>CM042016.1:59025881-59400881 GCA_023525715.1 Cichorium intybus | reverse complement strand
ATGCACACACATCTATTATATGAGAACGAGAGATAAAAAGAAAGTAAGGCTTTGGTGATAAAAATAGAAAACATGTTACTTAACTTGTAATGCATAACATAACGAGAGAGCAAAAGAGAGTGTATTTTTATAAATAACTCTTCGACTCTTTGGAAATAAAAATAAAAAAAGATGTTTCTTAACTTGCAATGGTAACATAACAAAAAGTACGTATGTGTCTTAAAAATATTATTATTATTTGAAATTCAACGGTTAAATATCATAGGTGTACAGCGAATTTTCTACAACGGTTAAATATCCAATCCTTTCTTTTATTAATCTTATTTGATTTTTTTTATTATTATTACTATTAGAAAAAATAATAATAAATTTAGTTTTTATAATTTTTACGTTTTAATAGCAATAAACGATATTTTTTTAAAACAATTACGACACACTAAACGAAGTTTATAATTTTATAAAATTATGTCAAATTATATCAAAACAATTTGTCAAATTTGAACAAATTTAAAAAACATAACAATATATGTAAGACCCGTTTCCAAGAAGTTGTGTATTTAATAAAATGTAAGTTTTATGGAAATATGGAGATAGCCGTGCTATCTATGGGATAGCGATGCTATCTTAGGTGAGATAGTGGTGTTATCTATAAGATAGAGACGCTATCTGAGGAATATCATGCTTGACCATTATCCGGGGATAGCGATACTATCTACCGCTGTTTCCAACAAAATCTTAGATTTCGGTTTTGGGGTCATATTTAAGGATCCTAAAGCCTTAGCAGCCGTCATTCTCCCTTCATTTCACCCTTGGGAGCTCTAAAAACGCCTGGGAGGCTTGAGAGAGATTTTTGGCTTAAAGTTTGCTGGAGGATATTGAAGAAGGAGGATTATAGAAGTGAAGCTTGTGAATCCTTTTCAACTAGGAATCCACCTCAAACATCAAATTTGGACCTTTATAAGTTGTTCTTACTTGTTTTGAGCATTGGATTAGATCATTTTCTTGATTAAGTTAAGTATTTGGGAGTTTGGATCTTTTTCTGGATTGGTGTTGGAGTTGGGCAACTCCAAGGCTTTTGGTCTCTTAGATTAGTTAGTTTTCTTCTCTAAATCAGATTACGGATGTGGAATTTAGCCATCAAGTGATTAAGCATAAGTTTGATTCAACTTTTTGTCCTAAGTATGAGATTTGACATGCATGTGGCTTGCATGTCAAGAAAATTTGTATTTTTATGGGATGATAACGCCTAGTAATGTCAAGCATTATAGTCGTTATTGAGCCATGATTTAGCTGAATTACACTCCTAATGCTATCGATATCACTCACTTTTGTGCCAAGGGCTTGTTTCATCCTTTAGTGTAATTACAGGGTAAAAAGTGTACGAATTTGCAAAGTTGGAAACAAAGCTGAATTCAAGTTGAAATGACACGTGCGGCGTGTACAAAGTAGAGACGCGACGTAGACAAGTGTTTAACCCGGGTGAAGATTTAAATTTTAAAGTGTGAACAACGGGGGATAATGTTGACCTGCGCTGCATAGAAGACCATCCCGCGACGTGTATCGGCCAAATCCGCAACTATAAATAGAGACTCTTATTTCCTGATTCGGGAGCGAAGATCAGACCTTTGAGAGACACCCAGGCATCTTTGACTCTGAAATTCGTAGCTTTTCAGTAGAATTCAATAGGTGGCTAGTTTAGTTGTTTTTCACATTTTTTTGGTTTTCGTTTCGTTCTTGTGCGATCGAGGGTTCCGACTTGTAGAACACTACTCCAACACATAAATCAGTTTGGTTCCTATTTTCAGAAGCGTTTGACTCTGATTCGGGTTTAGTTTAATGCAAGTTATATTTGGTTCCATTTTATCACAATTTTTATGTTTTCGGTATCGATCATTGTTCTTTGATTCATTGCTTCTGATTTGTTTACTTCTGATTTTCTAAGTTGATCTTGGAATCATATTTGTTTAGTGATTGGTTGTGGTTTGTTACTTCGATATAAATAGATAGTTTTAAATTTGGTTTTCGTGTTTTCGGAATCAAGTATAAGAATAGAAGTCGTCTATAGAGTGACACTATAGATCGGTCATATTTGACACAAAATGCCAACCACGAACTACTTGGTTCAACCCTTGCTTACCACTAGCTAGTGGACTAGTAAGCCTACATTTTGTCCTTTTGACCGCATCACGACTACGACGTGTCAAATGTTGGCACCGTTGCCCGGGAGTTATGCACTTGACACATTGTGACAGTCAATTGTTTTCTTTTAGTTTGAGTAGTTTAATTGTTTTTAACGGTCGCTTGCATCTTGTGTATGCGCACGCATCGAAGTGGACAAACGTCACCTCTTTTGTTTGATTCTGAAATCGAGAGAACTGCACGTAGAAACTGCGTTCGTAAACGACTATTCGATATGCGTTCTAACGAGGTTTTGATTGAGGATGTTACTTATGAGCTACATGGCGAGGTAATATGGGGACAGTCGATTGTTCCCACAGTTTCGGTAAATACCAATGGAGCTTCCGCTAGTACTAGTGGTGGCAACACAGTTTCCGCCCCTATACCCATTTTGCTAATAGTCTAGCCTTTACTTCAACCCTTACCTAATCATCATGGAAACCCTGCAGTGACTGTGGTCCACACCAAAACCAACAGCCATAGATTCCATAACCTCAAATACCACAACAGCCCGTATAACAACAACCACAGCACAACCAGGCTCAGCTGGGAGACTAGAGTACAAAGATGGAGATGATGGTTGGATGCCTAACCACAATTACAACAACAACCAGTGGAATCAAGGTCGAGGACCTCCACGACAGCAGCAGCAACAAAACAACCAGTGGAGAGGGCAATGGTACTACAATAATGAGCTTTACAATGATGGTAACTTCGTTCCCCCTCTTTACTTTCCACAGTCGATTGGGCAGTCGGTTGTATCGCACTTCCAACCGCAGGAGTACGATGACGAATCACCTATATTTTTCCCTGAAGGAGTAGACTGTCATATAGAAATTAGGCCACAACTGTAGGTGTATTTCCTAAGTTTAGAGGTTATAAGCAAGATGTTCCTTATAACCATCTTTATGAGTTCATAGCTAGAGCAAACGCGAACATACCTAGGAATGCCAATATAGATTTCTTTAGGCTTAGGTTTTTTCCGTTCACACTCTAGGACAAAGCTCAGTACTGGTTCACATCGCTGCCGGCCAACAGTATCGCCACATGGGAGCAGCAGAAGACGAGGTTCTTGTAAGAATTCTACCTGACAACGTCTAGTGATATCAAGTATTTTAGGCATTGTAGAGCCCTATTCTTGATGAAATTATATCAGATATATCTTGGTATTCTCATTTTTCGTGCCAGGACTTGTTTGGAAGAAAAGACGAAAACAGGGACTAAAAGCGTGCAAATTGGAGAAAGTTTGGAAAAGAAGATAAAATCAGGAAAACACGTACGCGCGCCACGGAATCAAGAAGACGTGGCGCAGGTTCAAGGCGGTGAACCAAATTCAAAGGCCAAAGAAAACGGGAGAAGATAAGTACGCGTGCCGCGGTTCACTTAAATACGCGGCACGGCTGCGGGAAATTTCAACTATAAATAGAGGCATTTACAGTCGAAACCCTGAGCAAAACACTGGTGAAGAATCGACCATAGAGGCTCTTTGACTCTAAGAATTCGTTTTCAGCAACCAACTTTTGGCATTTCAGGTTTTATAATTTAATTTCCTTTTGGTAGTAAGTAGCATTTGTAGCTAAGGTCTTTGGGAGTGACAACCACTGACTTTGACCACTTTAGTTTTCTGTTTTACATCATTGGTTACTGTATTGGACCACTGGAATTCAGTTTTGGTTAATGAAAATCATTTGGATACAATTAATCTTAGTTTTTCGGTGTTTTGATGCTTGTGTTTGATTGTGTTTGTTTGGGTTGTGTTTGGATGTTATTTTGACCTTGTTTGGGACTGTTTCCCTTGCTGAAATTAGTAGCCAACTAGGTTAGTCTTAGGTATTGAACTTTGGCCAGTAACTATTCAGTTGGGCTGTAGCTATTGGTTTAGGTTATACTTTGTTTTGTTTGGATGCTTTGGATGCCTTTGATTGCTTCTGATTCAGAGATGCACTTCTGATTTCAGAAAGTAACTAGGCTTGTTTGAGTTGAGTTTAGCTTATGCTTTTGGCTTGACTTTGTTTGGTTATTGCTTTTGGGTAGTTGAGAACTTAGAAACTAGGTCCTCCGACTGTAGCGTGACACTACAAGTTGGTAATCTGTCATCTGGTCTAACCATGAAGCTCCTGCAGATCGACCCTGACTACCACTGTGCTAGTGTGTGTGTGTTAGGTTTTTCTTATTTTTGACCGCACGACGACCTAGGCGTGTTAAATTTTGGCGTCGTTGCGGGGGAGCTGTAAGCTTAGATTAGGTGATTAGTAGGAACTTGTTTCTTGATTTTCTGGAGTTTCATTTGGTTAGTTTCTGGTTTTTTATTTTTCGGGCGTTTTGCATTAGTGCATGCGTACCCGCAGGGGTGAGCAATTATCCCCATTGCATTTTGACTCAGAGATTGAGCGAACTGCATGCAAAATCCGTGCCCGTAGGCGTTTGAATATCATGAGTTTTAGTCAAGTTAGTAGCAGTACAATAGGTGTTGCCCAGGAACCATCAGGTGAGGCAACGGGGATGTCTTTTATTCCCCCAATTTCAGAGTTTCAGTTCGGGAGCACGAGTGCTTCTGGTGGTGCAGTTTCAGCCGCTGCACCCATACCATCATGCACTCCGCCATCGATTCCACCATTTTCACCAGTATCACAACCACAATCCACCAATCTATTTACCTCTGCAATGTCTTGGGGAGAGCCGACCCGTGATGGCACCCCAGTTTCTAGACAGCAGACACCAACCTCTCAATCATTTTCTCAACCACAACCAGTTCTTTTTAAACCTCAACCCACATTCCAACCTACACAACCTACACAATATCAACAACCTCCTCAGTCACAGTACCAGTATCCAGAGGAGGAGGAGAGATATGATGAGGAAGACGAGGGATGGATGCCACCAGCACCTCAACAACCAAGGAGCCGAGGTCGAGGACCTCTGCGGAGAGCACCACAGTATCCACCACCACAAGGTCAGCAGAATTATAACGATCATATTTACGGTAATCTTGCTCAACCTTTATATTTTGCACAACCGAGAAGGCAATCGGTTGCATCACTTTTCCAGCCACGGGAATATGATGATTCGTCGCCAATTTATATTCCGGACAATATTGAATCTCAAGTAGAAATAAGGCCTCAGTTGTTAGGAATATTGCCAGAGTTTAGGGGGTACAAGCAGGATGACCCGTATAATCACTTATATGAATTTATAGCGATTGCCAATGCTAATACCCCTAGGAATGTCAATAGGAACATCTTTAGGCTTAGGTTATTCCCATTCACTCTTAAGGACAAAGCCAAATATTGGTTTACGTCTTTACCATCAAACATCATTACCACATGGGATCAGCTCAAGGCCAAGTTCCTACAAGAATTTTATCCAGCAAGAAAAACAATAGAGATCAGGAGGGTCATTCAGGACTTCCAGCAGAAACTAGGAGAAGCTTTCCACGAAGCATTTGATAGGTTAAAGGAGTTGTTACGATCCTGCCCACATCATGAGATTCCTAAATGGCAGTTAGTGAAGTTGTTCTTTGAAGGAGTCAGTGAAACACATCAGGCTATGATAAATGCCTCGTCAAGCGGGACATTTATGTGACAAGATCCAGAGGAAGCTTGGCAGTTCTTGGAGCAGTTAAGCAATGGCTCCAAATCAAACTTTTCTACAAGAAAGACTGTAGGCACAACAGCAGCACTGGGAGCTGATGCTGATTGGAAGAAAGAAGTAAAAAAGGAAATAAGTGACTTGAATAAGAAGTTTGACAGGCTCATGTCAACGCTGCAGAATGGACCGCAGGGTCAATCACAAGGAGGTCAAGGAGGACCAAAGGTTCAGGAGGCAAACCAAGTTCATGGACAGGGTCAAGGTCAGTACAACAATGGACGACCCTACGCACCATATAATCAAGGGCATCAGCAGAATTTCAACAACAAGAGCCAGAATAATTACCAAGGTCAATCATCTAATCAGCCTAGGTCATACCAGCCTGTAAACAATAATGGAAATGCAAGTGGGAATAGTAACAATAATAATAGGGGGCCCAACAATGCTGTCAACAATGCCCCAGGAACTCAAGAAAGAGATGATTTCAAAAATGTATGAAATGTTTAGTGTCACTCAGCAGCAGTCCCAGGCCAATGCAAAAGCTATTGCAAACATGGAAAGGTAAATTGGACAAATGGCCGAGGATCAGCAAAAAAAGGGACAATGGGAAGTTGCCAAGTACTACGGAAGTTAATCCGACCCACAATCAGCGAGCCGGGAAAGAGCACGTGAATACTGTTGAAGCTGAATGGAGAAAAGTTACTTTAGAGGACTTATTGGATTCAGGAAGTAAAGAAGAGTTTGAAAAAGGAGAAACAGTCCAGGAGAAGGAGGAGACTAAGGAGATTCAAGAGGAAGGTAAGGAAAAAGAAATTCCTGTTGAGGAGGGAACTCAACCAAAGGGGGACACGGAGGTTCAGGAAGAAGAGCAGTCGACGGTAGCAGGAATCAAGCAGAAGAAGAAAGATAAGAAAGGGAAGAGGAAACAAGAAGCACCCAAACCAAGAGGGCCTTTGATAAACCAACCGCTGTGGGATGAACTTAAGGATGCTCCTGAGGATACATGAATCCTTCAAGAGATGTGTGAAAGAAATGAAAAAAGTAAGACTCCCACACCAGACACCGTTAGTTTGACGATTAAGGCCAGTGAGGCATTGTTGGGAATACTGCCCAAAAAGGAGAGGGACCCTGGATCGCCACTGATCACCATTACTGTAGGAGACGTGGTCATTCGGAACACCTTGCTGGATTTGGGAGAAAATGTAAATGTGTTGCCAGGATACTTGTATGATAAGTACAAGAGTGAAGAAATAGAGCCAGCAAAAGTTGTAGTACAGCTGGCTGACCAGTCAACAAAGGTATCCCGGGGGAAATTGACTAATGTCATACACTACAAGAAAAAGCTGAAATGGCTACGAAAAAAATTTGTAGCTAAAGCATGGTATTCCGTAGCTAAACATGAATAGCTACGGAAATTGCTACAGAACCATTCCGTGGTGAAATTCCTTGTAGCTAAAGGGTTGTTACGGAATCCGTAACGCCTTTGCTACAAAATTTGTTACAGACTTATTACGTAGCAACATAGCCACAGACTAATTTCGTAGCAATTTCATAGCAAATTCCCCACAGACTAATTTGGTAACAAATGTTCCATAACAAACTCGCTACGGTATAATTCCGTAACAAATAGTCTGTAGCAAGCTAGTCACAAGCTAATTTCGTAACTAATATTATGTATCAAATTCGCTACGACTAATTCATTAACTAATATTTCATAGTAATTTTCCTAAACCTAATTCTGTAACAAGTACCGTTTGACCCGTTTATATTAGAATATTAAACAAATTTCATATATTCAAAGTAAAATACCAAAGCATTAGATCTTTAAGTACACAATTCAAAACATTAAACATTCAAAGCATTAGAAGAAATGTACAGACCCAAAATAAATGTACAAATTTCAAATCGTTAAACATTCAAAACATTAAAAGTAAACTACAAGTTTACAAATATCAACTTCAAGTCTTCATGGAACACTGCCAACCTCCCTTCTTCACCCGACAAGTTGATTATTTTAGGTTGTAACCTTCGCTTGGCATTTATTCAATCTATCCTCCAAGGCAGACAGTGTGTGAAACTCACAAATATCAAATTTTATAGCAAAAAAGTCATAAATATAATTTCGTAGCAAATTAGCTATGGAATTCGATTCCATAGTAAATTTTGTAGCACGATAGCTACAGATGTTGATCCGTAACAAATTTCGTAACAAAATAGCTATAGATATCGATTCCATAACAAATTTCGTAGCAAAATAAATACAATCATAGGCCTGTAGTATAGAAAAATAGCTACAGGTTCCGATCCCGTAGCGAATTTCATAACAAGCTAGCTACAGATCCTATTTTCGTAGCCAAATTTCGTAGCTATTTTTATTTTAGCTACGGTATTCATATCCGTAGCAAATTATGTAGCAAAAATTGCTATAGGTTTCCATTTCATAGCAAATTCCGTAGAAAAATTGCTATGAATTCTATTTCCGTAGCTAAATTTCGTAGCTATTCATATATTAGCTACGGAGTGCAATTCTGTAGCAAATTTTGTAGCAAAATTGCTACAAAATGTCATTCCGTAACATATTCCGTAGTAGAATAGCTACGCATACGACTTCCGTAGCGAAATACTGTAGCTATTTAGACTTTTTCTAGTAGTGATAGTCAAGGTTGGAGACTTCTTCTAACCTGTAGATTTCTGGGTCATGGAGTATGAAAGCTTGGACGACGCGCCTGCGCTCATTTTAGGACGCCCATTTTTAGCTACGGCTGGGGCGGTAATTGACTGCAAGACGGGGGATGTGGACATCTCCTTTGGGACGCAAAAGAGAATGCTGAATGTGTTCGGAAATCCTGTATCTTTACCGTCAGAAAATAATGGCAAACAACTGGACAAAAGTGTGTTAATGGAGCCAGGGATCAGGAGCAAAGAAAAAATTTGGACGCGAACGGGGGAAGGAGGAAAGGAAGAGATTTTGAAGGAAACAAGGAACCACCCGTTGGCCACTATTGATAAGGAGCAGTTGCTGGATATGATGGAGATGCTAGAAGCGAGACACCAGCAATACGAGAAAGAATCAAGAGAAAGGGAAGCAAAACTTTTCAAGCTTCTGGAATCGCAACAGCAATGGATTAGTGGAGTGAGAGATAGAATGACTCAGCTCACATCCCTAATGTCGATGATGGCCCATAATTTCATACCTGGGTTTAAGTAGATGCCATCAGATGTTCCAGCAGAGGAAGAATAGAAGGAGCAGTTCCATGTCTGGCTGAAGACGTTAAACTTAGCGCTTGTTGGGAGGCAACCCATCGTGTCATAGGTTAGGTTCTGTATTTGTTAGAAATAATTAGGAAAAATCTTATCATTAATTGTAGGTACCAATGGTCTAAGGCAAGTGTGGGGTCGTTTGAAGAATTTGAAATTTTAATGACCGCGCCGCGGTTTTCTTACTTGCGCGATGCGGGTTCGTAAACCAACCCGATGCGCAGGGGTTGTTTTGGTGACACGCGCGTGACGTGCACGCAGAGGTCGCCATGCGGTCAAAAATAAGAGATAACCTAACATTCACTAGTATAGCGGTAGTCAGGGTCGATCCGCAGGAGTTACGTGGTTAGGACAAGACGGTAGTATACCAACTGTAGTGTCATGCTACAGCCAGCGGTATTGTTTCTACTTTTCCAAAAACCAACTAAAAACACAATTCCAAGACCAATGCCAAAACCTAACTCAAGCATGAACTAAACTAACCCAAATCAAATCCTAGACTAAAGTTCCTTACTGAAATCAGAAACTAAGTCCAAAATCCAGAAGCAACAAACAGTTCCAAACACATCAACAAGCATTCAAACATCCAAAATACCGAAAATTGCAAATAAACCATAAACCGAATGATTAACTTTTATAAATCCAAATCAAACATCAAACCAATATCCAAACACTCCCAATCAAATATCAGATCCAAACTACTGATTATTCTACTGAATTCAGAAACTATAAATCTAAACAAACATCTAGTAATCGACAGAAATCCCGATTGCGGAATACCTCGATACCGAGTTGATAAAACAAGAGAAAGACTAAATTACTAACCAAAACATTGATTCCCACTGAAGAACTGACGAAATAGTGCCTTTGGATCCCTCCTTTGCGTCCCGGGATGAGTGAAAAGTCGGACGGGACTCCGATATTTATAATGGTGCGAAATTAGGGTTTCCGCGTCGCGACCACTTAGAATCCGCGACGCGCGTGTTGCCTTATCCCGACTTTTCGGAGTTTAAAACTCAAAAACGCAGATTTTATGATTTCTTGACATTAGCGTCGCTAATATTGGATCTAGAAACTTCCACGCGCGCGTTCGAATTTTGAATTGCAGATTTTCCCTCCTGCGAACATTAGCGACACTAACTATAAAAGTTAGCGACACTAATGTGTCCAGACTTCTTTTTCTTGTCCGTTTTGCTCCGTAACTTCTCCAGAGTTGCACTAAAACCCCTGCATTTACACTAAAAACATTTCCAAGCACTTTGGCACAAAAGTAAGTGATATTAGCCAATTAATAAATATAAATTAACTAAAACACGGCTAAATAACGCCTAAAATACTTGATATTAGTAGGCGTTATCAAACACCCCACACTTGTGCCTTGCTTGTCCCCAAGCAAGAGAGTTTTTTTAATAGATTTTAACAAAGATTCAAACAATTTTTTTGAATGTGTTTAATTTCAAAGCTTATTGCCTCAAGAGTTAGATGAAATAGTTTCTGAAAACATAATCAGAATATTCTTTGGAATTCACGACTTTCTAAAGAACCCTTGATTACAAATTTTCGGTATGCAAAAAGCAAACTTACTCATTCAGATTCTAAAGGCCGCTAAAGAACTGTCCATGACTTTCGATGTTGTCCGTGTAACGAGCTTTCAGAAATACCATCCCAGACCAGACGATCTTAGGTGGTAAGGTGCGTAAGGTCCACCCATTTTAGACCTACCGGCTCGAACAACAAAGGCCACTAAGTGACAGTTCCTTCCTAAATTCCAATCCTAAAACACTCCAATCGTCTAACTCATAAAACTCAACTTATTTGACTAAACTCATAGCATAATAACGACTAAATGGTATTTCTCGAAAAATACCAATGCTAAAAACATTCACAAACCATTCGTTTCGAAATTACAATCTATTGAAAATTTTGAAAAAGTTGCTAAAAAAAATTTTGAAAATCAGTCATTTTCCGCAAAAAATTTCAAAAACACACTCTTTCGACCGTCCACACCCCACACTTAAAACCGTACAACGTCCCCGTTGTACAAAAAATAATTTTAGAACTAAGGAGAAAGAGTTACCCCTTTGGACGGTAGATTTCTCGATTGTCGGGATCATTTGTAGCAGAGTTGATTGTTTGTGTCGTCTCGATGAAATCCGGGAGTCGGGGCGCAGCAGTAAACATGCCGGCATAACACGAGTGTAGGGGTACGATGACCCCACACTTGCGTTATGCAACTCCATCAGTTGGTGCATCAATCACAGTTTGGCAGATACTAACAAAAAATTGCAAAATACACCAAAGAAAATTATACATTGCGAGTTGTTGTCCTTGCTGATTCCTCATCACCGCGACGCGTAGACGCGATGAAATCCGGTGTCTGTCGATCAAGTTTGAATGTCCGCGGCGCGAGATGAAGATGACCGCGTCGCGAGTATGCACGAAAAGCCCCAGATTTTTCGATTTTTCAATTTTAGTCCGTTTCACAAATTGATTGCACCAATATGTTCCTAAACTAGAGACTAACAAAAGCCCTACATTTAATTTCAGAAAAACAAGCTAAAATTGCCCTAATTTCTCATTTAGGTCAAAAACCCCTAATTATGAACCGTAGAATTTTTGATTTTCGAATCCGACCTGTTTTTATCAAATTGAACACACAAATAGCATCCTAGAGTAACCATTAACAAAAGCCCTCTATCAATTTTCAGAAAAACACGCAACAAATCCTCCAAATCGGACAAAAACTCGAAGAACCCTAAAACGAGCCCTAATTTCACAAATTCTGATTTTTTGCATGTTTTTGTTAAATTGAATACACCAATAGGTAGCTATATGTGCGATTAAGAAACCCTAGGTGTCAATTTTTCGAAAAACAAACGAGAAATCCATCAATTTGAGGTTGGAAAGTCCGATTTCACGAAAACCCCAAAAACGGCCCTAATTTTCGTTTTTCGATTTTTAACCTGTTAAAGCACAAATTGAAGCTTCCAATATCTTGCTATAGGTGCGATTAAGGAACCCTAGGCTTTGATTTCATGAAAAACGAGCAAAAAATGGCTCGATTTGAGGTTCACGGGTTCGGTAGCCGAAAACCCAAAAATCGGCTCAAAACTCGAATTCAGCCTTGATTTTGCATGAAACCGTGAAAGGGAAGGTTGAGATACATACCTTGGAGGCTTAATTGCAGATTGGTTGGATCAATTTCACGAAAAATCGAAAAAACTCGGGTTGTGTGGGTGTGCTCGGCTCAACAGATGCGAAAATGGGGAGGGGAGACTCAACATTAGCGCCGAGAAGGTGGAGGAGGGTTGACCACGTTTGACCAGAGGTTAGCTTCACTAACATTAAAATTAGTGGCGCTAACTTTGCAATTTTCCATTTTTTTCGCGATTTTTCCGTATTTTTAAAACCCGTTCGACCACCCCACACTCGAGTTATGCCAGGACATTTTGAAAAAAAAAAAAAAAAATTTCCAAGTGATATTTTGACAAAACAAAAACTAAAACTTAAAAACAAAAATTAAAAATACTTACCGAAATGTCAGGTTGCCTCCCGAAAGCGCTTCTTTGTTCGGTCTTTTAGCTGGACCGTCTTTCTGCGGCTACGGTGGGTCGTACACCATTTGACTCCACTGAATTTCAGTCGCCACCGTTCCCTCGCTGATTCCAGACTCCAATTTCCCCGGGTCAAATGGTTTGCCGGTTCCTCTGCTACTGCCCGGTTGCCGTTTTCTGATTATTTCCCGCAAATGCTTAGAAGTGGCTTTAAACCTCCAAGCTCGATCTTTCCTTCGGTATCTCTTCAAGATTACCGGCTTGATGTGAAGCGTGCCCAGTGCTTCTCCCAGTAAGTGTTCCCCAAGTTGTTTGTTGCTCGCATCTCGCATGGTGTCTTCATTTTGCAATTTTGGCTTGCAGTGCCAATAGGAATTTTCCAATTGATTGGGATCGGGAGGCATATTGTTGGTATACTCCCGAATGTCCTCATCAATGGTATTGATCACATCCAATTTTCCATTTATTAATGGGTCATGAGTGGCGATAAAATCATGTTTATTATGTTCAAAGACCAACTCGTCGGCATCATCTTCTTGATCATCGTCCAACAGGTGGATTGGTACCAAGAGTGAGCGACTGGTTTGATCTGGTGGTGGTACAAAGTCACCCATCACCGGATCCTTACTTTCAAAAGACTCAAAAGTTTCAAAAATTCTAGGTTCGGGGGTAGTATTGTCATCTACACCCCCTTCCCCAATAGTATCAACAACTTCAACAATTTCGGGGATCGTTGGGCTAGGGTCTGTACTATCACTTACAGCCTCCTCCACAACATCCTCATCAATCAAATCGTCTAGTGATGGTATGGATTCACTCATCACCAGCTCGACATTATCAACATTTTCAAAAATATCAAAAACATTAAAAGTTGTTGAGTCAGAGGTAGCATTGTCACCTACAACCTCTTCCTCAACAACATTTTCAACCCTCTCAGTGGTCTCTTGACTTTCCCAAGGTGTATGCTCTTCAATCACATATTCAGGTGATGCAAGTTCACACACATTATCATTGGTATAAAAATCACTCACCTCCGGTTCTGGCGAAGGTGGTGAACATTTCCAACTTTCCTCTAACCTATCTAAAGAAGCTTGCACTTTTTCAAGAGCTTCAGCCTGGTCTTTCTGCTCATGGTAGTTGTTATACATGAATACCCAAAGTTGGGCCCAAGTTACAGAATTCTCAAGCTGAGATGACTCCTCGGTCCGCCATCCATTGTCATCGAATGATCCATTGTAGGAATCATCCTCATAATAGGTGTCGGCCGGATTCCCATAATCTTCATAATACTGATCTGGGTACATGTAATCACCCATTATAAGGATGTACACATACCAAAAATCCGCAAACTAAAATCAAACATCAAAAGAAACAACCCTACTGATCGTCTATCCTAAGCGCACAACTCCCCGGCAACGGCGCCAAAATTTGACACGCCTAGGTCGTCGTGCGGTCAAAAATAAGAGATAACCTAACATTCACTAGTATAGCGGTAGTCAGGGTCGATCCGCAGGAGTTACGTGGTTAGGACAAGACGGTAGTATACCAACTGTAGTGTCACGCTACAGCCAGCGGTATTGTTTCTACTTTTCCAAAAACCAACTAAAAACACAATTCCAAGACCAATGCCAAAACCTAACTCAAGCATGAACTAAACTAACCCAAATCAAATCCTACACTAAAGTTCCTTACTGAAATCAGAAACTAAGTCCAAAATCCAGAAGCAACAAACAGTTCCAAACACATCAACAAGCATTCAAACATCCAAAATACCGAAAATTGCAAATAAACCATAAACCGAATGATTAACTTTTATAAATCCAAATCAAACATCAAACCAATATCCAAACACTCCCAATCAAATATCAGATCCAAACTACTGATTATTCTACTGAATTCAGAAACTATAAATCTAAACAAACATCAAGTAATCGACAGAAATCCCGATTGCGGAATACCTCGATACCGAGTTGATAAAACAAGAGAAAGACTAAATTACTAACCAAAACATTGATTCCCACTGAAGAACTGACGAAATAGTGCCTTTGGATCCCTCCTTTGCGTCCCGGGATGAGTGAAAAGTCGGACGGGACTCCGGTATTTATAATGGTGCGAAATTAGGGTTTCCGCGTCGCGGCCACTTAGAATCCGCGACGCGCGTGTTGCCTTATCCCGACTTTTCGGAGTTTAAAACTCAAAAACGCAGATTTTATGATTTTTTGACATTAGCGTCGCTAATGTGGAAATTAGCGTCGCTAATTTTGGATCTAGAAACTTCCACGCGCGCGTTCGAATTTTGAATTGCAGATTTTCCCTCCTGCGAACATTAGCGACACTAACTATAAAATTTAGCGACACTAATGTGTCCAGACTTCTTTTTCTTGTCCGTTTTGCTCCGTAACTTCTCCAGAGTTGCACTAAAACCCCTGCATTTACACTAAAAACATTTCCAAGCACTTTGGCACAAAAGTAAGTGATATTAGCCAATTAATAAATATAAATTAACTAAAACACGGCTAAATAACGCCTAAAATACTTGATATTAGTAGGCATTATCAGCGCGTCGCGGGTCTTGCAATTGCGCGACGCGGGAATCGATCGGTCGGTTTTCTCCTATATTAAGGTAAGCTGCGACACTATTCACACACACCACGACTCGGAGCTCTGATCAACAAAAATTCTCGTGTTTTTTCTTGCTCATTTCCTTGCCACTACTATGGTATGTCATTCTAACTAGCTATTACTCGTTTAAACTAGTGATTAGGTAGTTAATTTGAGTGATTTGTTCAAAAAAGTTCAACACTTAGAAATCGCCAATGCTGACTCATAGGGTGTTTGTTTCGCCAAATAGATACCCTAGATGAGTTAGTCGGCACTTAGGCTACCCTGTGGTGTATCTGGATTGAGTTTAAACAGGTTAAAATTCGATTTGGGGTTGGTTTTTGGAAACAGCCGCTCGCCGCGCTGCGCCTTTACTCTTGGGCCGCGCCGCGGTGCGGTGGAGAAAATGAAGGACTTAATTTGAAAAAAAAATTCGTTTGTGCAGATCATGTTCAGACTGAACCACGACTTCCTCCAGTTTCCAGAGGGCCCAGGTGCCGCTACTGAGTACAGATCGCGGAGACACGCGTTGACGAGTCGCCGGGTTCTTGAGACGACCGTTATTGACAGGGCCATCCTCGGGGAGGCCGGGTTATGGGGCGAGATAGAGCCGTTTTTACACCGCACCTGGACCCATGGGGATGCATCCTTCACATGTCGGGGCTGGGACAGGATCATGGCCACCGACGAGGATGTCGTATATACGGAGCTCCTCCTGGAGTTCCTTTCCACCATTGAGTACGCGCCGAGGGCGACGGACCCGCAGGCGAGGTTGATCCGATTTAGGTTGGAAGGCGTGCACCGGGAGTGCAGCCTTCGAGAGTTCGCCAGACGCACGGGGATATACGTGGAGGTGGATTTCCAGCACCGACATCTTCCCCAGTTCTTCGAGGCATGTATTCAGGGGCAGCCGGAGCGGGCTGCCAATATGGAGGTTTGGGCACCGTTGTCCAACATTATCTATGAGGCAGGGACCTCCCGGGAGAGCCACCTCCGCGACCCACTCCACCGCCTCATGCACCGCATCGTCTCCACCTCCATCATGCAGCGGGAGGGGGCGAGAAGGTGTCTGGGGAGGACATGACGTTTTTCTGGGTTCTCCTCGACCCCTCCAGGTTCATCCACCTTCCCTACGCCCTAGCAGTCGCCCTATCCACCTGTGTGACGGGTGCCTCCGCCAGCAGTCCTCTGGGCCGGGGATACTTCATCACCCGCCTGGCCCAATCATACCGGATCCTCACTGCCAGGACTGTTGCCACCTTGACCGCTTTACCTCCATCTCGCACTACTGCGCGAGCTCTGGAGAAGATGGGGCTGATCGAGCAGCAGTGCCCGGGACAGTTCATCCGGGCACCGACAGAGCCACCCCAGGACCCCCAGCCGGCATACGCTCAGTCTGGCAAGAGACGCCGGAGAGCACCCGCACCAGAGCCAGCGCCAGCAGAGCCAGCGCCACAGGAGGACTCAGCGGCCATCCACCGACTGGAGGTCAGAGTCACGAGGATTAAGGACCAGCTTGAGTGGATTGGGGAGGTACTTTTACAGATCGCATCAGCGTAGGGTCAGCGCCCCCGGGCATTACTAGCCAGAGCCCACGATCACTAGGCTGGTTCCTCCAGGCCACCAGGTGGCAGTTGATGTCTTTTTCTTTTTCTTTTATTTTTTGGGATATATGTACTGAATCTATGACACACCTTTATATTTTGTCTGTATATATATTTTATATTTGTCATGTTTGGTTTTAATATTTTGTTGAGTCATGCATGTTATGCCAAATGAGAAGGAGTTGCAGACAAGTGTGGGGTCACCGTACCCCCTCCACTTGTCTTGACCACCGGCGTGTTCACTATAGCGCTACAACTCCGGAGTGCGGAAATCAAGAATTCTGCTTGTTCGCAATTATACCTGTGATACTGAGTACCAACCAAGCAGTCCACCGTACAAAGGGGTAACTCTTTCTCCCTTGTTCTAAATATTTTCTGTACAACGGGGACGTTGTACGGTTTTAAGTGTGGGGTGTGGACGGTCGAAAGAGTAGTATTTTTGAAATTTTTGCAGAAATGATCAATTTTCAAATTTTTAGCAACTTTTTCAAAATTTTTACTAAATTGTAATTTTGAAACGAATGGTTTGTGATTGTGATAGCATTAGTATTTTTCAAGAAATACTGTTTATTTGTGATCATGCTATTAGTTAGTCAAATAAGTTGAGTTTTATGAGTTTAAGAAAATTGAGTTGTTTTAGGATTGGAATTTAGGAAGGAAATGTCAATCTGTGGCCTTTGTTGTTCGAGCCGGTAGGTCTAAAATGGGTGGGGCTTATGCACCTTGCCACCTAAGATCGTCTGGTCTGGGATGGTATTTCCGAAAGCTCACTACACGGACAGCATTGAAAGTCATGGACAATTCCTTAATGGCCTTTAGAATCTGAATGAGTAAGTACACTTAATTGTGTACAGAAAGTTTGTAATCAAGGGTTCTCTAGAAAGCCATGAGTTCCAAAGAACAATTCAATTATGTTTTCGAGAACTATTCCACTCTAACTCATGGGGCAATAAGCTTTGAAACTAAATACAGTCAAAAATTGTTTGAGTCTTAGTTAGAATTTATTAAAAACTCTCTTGCTTGGGGACAAGCAAGGCACAAGTGTGGGGTGTTTGACAACGCCTAGTGATATCAAGTATTTTAGGCGTTGTTGAGCCCTATTCTTGATGAAATTATATCAGATATATCTTGGTATTCTCACTTTCGTGCCAGGACTTGTTTGGAAGAAAACAATGAAAACAGGGACTAAAAGCGTGCAAATTGGAGTAAGTTTGGAAAAGAAGATAAAATCAGGAAATAACGTACGTACGCCGCGGAATTAAGAAGACGTGACGCGGGTTCAAGGCGGTGAACCAAATTCAAAGGCCAAAGAAAACGGGAGAATATAAGTACGCGCGCCGCGGTTCACTTAAATGCACGGCGCGGCTGCAAGAAATTTCAACTATAAATAGAGGCATTTACAGCCGAAACCCTGAGCAAAACCCTGGTGAAGAATCGACCGTAGAGGCTCTATAACTCAAAGAATTCGTTTTCAGCAACCATCTTTTGGCATTTCAGGTTTTATAATTTAATTTCCTTTTGGTAGTAAGTAGCATTTGTAGCTAAGGTCTTTGGGAGTGACAACCACTGACTTTGAGCACTTTAGTTTTCTATTTTACATCATTGGTTACTGTATTGGACCACTGGAATTCAGTTTTGGTTAATGAAAATCATTTGGTTACAATTAATCTTAGTTTTTGGTGTTTTGATGCTTGTGTTTGATTGTGTTTATTTAGGTTGTGTTTGGATGTTATTTTGACCTTGTTTGGGACTGTTTCCCTTGCTGAAATTAGTAGCCAACTAGGTTAGTCTTAGGTATTGAACTTTGGCCAGTAACTATTCAGTTGGGCTGTAGCTATTGGTTTAGGTTATACCTTGTTTCGTTTGGATGTTTTGGATGCCTTTGATTGCTTCTGATTCAGAGATGCACTTCTGATTTCAGAAAGTAACTAGGCTTGTTTGAGTTGAGTTTAGCTTATGCTTGGCTTGACTTTGTTTGGTTATTGCTTTTATGTAGTTGAGAACTTAGAAACTAGGTCCTCCGACTGTAGCGTGACACTACAAGTTGGTAATCTGTCATTTGGTCTAACCACGAAGCTCCTGCGGATCGACCCTGACTACCACTGTGCTAGTGTATGTGTTAGGTTTTTCTTATTTTTGACCGCACGATGACCTAGGCGTGTCACTACCCTCCAAGGAAAACATCTAAGGTATGTAGAGCTATACAATACTTTCAGCAGAAACCAGGAGAAGCATTCCATGATGCTTTTGAGAGATTAAAGGAGTTGTTACGTTCATGTCCACACCACGAATTCCCACGATGGCAGTTCGGCAAGTTCTTTTATGATGGTTTGACAGCACAAGCCAGCCAATGATTAATGCATCATCTGAAGGGATAATCATAATGCAGGATAGCAAGACGGCATCGATTCTTGGAGCTGCTGAGCAATGGATCCAAGACCAATTATTCCACGAGGAAGAGAGACAACACCACATCGGCCACAATAGTAGATACTGACAATGACTGGATGAAGGAAGTAAAGAAGGAAAACACCGACCTTAATAGGAAGTTTGATCAATTATCGGCCACCGTGCAGCAAGGACCATCCATTTAACAACAGCATAGTCAACAAGGACGAAGACCACAAGAGGTCAATTAAGTGTATGGTCAAGAACAATACTACAACAACAATAATGGAAGACCATATAGGCCAAATAATCATGGAGGATAGAATTATGGTGGTAATTACAACAACAAGAATCAACAATACAATCGAAAAGGTAATTACCACGGGCCAGCACAAAATCAACAGTGACAGTATCAGCCAGTCAACAGCAATAATGGTCCAAACAATAACACCCACAACGGTCCAAGTAACAACAACAATATCGCTCCTCCAACACAAGAGACCCAAGCACAAAAATTAGATAGAGTATTGGACGTCGCAACTATCGCACACCAGCAAACTCAGACAAATGCAAAGTCCCTCATCAACATGGAGCGACAAATCGTTCAGCTAGCTAAGGAGGTAGCAGAAAAGGTTGAAGGAAAATTCCCTCACAACATAGTGGTCAACCTTAATCACAAACAACCAGCAAGGAAGGAACATGTGAACGCTCTTGATAATGATATGAAGGAAGGGGTGTTAAATAATGCAAAGGGTGAGGACTTCGTCGAGTTAGAGGACGTGGATGAAGCTACGCTCAGAACATACCAGCTAGCAGTGGCAGCCATCAAGAGAAAGGTTGCAAGGTCTAAAAAGATATGGACGACATTCAGGGACACGTCTATCAACCAGTCTCTCGTGGAACAACTGGAGCACATGCCTACTGATGCTAAAATTGTGAAAGAAATCTGCGAGGAGAAAGAGAAGATTGCAGCTACAGTGCCTGATAAAATTCGCCTTTCAGTAAAGGCCAGCGCAACATTGCTTGGCACACTACCAACAAAAGAAAATGATCCTGGAACGCCATACATCAAGGTTACCATCGGTGACGTTGTCAAAAAAGAAGCTTTACTGGATTTAGGAGTGAGCGTGAATATTCTATCGGGGCATCTATACGACCAATACGAGAACGAGGAGCTAGAACTAGCTAAAACGTCTTTACATTTGGTCGACCAGTCAACTAAAACCTCTAGAGGCAAGTTGACTAACATGATCATAAAATGCGGAGAGTTATTTTACCCAATAGACTTCATTGTAATGGAGTATGAGAATCCTTAAGAAGACTCGCCACCTGGTCTAATCCTAGGACGTCCATTTTTTGCCACAGCTGCAGCAATCATAAATTGCAAAAATGGAGATGTTGATACCGCTTTTGGAAAAAGAACGAAACAACTATACATGTTCGGGTGTCCATCATCCCTTCCGCCAGGGTATGAGGAATCTGAAGAAGTGACACAACCTCTGGTACTGCAAAATATGGATATGAGAAAGGAAGAGGAAGACAACAGGATTCAAGAAGAAGAGTTGGAGGAAGAACATGTCTTATGGGAAGCAAAGATGTACGCACCCGATCTCACTAGGGAACAAAACCTGTTATCTGTCATGGAGATAGAACAGGAGAACCCAATGCGGAGGGGTTTACACATCAGTGCGCTTCGCATGATCAACACTTACGTACCGCGGATTATGGCAAATCGCAGGTTTTTACCTTAACCTTCTTTCACTTTTACACACACTAATACTTACACGCCGCGGGGACGTACAGAGCACCGATCGAACTGCCTTTTCTTGTGATTTCTTGCATATTTCTTGTTCCACTACCAAGGTATGCCCCTCTACACTACTCTACTTGAACCATATCATGTGATTAGGACTAGGAATCAATCAAACAGGACAATTTTTGAAAAACTTAGAAATCGCCAATGCAAAGCTCTCGGGTGTTCTTTATGCAAAATTGACACCCAAAGAGTCTTAGTCGAACCGTTCTGAACCTTGGGAATGCTTTGGATAAATTGAATAGGTCCAAAAATAATGCAGAACCCTTACAGTTAAACATCGCGATGCGGTACACAAACAACTGCAGTGCGACATTTAAACCAACTAAGACGCGTCTTGTGCCTAGAGGACCGCGTCACAGACATGACCAATTATGAAAATTTTATTTACAATTCTCCAAAAGTTGTGCGGATGGCCCACCCACGTCCCGCCAGACCAGTATACGTTCCAGAGCATAAGTTTTTGATATTTCCATCAGCTTTAGAGGGTACACGGGGCTAGTCAGTCCGTTTGATAGACATCAGTACTCGGGTGATCTAGCCAGAACCACACTTTGATCGAGAGGTTTTGACAGAGATTGGGCTATGGGAGCGACTTCAGCCACTCTTGCACCGTACTTAGACACACCTAGATGGAGCTTTCACTTTCATATGCCATGGCTGAGAGAGACTGATGGGTCGGGCAGAAGATATCTCTTTCCGCGAGTTGATGCTTGAGTTTTTCTATACTTGTCGATATGAGCCCTTATCGGACAAACCCGACTGCTCGTGTTGTGACATTCAGGCTTGGCGGGCATAGCCGATGATGCACGTTACGTGAGTTTTCCCAACGTGCAGTGATCTATACCCGGGAGGAGACTGAGAGCATTCACTTCCCTGTATTTATCGAGGTCTGCATACGGGAGCAGCCTGAGAGAGATATTGATGAGGTTGTCTAGGAACAGATGTCCAACGATCAATACGTGGCAGGGGCTACCAAGGAGAGTCATCTCCGTTCTCCACTTCATCGACTCCTTCAATGGATTATCTCGTTGACCCTTTCCCATCGAAAGGGGGTGAGAAGGTGTCACGAGAGGATGTGTTTTACCTTTGGGTTCTCGCAGATCCATCACGGTTCCTTGACCTTCCACGTGTGTTGGCATATTTCTTCATACACAAGACCAAGGGGCCTCGGACTGGGAGCCCAATGACAGGAGTCCATTACATCACGAGGATTGTCAGGTCTTATGGCATCCTAGACCCTGATGTTGTCAGAGGATTGAGACTACGAGTGTTGTGCCATGCAAAGTTTCTATTTTTAGAAGCCATGCTAGTGATTTAGGTGTCTGTTGCAGGTGGATACGAGATAACGCCAGTTATTCCACCACGTGCCCCAGGGTTGGGGAGGCCGAGCCTCAGGTCGAGTAGCACGCAAAGAGGCGATAAAGGAGGCCCAGATACGATGGGTAGCGGAGACTCAGCGCACACTTCTTTTCCCGGCCAAGATAGAGCCGCCACCATTCCTTCGTGCGGACCCCATGGTTCTGGTCCATCTAGGACACACCATGGTGACGAGGATGATTGATAGTACTTTTCTTTTGTTCTTTATGAAAACTTTTGTTTAAACCTTTGCATTTTAGTTTGTTTGTTTGCGTTTCTTTTAATATGTTTGTTTTAGTGTTCATTTTCAAGCCAACTGAGGAATCTACTGAGGGAGTTGCATAACGCAAGTGTGGGGTCACCGTACCCCTGCACTTGTGTTATGTCGGCGTGTTCACTACTGCGCCCCGACTCCTCGGTAACTTTACCGAGATGATGCATCTTGTACGTACGATCCCGACAGTCAAGTAATTCGACGTTCCTAAGGGGTAACTCTTTTCTCCCTTGTTTAGAATTTCTTTTGTACAACGGGGACGTTGTATGGTTTAAAGTGTGGGGTGAGGACGGTCAAAAAGTGTTTTTGGAATTTTTGCAGAAAAAATAGTAATTTTCAATTTTTAGCAACTTTTCAAAAATTTTAAGAAATTGTAGCGTAGAAACGGATATGTTTTGAATTTTTATAGCATTGTGGTAGTTTTCAAGAAATATTGTTTAATTGTCAGCATTCTAGTTTTAGTTAAAATAAGTTGAGTGCTTAGAAGTTAGAAAAATATGGAGTTAGAGTATCTTAAGATTTGGATTCAGAAGGGGATTGTCGTGGCCTTTATTGTCTGAGGCAGTAGGATCGAAAAGGGTGGCATGTAAGGCATTTATACACCTCACTATCTAAGATCGTCTGGTCTGGGATAGTGTTTTGGAAAGCTCGTTAGACAGACAATATCGAAAGTCATGGATAATTCCTTAACGGCCTTTAAAATCTGAATGACTAAGTTTACACAGTTGTGAACTGAAATTTGTAATCAATGGTTCTTTAGAAATTCGTGATTGGCAAGGGGTACTTTGGTCTTTGTTAGAAGTTCTTAAAAACTCTACTTGCTTGGGGACAAGCAAGGCACAAGTGTAGGGTGTTTGATAACGCCTACTAATGTCAAGCATTATAGTCGTTATTTGACGACGCCTAGTAATATCAAGTATTTTAGTTGTCGTTGGAGCCTCTTTTAAGTAAAATATATATCATAAACTACTATATTACTCACATTTCTATGTCTAGTGCTTGTGTGCGAAATATATACAATACAGGGGTTAAAAGCGTCCAAAATGGTCAAGTTTGGAATTGAAGTCCACTTTCAAGCGAAAACAAACGAGCGTCGCGATGATGAAGACACGCGTGTCGCGGGACAGCTGTGTATCGAATCAGAGTTTCAAATTCAAAAAAGAAAACATCGGGGTTACAGATAAGGACATGCCGTGGATTTCACCCTTGCGCGTCGTGTCCAGGCAATTTTCGCAACTATAAATAGAGGCTTCCGGTTCGTGTTTCGGGAGCGAAGACGCGACCTTTGAGTGGAACTCAGGCCTCTTCGACTCGTATATTCACATATCAATGATCGATAGTTGGTAGTTGTGTAGTTTTAGTTTATTTTCTCGTTTTTCAGTTTTGTTTATTGCGCGTTTTTCAACGGTTCTGACTTGTACAACTCGCTGGACCGCGTTGATCTAGATTATCGACCAAAGCCATAATCATTTGACTTCTCGTTTGGTTTAATTTTAATGCAAGCATTAGGTTTCGTTTATTTTTCGGTATTGATTTCGGTTTTTACAATTTATTGTTCGTTTGATCGGGTTGTTTGTGTTTTGTGATTCTGATTTTCTGAGTATACCTCGAGGTCAGAACGTATTAGTTTGGTTAGATCGAGAGTTGGATTTGAGTAGTTTAATAATCGCAAGTTTATGTTTTCGATAGTTCGAATTGGTTGGATTTCGTTGAGGGTATGGAACGATACCATCTATAGAGTAACACTATAGTTTGGTTATTTCTTGACACAGACTTTAACCACTAACTCCACGGTTCGACCCTTCCTTCCACTAGCTAGTGTGCTCGTTAGGTATATATCTAGTATTTTGGACTGCATCGACGACTATGACGATGTCAAATTTTGGCGTCGTTGCCAGGGATTTGTGTGCTTAATGTATTGTGCCAGTTGGTATTTATTTTAATTTTAGTTTTGGTATTTGATTTGATTTGGTTCTGTTTTGACGGTCGTTTGTACTTTCTGCATGCGTACACGTAGGGGTGAACAATCGTCACCTCTTCTTTTCAATTCTGAGATTGAAC
Organism: Cichorium intybus; assembly: GCA_023525715.1. NCBI lineage: Eukaryota > Viridiplantae > Streptophyta > Magnoliopsida > Asterales > Asteraceae > Cichorium > Cichorium intybus. The sequence continues at coordinate 59,376,203 of CM042016.1, read as the reverse complement.
GAACCGAGTGTAGAAATCATGTGCACAGGCGGTTAGTCAACATGAGTTTAAATGATGTATCAGACGAAGATATTACCAATGAGCCGACACGTGAGGTAAGGGGGGGCGTCGTTTGTGCCCCTGGTTTCAATAAATCTTAATGAAGCCTCTACTAGTAGTGGTGGTGGTGTAGTTTCAGCCCCTACACCTATTCCATCATGTACTCAGTCTGCAGTACCACCCATTAGTCAACCAATCCCAAACCCTAGTGGAAATCATGCATCTGCTGTGTTAACATGGGGAGTGTCAACCCGTGATGGTACCCTATGTCACGCCAGCCAGTGCAAGTTCCTCGGTGACAACGCCTAGTAATATCAAGTATTTTAGTCGTTGTTGGGCCCTATTCTTAGTGAATTTATATCATATATATCGTGGTATTCTCACTTTTTGTGCCAGCACTTGTTTGGAAAGAAATGATAAAAACATGGACTAAAAGCGTACAAAATGGAAGAAGTTTGAAGATAAAGACAAATCAGTCGAATTCGCACGCGCGCCGCGGGATTGACAAAGGCGTGACGCGGTGACTCGGCGATGAGGCGGTGGAGAACCATTGATACTAAGTCTTGGTTTCTGATTTTAGATGTTTGTTTACTGTTTTGAACTATTGGGATCTGAGTTTTGTTAATGAATCATTTGGTTATTAGTTATTGTTCTCTTTTCGGCATTTTATGCCTTTGAATGCTTTTTGGATGTTTTTTTTTTTTTTTTTTTGGTAACCGAGGACCCCACCCGACCCATCCTTTGGATGACCCTGATGAAGCAACCTCGGGGCCCACGCACACCTGGCAGCAGGGTGGTCCGGGTCAATCACCTACGGGGGTAGAGAGGTGGCCAGTGGGTGGTCCGGGTCAATCACCTACGGGGGTAAGGGGTAGAGAGGTGGCCACGACCCATCCTTTTTGGATGTTTTATTGTGTTGGACGTGTGATTTGATCTTGATTGTTCTGAATTTTATTTCTGATTTCAGTAGGCAATTAGGATTCATTGTTGGTTTGGACCATAGTTTAGTGGATGTTTGTTTGAGAATTATCTTAGTTGATGATTTTTGGGATTGTTTGCCAAAACTTAGGAACTAGATCCTCTGGCTGTAGAGTGACACTACAGCTGGTAATCTGTCACCTATCTTGACCACGTAACTGTTAGTTCTATATGCTCAAGGATGATCATAAAATGATATTACTAATAATACATGATCCTATAGGGTCACACCAACAACAAGTTTGACACCAATTGATCATTTAGAACGTTAAATTTTGATTTAACATCAAATGATACTTAACTTGCAATTTAATCTTGTAGGTTATTATTATTTGAGGTAAATAATAATAACTACAAAATTAAAGGTTGATTAGTAATTCATATGTCATGAATTAATTAAGTGTAACAATTAAATTGTTTAAATTGTTAAACGATTTAATTGATTTATAATTAAGCCTTTTATTTAATTTAATTGGTAAATTAAATAAAATATATATATTGTTATATATATATATATATATATATATATATATATATACATGTATATATATAATTATACAATTAAGATTGTATATTTAGATGGTTTATTTATATATATAATTATGGGTTAAATGTTATCCCATTAAAGAAATAAGAAGATGTATTATTTATAAGCTTATAATTATCTAAGTTTTATAAATAATAAACCTACTAACTCTCCATGTGACATCAAAAATTCAGCCAAGATGGAAAGAAAAGAATGCATTAACTACTTAAAAGTGGTTGAAGATGCTTTGTGTCTTCAAGCTTTTGATTATAGAAATCAAATGGAACTTTCTTTTAAGCTAGTTGCATGTGCTTTTCTTTTCCTAGGTGTGATATATGTTGGCCACGATTTTGAGGGGGTTTGTACATCATTCTTTCTTCAAGAAATCAGCCAAAAACTCTCCTTAAGTTCTTAGAAAAAATTGGTTTTTGGTTTCATAAGAAAAGGAGTCATATCTTGCAAGTTGTGGAACTAGCATTCAAGGGTGTTCAAGCTTGTGGTGGATCAACTATAGAGGGATTCTAATTTGATTCCTAGCTATCAAAATCATCCAAACCAAACCCAAGAACAAAGGTTATGATCTTGAACTTAATCTATGTTTGTTCTTCATCTTATCTCTACATGCATGTAGCATGATCCTCTTGAAAATGGAATTTGTGTTCATGATTTTATGCTTCCGTTGCAAACTCTTGTTTTTGAAACTAATTACATGAACCTTGATTTCCAACAATTGGTATCAGAGCCATGGCTATATTTCATGTTTAGATAATAAGTTTATTTGGATAAACTTGGTTTTTGGAAGCCATGAATGTTCATCTTCTTAAATGAAAGTTTCATGCATGGCTTCTTTGGCAACATGCATATATATAATCTATGATTTTATGTAACTAACTATATCTTATGTATGCATGCTTTTGGTTACATAAATTGTTGCCTTAGAAAAACAAAGTGTTGATTTTCTTATGATTTTATGTGATAAAATGGTGCATAAACAAGCCAAGGACCATATGATGCATGTTTTGTGTTTGTGTTCGATATGGTTGTAATCTATTCATTTATTCAAATGGTTTGTAATAATAATTAGTTATTTCCTTCTAAATATTCATTTTGTAAATATTAGGATAGTTGTATTTTATTTATTTCACAAAATGTACGTAACAAGAGAAGGAAGTAAAAGACCAAGAGAAGATTGCACCCAACAGCAGCACTTTCTGAAGAGCTGCTGTCCAGATTTCAAAAATGTTTTGGAAGTGTTTTATAAATTCATATCTTGGTCATTTGGTGATATACTTGTTGGTAACTTTAATATCTAGTATATACATTAAGTTTCAACAAGTATTAGCATCAATATAGCCAAGAATGAATTGAAAAATGCAACAAAAACCACAAAAATTTCTTCCTGCTGCCCTAAATTTCGAAAATTTTGAGGGTACCAAAGAAAAATCATAACTCACTTCATGATGTCAAGAAATGGTGGTTCAAGTCTCATTTGGTGATATAAGAAGCTTGGCAAAATTGTAGCCAAATCGAAGATCATTTGGTTGAGTTTTTGTCACCCTTTTGTCCCTAGGTTTGGACTTGATATTTCATGTGTGGCTCACATGAAATATCAAACTAGTTGGCTTGTGTTTATGCACCCATGCATGCTTGTGATGATTGAATGTTTTATTATGTTATGTTGTGGATGAAAATAAGATTTTGCATGCTAGACAACCTAGATAATTAAACATAATCATCAAGGAGTTTGTATTTTCAAAAGTTGACAATTAAAGCATAAGATGTGATAAAATTGGTTTTATTAAAATGGGTTTTGTTTTAAAACCTATTAAGTCAAGTTTTGAAAATGATTGAAACAAGAAATAAAATGGAGATTTTATAAACTCTTACAAACTCCAACCCTAAGTAATAATGGTAATTATTTAGGATTATAAATTGGTTCTAATATATGTGATCAAACTCAAACTTAATATTGGATATTAATTGTAATCTTGACCACAAACAAAGAATCAATAAAATGGAGATTTTATGATTAAGGAACCAATTAACAAAATAAGATTTAATGGTACCATGTTCATTGGATGCATGCAATCTACATGATACCATATGTTTTTCAAAATTAGAATTGTAAAACATTCAAATCCCTTATGAAATACGAATCAATGCCGTCCCTCTTAAAGACACTCATGTATCACTTGTATTTCCTTGTGGGATAAAGGATACCTAACCACTTGGAGACTTCTTGTGATACAAGAAGTAGTTTTGCAATATTGATGGGATAAAGGACACCTAACCATTAATAGTTGTCAAAATTACACGTCCGTTTAAGAAGGATGATTCGTTTGGAAATCTCTTGTGATAAAGGTCACCTAAGCATTAGAAATCCAAGGCATAGATGGGATCAAACATGCCAAACTTATAAATGTTATAATGGGATCCCATAACTCTAGAAATTATATTTGGATATAATTGGTAAACCGTTACCTACCTTGTTGATTCGAATAGGCGGGATAAAGGATACCTAACCACTTATTCGTGATGCAACTTGGATTCTAGACCTTAATTAATTAAAGTTTATGAAACAAGAAGGGGTATTAATTAAGGACTTAATATCATAATTTACTAAATAGAACCTTGTTAAAATTTTGTAGATGGCACCAAACAACACACACTCGGCTCCTAACAAAACCTCACTACGGTCTCTCCTTGAAGGAGAAAAACTTAACCATACCAACTTCTTGGATTGGTACCGTAGTGTGAGAATTGTTCTCAAACAAGAAAAGAAAGAATATGTTCTCAATGAACCACTTCCAGAAGAGCCCCCTGCCATTCCTAAGCCCGCACACGATGCATGGCTTAAAAAGATGGATGATTCCATCGATGCATCATGCCTCATGTTGGCAACCATGATTCCCGACCTTCAGAAGGATTTGGAGAATCATTCAGCCTATGACATGATTCATCAACTAAAGGAAATGTTCCAACAACTTGCAAGAACGGAAAGGTTCGAAACTGTTCGGGCTTTCCATGCTTGCAAGATGGAGGATGGGCAGTCGGTAAGCTCTTATGTGCTCAAAATGAAGAGTCACATTGATCATTTGGCACGTCTTGGAGTTGTGATGCCCGAAGAGCTAGCAACGGATATGATCCTTAACTCCTTGACAAAGTCCTTTGATCCTTTTGTCATGAATTATAACATGAATGGTTTAAACAAGACTATCCCAGAATTACATGGGATGCTAATTACCGCGGAAAAGAATCTGCCTAAGAAAACCACTCAAGTTCTCATGATCAAGGAAGGTGGCACAAAGAGAACTAGACCAGAACACCCCACCAACTCCAAGGGCAAGGGGAAAGCAAAAGCTTTCAAAGGTAAGGGCAAGAAAGTTGTCCAACCATCCCATCCGCCCAAGAAGACGGCAAAGGTTGTCAAAGAAGATACATGCTTTGAATGTGGCAAAGCTGGGCATTGGAAGAGAAATTGCCCTACGTATCTTGCGGAGTTGAAGAAGAAGAAGGCCGGTGAAGGCACTTCAGGTATCAATGTGATAGACCTAGAACTTTATAATTTATCTCCTAACACATGGGTATTTGATACTGGTTGTGGAACTCACATATGTAATATGTTGCAGGGGTTCAAAAGGAGTAGGCGACTAAAGGCAAATGAGGTAGTACTTCGGGTTGGAAACAATGCAAGAGTTGCAGTGGATTCAATTGGATGTTTTAATTTATTACTACCAAATGGCTTGTGTATGACATTGTTGAATGTTTATTATGTTCCTAGCTTGACTAGGAATATTATTTCGGTCGCTAAATTAAGACAATGTGGATTTGATCTTTCCTTTAATAATGATGATATTCGCGTTTACAAAAATAATGTATTTTATTTTGAGGCTAGGCCTCTAAATGGAATTTATGAAGTAAACCTTGATGAAAAGACTAACCAAGGCTCTTTATACCACACTTTCACCAAGAAACCCAAATTTGATTTGAGTCAAACCTATCTATGGCATTGTCGCCTTGGGCATATAAACAAGAATCGCATATCCCAACTTCAAAAGAGTGGACTTTTGAAGGCAAATGAGAATGACTCATTTGATATATGTGAATCTTGTTTACATGGCAAGATGACTAAAGCTCCTTTCTCCAGAACCAATGAGAGAGCAAAGGACTTGTTAGGAATCATACATACAGATGTATGTGGTCCTTTCATGCCAATGACTAGATATGGTGAAAGATATTTCATCACCTTCACTGACGACTTTAGTCGTTTTGGATATGTTTATTTAATTAAACATAAACATGAGGCGTTTGAAAAGTTCAAAACGTTTCAAAGTGAAGTGGAAAATCAACTCAACAAAACAATTAAAGTTCTTCGTTCTGATAGAGAATGTGAGTACTTAAGTACAAACTTTATGGATCATCTTAAGACTTGTGGAATTGTTTCACAACTTACTCCACCTGGAACACCACAACATAATGGTGTGTCTGAGAGGCGGAACCGAACACTATTGGATATGGTTCGATCCATGATGAGTAGAAGTACTCTACCTTTATCATTTTGGGGTTATGCTTTACAAACAGCTGCTCGTCTCCTAAATATGGCACCTACTAAAAAGGTAGATAAAACGCCTTATGAGATATGGCATGGAAGGGTTCCATCTTTATCATATCTCAAGGTATGGGGTTGTGAAGCTTATGTTAGACAAGAAGCTTCAAACAAATTAGAACCCCGTTCAACTAAATGTATCTTTGTAGGGTATCTGAAAGATTGTCTTGGATACTATTTCTACAATCCCATCGAGAATAAAATATTTATTTCTCGAAAAGCTGAATTCCTAGAAAACAAGTTTCTGACGGAAGAGGCTAGTGGGAGGTTTGTGGAACTTGAGGAACTTCAGGAACCACAACCTGATACACAACAAGTTGAATCTAGCATTCAACAAGAAATTGTTGAACCTGAACAAACGGTTGATCAGGAACAAATTGTAACACAAAGTGTTCGCAAATCTGGTAGGGTTCGAATTGAACCAGAAAGGTATGGTTACCTTTTGATGGAAGAGGAATGTTATACGATAGATTCTGATGAACCCGTCAACTATCAGAGTGCAATATCAGATCCTGAATCTGATAAATGGCTTGAGGCCATGAACACTGAGATGCAATCCATGCACGATAATCAAGTTTGGAACTTGGTTAATCTTCCCACCAATTGTAAGACTGTTGGGAACAAATGGGTTTTCAAGAAGAAAATCGACGTGGATGGAAATGTTCACACTTTTAAGGCTAGACTTGTCACTAAAGGATACTCACAAACTCATGGTATTGACTATGATGAGACCTTTTCACCAGTGGCAATGATCAAGTCAATAAGGATACTTTTTGCCATAGCCGCGTACTATGATTATGAGATATGGCAAATGGATGTCAAGACCGCTTTCCTTAATGGACACTTATTGGAAGATGTCTATATGGATCAACCTGAAGGTTTTGTCAATCCAAAGCATCCAAACAAAGTGTGCAAGCTTAAAAGATCTATCTATGGATTAAAGCAAGCGTCTCGAACATGGAACATCCGTTTTGATGAAAAGATTACGAGTTTTGGATTCATCAAAAATGAGGATGACTCCTGTGTTTACAAGAAAGCTAGTGGGAGCATTGTCATAATCCTAGTATTGTATGTAGATGACATACTTTTATTTGGAAATGACATCCCAACCTTAAAAGGTGTCAAACCGTTCCTTGAGAGTTGTTTCTCAATGAAGGATCTAGGGGAAGCTGCTTATGTATTAGGCATAAAGATCTATAGAGATAGATCTAAGAGACTTATTGGTCTTAGCCAAAGTGTATATATTGATAAAATCTTGAAAAGATTCAAGATGCAAGACTCCAAAAGAGGATTCTTGCCAATACCACACGGCACCATCCTAAGTAAGTCTCAGTGTCCAACCACTAAGACTGAACTTGAAAGGATGAAACATGTCCCATATGCTTCGGAAATTGGGTCCATCATGTATGCCATGTTATGCACTAGGCCCGACGTCTCATGTGCCTTAAGTATGACTAGTAGGTATCAACAGAACCCAGGTGAAGCCCACTGGACTGCTGTAAAGAACATTCTTAAGTACTTGAGAAGAACTAAAGATATGTTCTTAGTTTACGGCGGTTTGGAAAAAAGCTTAAAGGTAAAGGGTTACACTGACGCAAGCTTCCAAACAGATAGGGACGATTCGAAATCTCAATATGGGTATGTCTTTATTTTAAATGGAGGAGCCGTGTCTTGGAAGAGTTCCAAACAAGAAGTGATTGCACAATCCACTACAGAATCTGAATATGTTGCTGCTTCGGAAGCTGCTCAAGAAGCTGTCTGGATGAGAAAGTTCATAGAAGATCTAGGGGTTGTTCCTTCCATTCGGGACCCTATAGAAATCTTCTGTGACAATCTAGGTGCTATAGCTCAAGCAAAGGAACCTAGATTGCATCAAAAAACCAAACACATTCACCGAAGGTATAACTACATTAGACATGAAGTTAAGAATGGTGAAATTAGTATTCACAAGGTTCATACAGATCAAAATTTGGCAGACCCATTCACGAAACCTTTACCCCAAACTAAGCATGAAAGTTATGCTAAGGGTATAGGACTCCATTTTTCTAATGAATGGATTTGATTTGTGTTTAATGTTTTATGAATATGAACTTATGTAAACGACAAGAATTATGTAATATTTGTGACGTGATGTTTCATTCATAATTATTGTGTTTTATTAGCATGTTTAATCCTTGAATAATTTAGTTATTCTAAACGTCCATAGTCGATCATAGTTGTGGGAGCAATTATGAAGTAAGACTAATATGAATTGGATTGGTTGACTTTTATGGGTAAAAGTAGCAAAAGGTTGCAACCAAATTCATAGGTACTTGTCAGTGAACAAGTATTAGACTTGACCCGTTTCAAGATCACTACATGGATCATCATCATAAGTGATTCTTGAATAAAGGTATTATCATTGTATCCTTTGACCTGAGATAGATATTTGGGACTCAAGTGTAGAGTGTACTATGCTTTGATATGGTTTACTGTTGTTCTTGAAATACAGACAACCATAAAGGCCATACTCATGCATAGTACTAACTATATGAGGGGCGTATGTAGTCAAGACGGGATTTGTTCCTCTTATGTGTTGAGAGTTAGACATCTAAGGCGCCTGTTTGAAAGTTGAACATAAAATGAGAATGATTAAGATCCATGTCTCATGTTCAACATGATGTCTGTGACAAAGGGATAATTGATAGATAACCTTATACATCAATTAGAGCCTCGTGTTTTCTGAAGAATTGAATGTTGTTAAATGGCACAATGTCATGTGTTATTGGGGGCAGTAAAATGTTGCTAGACGTTTACCACTGTCTATATCATTCTGTGATGCAACCTTGTGCAAGTGGGAGATTGTTAGTTCTATATGCTCAAGGATGATCATAAAATGATATTACTAATAATACATGATCCTATAGGGTCACACCAACAACAAGTTTGACACCAATTGATCATTTAGAACGTTAAATTTTGATTTAACATCAAATGATACTTAACTTGCAATTTAATCTTGTAGGTTATTATTATTTGAGGTAAATAATAATAACTACAAAATTAAAGGTTGATTAGTAATTCATATGTCATGAATTAATTAAGTGTAACAATTAAATTGTTTAAATTGTTAAACGATTTAATTGATTTATAATTAAGCCTTTTACTTAATTTAATTGGTAAATTAAATAAAATATATATATTGTTATATATATATATATATATATATATATATATATATATATATATATATATATATATATATATATATATATATATATATATATATATATATATACACATGTATATATATAATTATACAATTAAGATTGTATATTTAGATGGTTTATTTATATATATAATTATGGGTTAAATGTTATCCCATTAAAGAAATAAGAAGATGTATTATTTATAAGCTTATAATTATCTAAGTTTTATAAATAATAAACCTACTAACTCTCCATGTGACATCAAAAATTCAGCCAAGATGGAAAGAAAAGAATGCATTAACTACTTAAAAGTGGTTGAAGATGCTTTGTGTCTTCAAACTTTTGATTATAGAAATCAAATGGAACTTTCTTTTAAGCTAGTTGCATGTGCTTTTCTTTTCCTAGGTGTGATATATGTTGGCCACGATTTTGAGGGGGTTTGTACATCATTCTTGCTTCAAGAAATCAGCCAAAAACTCTCCTTAAGTTCTTAGAAAAAATTGGTTTTTGGTTTCATAAGAAAAGGAGTCATATCTTGCAAGTTGTGGAACTAGCATTCAAGGGTGTTCAAGCTTGTGGTGGATCAACTATAGAGGGATTCTAATTTGATTCCTAGCTATCAAAATCATCCAAACCAAACCCAAGAACAAAGGTTATGATCTTGAACTTAATCTATGTTTGTTCTTCATCTTATCTCTACATGCATGTAGCATGATCCTCTTGAAAATGGAATTTGTGTTCATGATTTTATGCTTCCGTTGCAAACTCTTGTTTTTGAAACTAATTACATGAACCTTGAATTCCAACAGTAACTCCTGTGGATTGACCCTGACTACCGCTATACTAGTATGTGTTGGGTATTTTTCCTTATTTTTGACCGCACGACGACCTAGGCGAGTCAAATTTTGGCGCCGTTGCCGAGGAGTTATGAGCTTGAGAATAGGTGATCTGTAGGACTTTTAGTTTCTGATTTTTTTTGTTTTAATATTAAGATTTTCATTTGGTTAGCATTTTACTTTTTGATTTTTCGGGCATGTTGCACTAGTGCATGCGTACCCGTAGGGGTGAGCAATTATCCCCTTTGCTTTTTGACTCTAAGATTGAGCGAACTGCGCGCAAGATCCGTGCACGTAGGCGTTTAAATACAATGAGTTTCAGAATTCCACATTGGGAGCACGAGTGCTACTGGTGGTGCAGTTTCAGCCCCTGCACCTATACCATCATGCACTCTACTGTCGATTCTGCCATTTCAATCTTTATCACAACCACAATCCACAAACCCGTTTACATCTACCATGTCTTGGAGAGCGCCGACCCGTGATGGCACCCCAATATCTAGACAGCAGACAACCATTTCTCAACCTTTATTACAACCACAACCGCCACCAGTACTTTTTAAACCACAATCCACATTCCAACCTATACCGTAGAAACAATACCAACAGCAACCTCCTCAGCAGCAGTACCATTATCAAGAGGCTGAGCAGAGGTATGATGATGAAGATGAAGGATGGGTTCCACCAGCACCACAGCAACCATGGAACCGAGGTCGGGGACCTCCGAGAAGAGCACCACAACAACAACCACCACAAGGTCAGCAGGGATATAATGATCATCATTTTTACGGTAATCCTGCTCAACCCTTGTATTTTGCACAACCGAGGGGGCAATCGGTTGCATCGCACTTCCAGCCACGGGAGTACGATGACTCGTAGCCCATCTACATTCCTAAAAATATAGAATCCCAAGTAGAAATTAGGCCTCAGTTGCTAGGAATATTACCGGAATTTAGGGGATATAAACAAGATGATCCATACAATCATCTGTATGAGTTCATAGCGACAGCAAATGCCAACACCCCTAGGAATGCAAATAAGAACATTTTTAGATTAAGATTGTTCCCATTTACTCTGAAAGACAAAGCCAAATATTGGTTCACGTCTCTTCCATCGAATAGCATTACTACATGGGATCAACTCAAAGCTAAGTTCTTATAAGAGTTCTATTCGGCGAGCAAGACGACGGAGATCAGGAGGGCCATTCAGGATTTCCAGCAGAAGCCCGGAGAAGCTTTTCATGAAGCATGAGATCGTCTAAAGGAGTTGATGAGGTCGTGCCCTCATCACGATATTCCAAAATGGCAATTGGTTAAGGTATTATTTGAAGGAGCAAGTGAGACAAACCAAGCCATGAACAACGCATCATCAAGTGGCACTATTCTGATGCAATACCCGGAGGAGGCTTGGCAGTTTTTGGAACAGCTAAGTAATGGTTTTAAGGCGAATTTCTCCACGAGGAAGACAGTAGGCACAGCTACAGCTGTGGGAGCTGATGCCGATTGGAGAAAGGATGTAAAGAAGGAGATAAGCGAGCTTAATAAGAAATTCGATAGACTCATGTCTACTCTGCAGAATGGACCTTAGAGCCAGCCACAATGAGGTCAAGGAGGACCAAGGACTCAGGAAGCAAATCAAGTCTATGGTCAGGGTCAAGGTCAATCTAACAATGGACGACCCTATAGACCATATAATCAAGGTCAGTAGAATTTTAACAACCAAAGGCAGAACAACTACCAAGGGCAATCATCTAACCCGCCCAGGCAATATCAACTGGCAAATAATAATGGTAATGCCAGTGGAAATGGTAACAGCAACAACAAGGGGCCCAACAATTCCATCAACAATGCCCCAGGAACTCAGGAGGATCTAGTCACGAAAATGTATGAGATGTTCAACACGACGCAACAGCAATCTAAAGCCAATGCGAAAGTCATTGCTAATATGGAGAGGCAAATCGCCCAGATGGCCGAAGATCAACGGAAGAGAGACAATGGGAAGCTGCCCAGTACCACAGAAGTCAATCCGACCCATAGTCAGCGTGCCGGGAAAGAACATGTCAACGCTGTCAAGGCTGAATGGAGGAAGGTTACCTTGGAAGATTTGCTAGGATCTGGAAGTGAAGCTGAGAGTGAAAAGGAAGAAATGAAAACTGAAGGTGAAAGTAAGGAGGAAGACGAGGTTAAGGAAGAAGTAAAACTCGAAGAAGAGAATAAGAAAGAGGAAGAGGTGCAGGTTGAGAAGGAACCTCAACCACAAGAGGACAAGGAAGTCCAAAAAGAGGATCAGCCAATGGTGGCTAGAATCAAACAGAGGAACAAGGACAAAAAAGAAAAGAAAAAGCAGGAGGTGCCTGTCAAGTCGACTAGACCCTAAATTAACCAACCTCTGTAGGATGAGTTAAAGGACGCTCCTGAAGACACTAGGATTCTTCAGGAGATGTGCAGGAGTAATAAGGAGAGTAAAACACCTACACCCGAGATGGTGAGGTTGACTGTAAAGGCAAGCGAGGCATTACTGGGGACATTGCCTAAAAAGGAGAGGGACCCCGGTTCACCGTTGATTACTGTCACGGTGAGGGATGTGACCATTAGGAACACCTTTCTGGATCTTGGAGCAAGCGTTAATGTATTACCGGGATACTTATATGACAAGTATAAGAACAAAGAATTAGAGCCTGCCAAGACAGTGTTGCAGCTGGCAGATCAATCAACCAAAGTATCCTAGGGTAAATTGACAAACGTGATAGTGAAAGTTGGGGACTTTTTCTATCCTGTGGACCTTTTGGTGATGGAGTACGAAAGCTTAGAAGACGCGCCAACATTAATTTTGGGTCGACCATTTCTAGCCACCTTGGGGCTATGATGGATTGCAAGACATGAGATTTGGACATCTCCTTTGGAACTAGAAAGCATAGACTCAACATGTTTGGATGCCCAATCTCCATGCCGTCTGGAAAGAATGATAAGTACTTGAATGGCAACCCTCTTATGCCACCTGGAATTATGGACAAAGTTAAACAGTGGACATGAGCAGGTGAAGGTGCAAAGGAGGAGATCTTAGGTGAGGCTAGACAACACCCATTGTCAACAATCGATAAGGTGCAACTGCTGGATATGATGGAGTTAATGGAGATGAAGCATCAACGGTACGAAAAGGATGCAAGATGCAGGGAAGCCAAGGTTTTCCAGCTATTGGATGCTCAGCAGCAATGGATCAGTTAGGTCAGCGATAGGATGACACAATTAACATCATTGATCGCAACGGTAATCCAGAAAATCGCACCAGAAACGAAGGAGGTGATGTCCAGTGAAGAGTGGGAAGAATAAGTTACAAAACGTCTGGCTGAAGACGTTAAGCTTAGCGCTTGTTGGGAGGCAACCCATCTTTCATAAGTATGTATTGTATTTCTTAGTAATTAGGAAGATTATATCATCGTCATTGCAGGTATTAATGGTCCAAGGAAAGTGTGGGGTTATTTGAAGGAAAGTTGAATTTTTAAAGACCGCGTCGCGGTCAAGAGTTTTGCGCGCCGCGGGATCGTAAATCAACCCGATGCGCAGGGGTTGATTTGGGAACACGCGCGCCACGGTTTGCTCATATCCACGCCGCGGGAAACGATCGGTCGGTTTCCTTCGTTAAAAAGGTATGTCGCGCCACTATTCACACACAAACCCACGCCGCGCCTCAGAGAGCTCCGATCATCAGAAATTTTTCTCGCATTTTCTTGCTCATTTCATTCCCGCTATCGAGGTACGTCATTCTAACTAATTTTTGCTTGGTAGAACTAGCGATTAGGCAGAAAAATTGGTTGATTTCTCCAAAAACTCAAAAACTTAGAAATCGGCAATGCTGACTCGTAGGGTGTTTATTTTGCCAAATAATAACCCTAAATGAGTTAGTCGGTGCTTAGGCTACCTTGTAGTGCATTTGGATTGAGTTCACACAGGTTAAATCGCGATTTCTTGGTTGGAATTTGAAACAGCCGCTCGCCGCGCCGCGCCATGGTTCTTGGGCCGCGCCGCGGTGCGGTGGGGAAGATGAGGACTAAAACTGCAAGATCTTTTTTTGTGGCTATTTTCTTTTGTGCAGATGTCTTTCAGACTTGACCACCCCTTCCTCCAGTTCCCCTGAGGGATTGGATAGCTCCGTCGAGTTTGCTGCTAGGAGGGATGCGTTGACGAGTCGCCAGGTTCTCGAGGAGACGATCATTGATCGAGATATTCTGAGGGAGGCCGTACTTTGGGCCGAGATCAAGCCGTTTCTACACCGCACATGGGCTGTTGGGGAGGCTTCATTCACATGTCGTGGTTGGGATAGGCTTATGGCCAACCAGGACGACACCGTGTACACCGAGCTTCTTCTAGAGTTCCTGTCCACGGTCTGTTTTTCACCGGGTTCGTCAGAGGCCCGGTCCAGACTTGTCCGATTTCGATTGGGGGGAGCCCCCAGGGAGTGCAGTCTCCAGGAGTTTGGGAGACGCATGGGTATCTACACGGAGGCGGACCTCCAGCGCCGATACTTCACGCAATTCATTAGTGCATGCACTCAGGGGCAGCCCGCGAGGGATGCCAATGCAGATGTTTGGGCACCTTTGTCCAACGTGTTCTATGAGGCGGGGATGTCCAGGGAGAGCCATCTCCGCAATCCGCTTCACCGGCTCATGCATTGTATCGTCACCACGTCCATCATGCACAGGGAGGGGGCGAGAAGGTGTCCGGTGAGGACATGACGTATCTCTGGGTGCTCCTTGACCCTTCCATATTCCTCCACCTTCCGTTTGACTTAGCCGTCTCTCTATCCACCCGTGCGACGGGTGCATCGTCCAGCAGTCCTTTGGCCCGCGGGCATTATATCACCCGCCTGGCCCGTTCTTACCGGATACTTACTGCTGCGACCGTAGGCCCCTTGACTGCTTTACCTCTAATTCACACTACGGCGCGAGCCCTGGAGAACATGGGGCTGATCGAGCAGCAGCGCCTAGGCCAGTATGTGAGGGTGGCGACCGACGCACCCTAGGATCCTCAGCCATCTTATGCCCAGCCGGGCAGGAGACGCCGGAGACTGGCAGCACCAGAGCCAGCGCCACAGCCACAGTTATCTGATGTACTAGCGGCCATCCAGGACCTGAGCCAGAGGATGTCTGCCAAGGAGGCACATGATCGATGGATGGCAGAGACACAGAGGATGATCATGCTTCGGATGCAGATTGATGACATTCCACATCACCCCTCTGGAGGAGATGATGGGGCAGGTCCATCTGGGACCCGCCAGGATGACGAGTGATGTATTTTTCTTCTTCTTTTGATATACATGTACTGTACTTATGACACTACTATATTTTTGCTTGTTTATATTTTATTTGCTTGTTATGTTTGCATTTAATGTTTTTTGCGAGTCATGCATGTAATACCAAATGGAGGAGTTGTTTCAAGAAAGTGTCGGGTCACCGTGCCCCCTCCAGTTGCCTTGACCACCGGCGTGTTTTCACTGCTGCGCTACAACTCCTGAATTCTGAGTCGAGGACTTTTTGTTCGTGTTTTGTACCTGTGACAACAAAGTATCATCAAGCGATCTACCGTCTAAAGGGGTAACTCTTTCTCCCTTGTTTTGAATAATTTTTGTACAACGGGGACGTTGTACGGTTTTAAGTGTAGGGTGTGGACGGTCGAAAGAGTAGTTTTTTTTTGAAATTTTTGCGGAAATGACCAATTTTCAAAAAAATTTAGCAACTTTTTCAAAAATTTTAATAGATTGTAATTTTGAAACGAATAGTTTCTGAATGTTTGTAGCATTGGTATTTTTGAAAAGATGATATTTAGTTGTGATCATGCTATTAGTTTAGTCAAATAAGTTGAGTTTTATGAGTTTAGAAGATTGGAATGTTTTATGTTTGAAATTTAGGAAGGAATTGTCAATCTGGCCTTTGTTGTTCGAACCGGTAGGTCCGAAAAGGGTGGCCTCGAAGAGGCATTTAAGCACCTTACCACCTAAGATCGTCTGGTCTGGGATGATATTTCTGAAAGCTCGTTACACGGACAACATCGAAAGTCATGGACAATTCTTTAATGGCCTTTAGAATCTGAATGAGTAAGTACACTTCATTGTGGACAGAAAATTTGTAATCAATGGTTCTTTAGAAAGCCATGAATTCCAAAGAATGTTTCGATTATGTTTTCACAAACTATTTCACTCTAACTCATAAAGCAATAAGCTTTGAAATTGAACACATTCAAAAATTGTTTGAGTCTTAGTTAAAATCTGTTAAAAACTCTCTTGCTTGGGGGCAAGCAAGGCACAAGTGTGGGGTGTTTGACAACGCCTAGTAATATCAAGTATTTTAGTCGTTGTTGAGCCTTATTCTTAGTCAATTTATATCATATATATCGTGGTATTCTCACTTTTTGTGCCAGCACTTGTTTGGAAAGAAATGATGAAAACAGGGACTAAAAGCGTATAAAATGGAAGAAGTTTTGAAGATAAAGACAAATCAGTTGAATTCGCATGCGCGCCGCGGGATTGACAAAGGCGCGACGCGGTGACTCAGCGATGAGGCGGTGGAGAACATTCAAATGCCAAGAAAACGAAACCAGCACGCGCGCCGCGGATCTCATTTATGCGCGGCGCAGTCACTTAAATTTTGCAACTATAAATAGAGGGTTTTAGGTCGAAAAATGCAACAAATTTGTATTTTATGTTTTTCCCAAGGCTTCTTTGACTCCGAGTTTCAGTTTTCAGCAACCATAAATTTGTATTTTATGTTTTTCTCTTTAATTTTCAATTAGTTTCATAGTTAGTAGCATTTGGCTAGTGTCTTTGGGAGTGACAACCATTGATACTAAGTCTTGGTTTCTGATTTTGGATGTTTGTTACTGTTTTGAACTATTGGGATCTGAGTTTTGTTAATGAATCATTTGGTTATTAGTAATTGTTCTCTTTTCGGCATTTTATGCCTTTGAATGCTTTTTGGATGTTTGATTGTGTTGGATGTGTGATTTGATCTTAATTGTTCTGAATTTCATTTCTGATTTCAGTAAGCAATTAGGATTCATTGTTGGTTTGGACCTTAGTTTAGTGGATGTTTGTTTGAGAATTATCTTAGTTGATGATTTTTGGGATTGTTTGGCAAAAGTTAGGAACTAGATCCTCTAGCTGTAGAGTGACACTACAGTTGGTAATCTGTCACCTGTCCTGACCACGTAACTTCTGTGGATCGACCCTGACTACCGCTATACTAGTATGTGTTAGGTATTTTTTCTTATTTTTGACCGCACGATGACCTAGGCGAGTCACTCAGCAACCACAACCACCATTTCCAGTTCATAAACCTCAACCACCCATCTTACAACCACAACCACAACCACAGCCGCAACAACAACAATACCAAGTACAAGCTGGAGACCAGGTATACGATGACGAGGACGAGTGTTGGATGTCGAACAACGAGAACCAGTAGTGAAATCGAGGTTAAGGACCTCCGCGTCAACAACAGCAATAATACAACAACAATCAATGGCAGGGGCAGCAATATTACAACAATGAATTACACAATAACGGTAACTTCGCTCCCCCTTTGTATTTTGCTCAACCGATCGGGCAATCGATTGCGTCGCACTTCTAACCGCGGCAGTACGACGATGCATCGCCAATCTATTTTCTGAAGGGTTTTACACAATCAATGAACAAAAAAATTCCTAAGTTCACATGCAACCCTAAAACAGATCTATGTTTTCTTCTATGAAGATATAATAACAAAAACCTAAGGCCAACATTTATTTCTAAAGATCAAATTAAGAATAACCAACCTTTTGATCTTGTTATTGAAGCTAGCAGCAAACAGATCCTGCCTCAAATGCAGTCACACCCAAGCAATGGAGAAGAGAGTCCAGCAGAGTTTCTTTTGTTCAAAATGATGCATGAATTAGGGTGCCAGGGGGTTCCTTTTATAGCCTCCTAGGGTTACACCTGAAACCCTAGAGGAGCCTCCAAAGTGGACAAGCCTGTTGACCACTTGGACCAGATCCCCTAAACCCTAATTAGGGTTTTCGCCAACCCTAGAGGGAACCTCCAGGGTGGCGCCACTTTTGGCCCCTGGCCTCTCTCTTGTCAGTTATTCAACTATTGAATAAATACAAACCAGTCCCTACACTTTTAATTAATTAATTTAATCTCCAAATTAAATCCAATTAATTACAGATTAATTTCTAATTAATTATTATAGTTTCTAATTTATATATTGACACTTAAATATATTAATAAACTATTTATTTATTTCTATTGATTTATTAAACAATTAATAAATCAAACTTTCTCTCTACTGAACTATACAATAATCCTCCAGCTATGAGGGCAACCCAAATGGACTTTGCTTCAATTAATAAGATAAATACAATTATAAGTCATGACTTAGACACCAAATCCAACATTTTCCTGATAATGTTGAAAGTCAAATTGAGATCAGTTGTTAGGAGTGTTAACAGAGTTTAGGGGATATAGACAAGACGATCCGTACAGCCACTTGTACGAATTTTTAGCAATAGAAAATGCCAACATGCCTAGAAACGCAAATAGGAATTTCTTTAGATTAAGATTATTACCATTTACTCTTAAGGATAAGGCCAAATACTGGTTTACATCTCTGCAACCGAATAGCATCACGACGTGGGAGCAGCTCAAGACGAAGTTTTTACAAGAATTTTATCCTGCGAGTAAGACATCAGAGATCAGGAGGACAATTCAAGATTTCCAATAGAAACCAGGGGATGCATTCCATGATGCCTTTGAAGGACTTAAGGAATTAATGAGATCGTGCCCGCATCATGAGTTTCCAAGAAGGCAGCTCATCAAGTTCTTTTACGATAGAGTAGACACCACCAACCAGGCTATGATACACGCGTCATCAAGTGGAACCATTATGATGCAAGACACAGATGCAGCTTGGAGATATTTTAGAACAATTGAGTAACGATTCTAAAACGAATTATTCCTCAAGAAAACCGGTTAACACATCGTCAGCAACAGCTGTGGGGGTCGATAACGAGTGGAAGAAAGAAGTCAAGAAGAAGTTCAGGGATTTGAATAGGAAATTTGACCGATTGATGGCAACACTTTAGCAAGGACCGCCAAACCAGTAACAAAACAATCAGCAAGGGCAGAGGACCCAGGAAGTAAATCAGGTATACGGTCAAGGCCAGTATAATAAAAACAATGGACGACCTTATAATCATGGGGGTCAAAACTACAATGGTAATAATCAACCATACAACAACCGCCAGAACAATTATCAAGGACCTCCACCCAATCAGCCACGACAATTTCAACCTGTCAACAACAATGGTCCAAGCAACAGTAACAACAATAGGAACATAGCTAACAACAATCATAATGCCCAAGAAACTCAGGAGGATTTGATAAAAAAGATGAATGAATTTATGAATGCAAGCCAGCAATAAACACATGCAAATGCAAAGGCCATTGCCAACATGGTACGGTAGATTGCCTAATTGGATGAAGATCAAAGGATAAGGGCTGACGGTAAGCTTCACAGCAACACAGAAGTGAATCCGACACACACACAATGCGTAGAAAAAGAGCATGTGAATGCCGTGGAAGATTGTGTACTAGAAAAGGTATGGAGGAAGGTAAGAATCGAGGATCTTGTGGGAACTATTAATGAAAAAAGGGTATCTAGGAAGAAGAACCGTCGACAATAGCCGCCCTCAAGAAGAAGAAGACCTCCAAGTCAAAAAAGAAACAAAACATACCAAGTAAGCCTTCCATTAACCAACCATTATCAATCATAATGCCCAAGAAACTCAGGCGGATCTGATAAAAAAGATGAATGAATTTATGAATGCAAGCCAGCAACAAACACATGCAAATGCAAAGGTCATTGCCAACATGGTACGGTAGATTGCCCAGTTGGCTGAAGATCAAAGGAGAAGGGATGACGGTAAGCTTCACAGCAACACAGAAGTGAATCCGACACACACACAATGCACAGAAAAAAAAGCACATGAATGTCGTGGAAGATTGTGTACTAGAAAAGGTATGGATGAAGGTAAGAATGGAGGATCTTGTGAGAACTATTAATGAAAAAAGGGTATCCAGGAAGAAGAACCGTCGACAAAAGCCGCCCTCAAGAAGAAGAAGACCTCCAAGTCAAAAAAGAAACAAAGCATACCAAGTAAGCCTTCCATTAACCAACCATTATTGGACCAGTTGAAAGATGCTCCAGGTGACTCGGAGATTTTATGTAACACCCGGTCTTTAATGAAACATCTTCATTTAAATAAATATCAATTTATTCAATAATTAACATTTTGAAGATATTTAGAAATCATTTAAACATCAATTCACCGCATAAATCTCCACATAAGTAGCATCAGTGTGTACCCGTCATGCCTGTCCGTCATTTTCACCTGTACAACCTGAAATGGTAATTTAAAAGGGAAAGGATAAGCACACGGCTTAGTGAGTTCCAACAACTACACAGCATATCAGTTACACATACTTTACCCCTAACAGAAAAAAAAAATACAACCACACGTCACATAATCTGCTCTACCCAGTATATTGGATTATAACCTCCTATACGTATCTGCTCAGTAAATCTAATTCCCTTGCTCAGCACTTAGAGCCGCGCATACCCTGTACGTCGAGCCATGCATATCTGCTCAGTGTCTTTTGCTCGTATCTCTATATTACTCAGTACGTCGAGCCCACACACACCATAACCCAACCCATACAATTATAACAGTAAGGTATATACACACAACTTGGTACAATTCACCAACATATTATAAACATCTTATAAGCACACAAAATACAGTAAAGGACATATAACGTCCACACAATGTAGTGAGAAACTCACCTGATTATAGTCGACTACAGCGTTTATCTTTGCTTTGTATTCCCTCTTTAACTGTAAACACAGTAAGACATTTATCACTCTTTACTCCTTAACTATACCATAGTTGCATCACTAAACCCTTCCATAATTCCAACATGATACCTCGTGATTTATCAAGTAAAGGATAGCCAGGTAGAAGATTAGTTGGGGTGGCAGAATCCTTTCAGCATTTTAGCCTTTCGGAAAATCCAACAACCAGATCCCAAGTAATCGGCCTAGACACCATCCTCGTAAGTAAATCACTCGGTATTATTTTTGGAATTACGAATAGTATAACCTCTACATATTATAGTTTAACACTTATAAACTACTAGAGAAATATGATAGCGATAACTCACTTAAGATTGGCGTTTTCGCAAAGCCTTGGCACGTTTCCCGTTCCGCTCTTCCAACACTTCCCGAGCACCTCGTTACCAGCTACCGCTCGCTCCTAACTCCTCCCGACCTATTTTCCTCACCAGAACACTCCTCGATATCGTAAGGTTGTTTGGTGTTTGTTGTGGGTTGAAATGAAGAAGTTGGGCCTCTATTTATAGGGCTTGAAAACACTATTCACGACGTCATCACGACATCATCGTCACTATTCACGACGTCATCACAACATCATCGTTGATGTCATCACGAGGTAAGCACTTACTTCATTTCTCGGTACTATTCATGCCGGAGTACTATTCATGCCGGAGTTACTATTTACGCCGGAGTTACTATTCACTATGTTTTTTTTTTTTGAAAATGGTCGTTACATTTTAAAGGAGATTTTTCAAGAAAAAGAGAAAGTCAAAGTTCCAAGACCAGAGAAGGTCCGCTTTACAGTTAAACCAAGAGAGGCATTGTTGGGTATAGTGCCAAAGAAGGAAAAGGATCCTGATACCCTGTACATCACCATCACTATTGGTGATGTGATTATCAGAAATACTCTACTGGATTTGGGGGCCAGTGTGAACATCTTGCCCAGCTATCTTTATGACAAATACAAGAATAAAGAACTGGAGTCTGCCAAGACGGCGCTGCAATTGGCAGATCAATCCACGAAGGTCTCGAGGGGATACTAACAAACGTGATAGTCAAGGTGGAAGATTTCTTTTACCCGGTGGATTTCCTGGTTATGGAGTACGATACTTTAGAAGATGCGCCCGCATTAGTCTTGAGGCGCCCATTTTTAGCTACAGCTGGAGTGGTCATGGACTCCAAGACGGGTGACGTGGATATCACCATTGGAACGAGAAAAAGAAGGCTAACCATGTTTGGATATCCATTGTCTATCCCACCAGGACACGAAAACCAGCCCATACTCGGTAAACCCCTTATGATACCCAGGATGGATGGAAGGGGCAGAAAGAGTGATAACCGAGACAAGGAAGGCGAGGAGGAGAAAATCCTCTAGAAGGCAAAGGGACATCCGCTCGCTTCAGTTGACAAATTACAACTCTTAGAGATGATAAAGATAATGGAAAAAGAAACATCAAACGTATGCAAAAGATGCAAGAAATAGAGAAGTGAAGGTATTTCAAATTCTAGACGTGCAGCAACAGTGGATCAATCAGGTAAGTGATCGGATGACACATTTAACAACATTAATGGCTACAATAATTCACGACATCGCACCGGAAATGGGAAAAATTGTGTCAAAGAAAAAGTAAGGTAATCACGGTCTGGCTGAAGACGTTAAACTTAGCGCTTGGTAGGAGGCAACCCATTCGTAGGTAGGTCAGGTCTTGTTTTCAAGGTAACGAGGAAGAATTCATCATCATCATCATCACAAGAATCGGGGTACGATCAAGTGTGGGGTCAAAATGTAAGGAATTGGCATCAATTGAAGGGCGCGACGCGAAGAAGAGAAAACCATGCCGCGTGTGTCTAAGCAAACCCGATACGCAGGGGTTCTCATTTATGCGCGTGTCACGGATCAGTGTTCGCCGCATTACGGATTTTGATCAGTCAGGCGGTTTAATCAGGTATGTAACGTCTACGTCTCGCATCACTCTCATAACACATGCCGCGGTAAAACAAAGCTCGATCAAAATCTTCAAATTTTTCGTGTTTTCTCCAATATTTTGTTATCTACTACTGAGGTACGTCTTCTGAACTTATTATTTCAAGTTTTACATGCGTTTATGGCTCAATATCGGATAAAATAGGGTTTAGATAGAAAACTTAGAAAATTTGTCAATGCCGGCTTATAGGGTGATGTTTTCGCAAAATTCTCACCCTAGAAAGGCTAGTTGTGTGTTAGGCTACCTTGTGCATGTTTGGTTTAAAGCAAAACATGTAAAAGTTTTGAAGGTTTCGCAACAGTCGAACGCCGTGACACGGCGAGTTCATGAGCCGCGGCGCGGCATTTGAATCAACGCGTGGTCAGCACCGCGACGCGCGTAAGGGACTAAATTTGCAAAACTTTATGTTTTTGTGGTATATTTTGTTGATGGCTCAACCTCCACAGTAGGTAGTACCTTGTGTGCCAGAGCACCCGTTTCTACAGTTTCCCGCTGCATTTGAAGAGACACAGCTGTACTAGGCCCGACTGTAGTCTATCAACACACGCTCGATTCATCACGCTATCTACTTTGACTGGGTGTTGTTGATGACGGTAGGACTATGGGATCAGTTGTTTCCTTTCCTCCACCGCACCTAGACCCATTTAGAGGGTGCATTCCTATTCATATGCCGAGGCTGGGAGAGACTCATGGCCCAGGAGGACGACATTGCCTACGGGGAGCTTATGTTGGAGTTTTCCTCCACTTGCCGATATGAGCCTGCTTTTGAGAAGCCCAGGTCCCATCTTGTTCGATTCAGGCTCGGGGAACAGATCCGGGAGTGCACGCTCCGAGATTTTGCTAGACGCACGGAGATCTACACAAGCGAGGAGGTTGCCAGCATCCATTTCCAGCCTTTCATGGCTGCTTGCATCTCCGACCAGCCACAGCGACATGCAGACAAGTTCATTTGGGCACAGATGTCCAATGACCGGTTCGAGGCCAGGGGGCAAGGAGATTCAGTTCCGCTCTCCACTTCATCAACTCATGCACCGTATCATCTCCACATCCATTGCACACCGTAGGGGATGTGAGAAGGTGCCCCGTGACAACATGTTCTATATGTGGATCCTCTCCGACCCACGTAGGTTCCTCAACCTACCGTACACCTTGGTGGTTTTTCTGACATCCAGAGCCCTGGGGTCGAGCATGCGGAGCCCGATGACTGGTGGGCATTTCATCATAAGGTTGGCCCGATCGTACGACATTCTTACTGCCGATGTTATCACATATTTGAGGCTGGTGGAGCCCCGGGCTGCACAAGCACGGTATCTAGAGACAATGAGGGTGATCTAGGTGGTGAGACTAGGCGTGTATGCGGTATTTCCTGAGATCGAGCTCGTCAGACACCCAGCAGGTCAGCAGGCTCTAGTGCAGCCCCATCTAGAGCAGAGGTCGCCGAGTAGGAGGATGAGGAGGAGGAGCTATTGATTAGACCCACCTGGAGGAGGAGAGTTGAGACAGAGGTCCAGCCACCACCACAGCCATGCCCAGTGCCACCACCTGTAGACGTACAGACAGCATTGTGTGACATTTTTGCAAGGATGAGACGGCTGGAGGACCAGCAGATTTGGATGGCAGAGGCATTGTGAGAGTTCCTTCTTCAGGCTGGACGAGATCCACGACTGTTAGTTATAAAGTTCAACCAAATACTAGATGTAAACAAGTATTATGAAGATATGAATCAACAATCACACTCAATAATAATAATAATAAGGAACAAGGATGAACACAATGATAGAGTAGAAACAGAGTCGAATGCTTTAGTATTATGATTTAGGGTTTTTTTACAGTAATGGTGAATCACATGCCCACCTCAAATAGACAGGTATCACTGATATTTATACATAATCAGTGATACCAATAGTACAAAAGATTTTACAGAATATTTTATCAGTGTACTATCCAATGAGAGTGTAGTATCGTGCAACACGTAGTCTGGAAAACACGCGTGCAGACGATAAGGTTATTACTTGAAAGCCTTCGGATCCTCTGGACTAAATCCTTTGGACTCTTTAGGCTTCGGGCTCTGTTTTCTCTTCGTAGTTTCCATGTCTTCAGAAGGGGTCAGCACTTTATCACAAATTATTCTCAACAACGACCCTTCCCCACTGCATGTCATGATGATGGGGCTGGTCCATCTGGGACGTAGCACGACGATGATGAGTGATCTTATTTGTTATCTTTGTTATTTTTGAAAACATTGTACATAAACCTAATTTTATTTGTTTATATTTGCTTTTGCTTTTTTCATTTAATATTGTTTGTTTGAGTGTTTTTGTATGCAAGTACCAACAAGATCCATCGAGGAGTTGTATAATACAAGTGTGGGGCCACCATACCCTTACACTTGTCACATATCGGCGTGTTCACTGTTGCACCACAACTCCGGACAGTCACACTAAATTGCGCATTTTCGATGCCCTATGTAAATGGCTCTGATAAGCAAGCAGTTCTACTGTTCCTAAGGGGGTAACTCTTTCTCCCTTATTTTGAATTTTTTTATGTACAAGGGGGACGTTGTACAATTTAAAGCGTGGGGTGGGACGGTCAAAAAGATTATTTTTGAAATTTTTGCAAAAACATGTCATTTTTTCAAAAAATTTCGCAAATTTCAAAATTTTTAAGAAATTGTAATTAGAGAACCAATAAATTTGAGTGTTATAGCAATTGGTAATTTTTTCAACAAATACTATTTATTTGTTAGCATGCTATGATTGAGTTAAAATAAGTTGAGTTTTTAGGAGTTATAAAACCTTGGATTTAGAACACTTTAGGATTGGGGTTTAGGAAGGAACTATCATTCAATGGCCTTTGTTGCTCGAGACGGTAGGTCTGAAAAGGGTGGCCCTGAAAGGGCACTTATGCACCTTACTACCTAAGATCGTCTGGTCTGGGATAGTATTTAAAGATCGTTACACGGACAACATCGAAAGTCATGGATAGTTCTTTAGCAGCCTTTAGAATCTGAATGAGTAAGTTTGCCTTTGTGAACTAAAAATTTCTAATCAAGGGTTCTTTAGAAAGTCGTGATTCCCAAAGGGTATTCTGGTCAGATTTTTAAAATCATTTTTCATCTAACTTCTGGATACAATAAACTTTGAAACTGAAAGCATTCAAAACTATTTGAGTTCTAGTTAGAATTTGTTAAAAACACTCTTGCTTGAGGACAAGCAAGGCACAAGTGTGGGTTGTTTGACGACGCCTAGAAATATCAAGTATTTTAGTCGTCGATGGACCCTCTTTTGAGAAAAATATATATCACAAACTATTATATTACTCATATTTTTGTGTCTAGTGCTTGTGTGCGAAATATATACAATACGGGGGTTAAAAGCGTGCAAAATGGTCAAGTTTGGAATTGAAGTCCACTTTCAGGCAAAAACACACGCGCGCCGCGATGATGAAGACACGCGCATCGCGGGCTAGCTGTGTATTGCATTAGAGTTTCAAATTCAAATAAGCAAACATCGGGGTTACAGATAAGGACGCGCCGCGGATTTCACCTTTGCGCGTCACGTCCAGGCAATTTTCGCGACTATAAATAGAGGCTTCCGGTTCGTGTTTCGGGAGCGAAGACCCGACCTTTGAGTGGAACTCAGGCCTCTTCGACTCGTATTTTCGTATTTCAATGATCGATAGTTGGTTGTTGCATAGTTTTAGTTTATTTTCTCGTTTTTCAGTTTTGTTTATCGCGCGTTTTTCAACGTTTCTGACTTGTAGAACTCGCTGGACGGCATTGATTTGGATTATCGACCAAACTCAGAATCATTTGGCTTCTGGTTTGGTTTAGTTTTAATGCAAGCATTCGGTTTCGTTTATTTTTTGGTGTTGATTTCGGTTTTTACAATTTATTGTTCGTTTGATCGGGTTGTTTGTGTTTTGTGATTCTGATTTTCTGAGTATACCTCGAGGTCAGAACGTATTAGTTTGGTTAGATCGAGAGTTGGATTTGAGTAGTTTAATAATCGCAAGTTTATGTTTTCGATAGTTCGAATTGGTTGGATTTTGTTGAGTGTATGGAACGACACCATCTATAGAGTGACACTATAGTTTGGTTAATTCTTGACACAGACTTTAACCACCGACTCCACAGTTCGACCCTTACTTCCACTAACTAGTGTGCTCGTAAGGTATATATCTAGTATTTTTTACCGCATCGACAACTGCGACGATGTCATTATTGAGCCAGGATTTAGCTGAATTACACTCCTAATACTATCGATATCACTCACTTTTGTGTCAAGGGCTTGTTTCGTGCTTTAGTGTAATTATAGGGTAAAAAGTGTACAAATTGGCATAGTTTGAAACAAGGCTGAATTCAAGTCGAAATGACAAAGTAGAGACACGACGCGAACAAGTGTCTAACCCGGGTGAAGATTCAAATTTTAAAGTGCGAACAACGGGGGATAAAGTTGACCCCCACTGCGTAGAAGACCATCCCCCGACGCGTATCGGCCAAATCCGCAACTATAAATAGAGGCTCCCATTTGATGATTCAGGAGTGAAGATCATATTTTTGAGGGACACTCGGGCATCTTTGAGTCATAAATTCGTAGCTTTTGAGTAGAATCCAATAATTGGCTAGTTTAGTTGTTTTTCACATTTTCTGTTTTCGTTTCGTTCTTGTTCCATCGAGGCTTCTGACTTGTAAAACACTATCGACCACAGAAATCAGATTGGTTCTTGTTTTTAGAAGCATTTGGCTCTGATTCGGGTTTAGTTTAAGGCAAGTTATATTTGGTTCCATTTTATCGCAAGTTTATGTTTTCGGTATCGATCGTTGTTCTTTGATTCATTACTTCTAATTTGGTTACTTCTGATTTTCTGCGTTGATCTCGGAATCATATTTGTTTAGCGATTGGTTTTGTTTGTTACTTTGGTATAAATAGATAGTTTTAGATTCGGATTTCGTATTTTCGGAATCAAGTGTAAGAAGAGAAGTGGTCTATAGAGTGACTCTATAGATTGGTCATATTTGACACAAAGTGCCAACCACGAATTCCTTAGTTCGACCCTTGTTTACCGCTAGCTAGTGGACTAGTAAGGCTACATTTTTTATTTTTGATCGCATCAACGACTGCGATGTGTCATGGGATTTTAGACCTTTTGGACGAGTTCTCGAGAGTATTAGGCCCCGACTTAATGGATTAAGTGTTTAATGAAGTTTTTAGGAAAATTTATAGATAGCGGTGATATTTTTCGTGAAGACCCCGATCTGTTTTGCAGATAGCAACGCTATCTTGAGGAGATAGCGGCATTATCTCAGTGTTGATCGATGACTTTGACCTTTGATCTTTGACTTTTTAACCAGTTTGACTTTAGGTCAAACTTGAGGGTTTCGGGGTGCCGCTCTTAGGAGTTTGTCCAGTTTGGGGTTTAGGATTTGATAAGTTGCGTTTATCCTTATTTGGAGGTTCGTGTTTTCGGAATCCGAGGACACATGTGTGGATCAGGTGAGTCTCCTCACTGTACTATGTGTGAAGTTGCATCATATGTAGTACGGTATTGTAGGGAGAAAAAGAATGATTTGTTCCTGTAGCTTGTTGATATTGGGATAGGCCAGTGCCGATTGGGACTAAGTTAGGTCCCCGGGCTAGCTCGATATATGGTCGGTCGTGCTAGCCAATTCGAAGGTGTTGTATGATAAAAGAACGATGTATGGTCGGTCGTTCTGGGCACCCGAGGATGTTGAATGGTAAAAGGACGATGCATGGCAGGTCGTTCGTAGATGTTGTATGTGCCTTGTGCATATGAATGAGATGGATTGAATGATATTTTGAGGAACTCACTAAGTTTTGTGCTTACTCTTTTATCCTAAATGTTTTTTTGGTGCTTTTTCAAAAATTGGAGCGCGGCCTAATTGTATTGCATCCATCATTTTGGTGTTCAAAGTTTTCCGCTGGTTAATGTTTTGTATTTGATTTAATATCTATGGTTTTATGTTTTAAATACTGAACTTGGAACGAATAGTTTTACTTTCAACCCGTATTATCTATTCGAACCATTTTTAAAAATGAAAATTTGACTCTAAAATTTGGAACGTTACAATAAAAATAGCAATACTAAAGCAAAGTTTGTCTTTATTAATCAGGGATAATAAATTGTCTAATATTACAATTACGTTGTGCATTATCTGGATAACAAAAATAAGCATGTATTCGAGCAGCATATAATGTTTCTCATTCAACAGAATGTTCTGATTTATACGCACGCACAAGCCTGAACAAAATAGGAGGCAATAGATATGCTCCTTGTAAATCAACCATTACATAATGGTTACCGTAAACGTGGGCTGGAATGACATATGTAGGATTTGGGATGTCTTGTGAGCCATACCAAAGTGGGAACCACGTTGAAGAACCATCATTGGTTAGAAAAATAATGATAACAAGATATTTATGTTTTTTTCCCTTTTCACTCTATTTTCATCTTACTTGTTTAAATATTGATATGAGAATCTAGGATTTATAATAAACGATTTCAAACGTTCGTAAATTTGATATAGACATACATATGGGATTCGTTGTAGAATGTGTAATATATATATATAATGTAATAATATTCCAAAACAAAACATCAAATCGGTTTTTTATAATAATAATAATAATTTAGATTTTATAATTTTTTACGTTTTAGTATCAATAAACAATATCTTTTTAAAGTAATTGCGACTCAAGAAACGACGTTTATAATTTTATAAAATTGTGTGAAATTATATCAAAATGATTATGTTAAATTGGAACGAATGTATAAAAATAATAATAGTAATGCGAAGTTTGGTCCAATATTACAATTGCATGGTGCATTATCTGGATAACGGAAATAACCATTTAGTCGAGCAATATACAATGTTTCTCATTCAGCAGAATGTTCTGATTTATATGCACGCACAAGCGTGGGCAAACGGAGATAGTGTACTACTAGGTCTACGGATTGAGAATGACGGTTTCCGGTTAAGAATGATGTGAATTTCAATTGCCTACAAACGGTATAAACAAAAGACAAAAAAATTAGATAAAACAAATCAACTAGTCATATCAGAAAGGTTTATAAATTAAAAATAATAATAATTTAAGTAAAACCCTTTTTGATTTGATGAGTTTTAGGAGGGTACAAAATGAAATGTGGGGGGATGGGGATACTTATAACACTATCCTGAAACATGGTGTTAGGAGGGTACAAAATGAAATGTGAGGGTACATATAACACTATCCTAAAACAATTTGTAAATGTCTAATGATTGTGTTTGGAGTCTTTGCGATTAAAATATATATTTCTCATTATTATATAAAATTTCTTAAACAATTCGAGCACTTTCATATTTAAAACAAACTTATAGAAATAAAATACATTGTTATTTCTTCTCTTTTAACTTTAATGAGGATTTGTAGCCGCGTGTTGCGGTGTAAGTTCAAAAACAATTGTGATATAAATATTACGTTAGAAGTTTGCTTGGCATTCGTCCGCGATTGATTTGACATTGGGTTCAGCATTTCCTACGAGCTTAAGTCATAGAAATTTATTTCAAAACTAAGTATTTAACTCATCTTAAAAGATAAAGAAAATGAAAGTAAGTGTGAAAGCATTGTATTTTTTATATTTTATATTTTTTATATTTTGACTACTATTTCTTGAATTTATTTTATTCTTTCGTATGAAAGCATTGTATTTTTAAAGTATAATACTATAATTGGGTGGTTGCGTTCAATGTATACCCAATTACAGCATTGTACTTTCAAAGTACGATGCTTTAATAAGAAAATTACACATACACACATAGCACACAGGTACATACATACACAGTCATATAGTCAAAACATGCTAGTAAAAGAAATTCAATAAATGAACTAAATAATATCTAATAGCTTGTTGACCGATCATTTCACTTGGAATTAGCATAAATTACCTCTTGAGCATAACTTGATTTATTTCTACTTATTCCATAATTACCTTTTAAGTCATTATACTCCGATCCTACGCCTCTTGGAAATATGCCACTACAAATTCTTCCAAGTACAATGTCTTAATAAGAAAATACAAATGACAGTAAAATGTTGTAATAAAAGTAAATGAAAGTATGATGTTATTATAAACAAAGAAATGAAAGTACGTAGCTAGGGATAAATATAATAAATAGAAACATACTTTTATTGGGTTGTCTATTATAACATCCTACTTTCACTTCTTCGGTTGCAACATTGTACTTTGAAATTCTACTCTTGTATATCTATGTCATCAAAATACAACAATTTTCATAACTATGATCGAAGAGATTTTTTCAATGTATAATTTCCCAATAATAGAAATTTGAGAGATAATGTTATTATTAGGTATATTTTTAAGTAACAATTCATTGATAAGAAGAAATTGAATGTACAACCTTTCGATAATCTTTGTCTCATGTTGTAATTAAACAACACAATTCTCCGGCACGATGAAAGTTTAACCTGCAATATGTATAATACTAAAGAAAGAAACAAAAAAAAACTAATATGAAGCTAGAGAGCTAAACACTAAACACAGTCCAATTCAATCAAAGCCTAGTCAAAGGCATTAGAAAAAAGTCAGGACCAGTAAAGGTCTGGTCAAATGTGGTTTTTTTCTGACTTTTTTTAAGTAATTAATTATTGTTAAATTAAATTCATTTTAAATTTTATATACATTATAAGTTTCTAATAGTTTATGATTTTACAATTTATAGAATGTTAAGCATTATGTATTTATTAAGTGAATAGTATAAGAAATAAAAGAATGTATAAGAATTATAAAAATTACAAAAATACTTTAAAAATCATGGAGTTACTCAAACATTTTTAAAATGAAATAATCACAAAAATGAAAAAATAAATTAAATTAAATACCAGTCGTCCAGAGTCGTCCAGTATCGATGCAGTCAAAAAAATCTGGTTTAGTCAAAGTCTGCCCAAATGTTTGTCCCGTTTTCCTATAAGCAATCAACACTAAGTCAGTAATCCTTCTTATGACACTTGGTGGTGTTCTTTTAATTGTAGTATCTTCTAAGAATATGAATGAGAGAGAAATGTAAAATCTGTTATTGAATTCGTTATAAGGAAAGAGAATACAACTAACATTTTATACTGAAAGTAGAATGCTATTCTAGAGATATTTACATACAGGCTAACTAATTAACAGAATATGTACACGTGTTATAATATTCACATTCTCCCCTCAAGTTGGACCTCCTTGATGAACATCTCAAAGGTTCAACTTGGACACTAAAGTTTGAAATTGTGGTATGTATAATCCTTTCGTAAACATATCTGCAACTTGTTGTTTTGTGGACACGTGTTTAGGAATCACAAAACCCAATTTGTATTGATCCCTTACTAGATGACAGTCAATATCCAGATGCTTAGTTCTTTCATGAAATATTGGATTTTGCGTAATGTGTATAGCTGCCTTATTATCACACCATAATGAAACGGGTATCTTTATATTTATTTTAAAATCTCGAATGATGAAGCTGATCCATAGCAGCTCACATACAGTTGCAGCAAGGCTTCTATATTCAACTTCACAGGATGACCTTGATACTATTTTATGTTTCTTCGTCTTCCATGACACCAAATATGATCCAATGAATATGCAATAACCACTTAACGATCTTCTTGTATCCTTACATGTGGCCTAATTCGAATCACTGCACGACGTTATTTCTACATTTGAAGAATCTTTATCAAAGAATAGACCCTTCGATGGAGATCCCTTTAGGTATTTTAAGACTTGTATCACAGCTTTCCAATGTATTTCAGTTGGCATATGTAAATATTGACTTAATTGTTGAACTGCCTAGCTAATATCAGGTCTTGTAAAATTGAGATAAAGTAATTTGCCAACTAACTTTCTGTACTTATCTGGATCTTCTAACAATTGTCCTTCATCCTTGTATAACTGCATATTCTTGATAATTGGGGTTGATGCCGGTTTTGCCCCTGTTAGTCCCATTTCTGAAAGTATATCAAGTACGTATTTCCTTTGATTCACGTTTAGCTCCTTATCTATGCTTAATAATTCGATACCCAAAATATAACTTGCATCACCTAGGTCCTTCATGGTAAAGATTTTATGTAAATAATCTTTAACTTTTGTAATAAGATCTTTGTTTGGACCTGTGATCAAAACGTCATCAACATACACCACTAATGCTATAAATTTCGTTCCCTCTCCTTTTGTGAAAAAACAATGATCATGTGAACATTGTTTGAAACCAAATTGTAACAATTTATTACAAAATTCTATGTGTCATTGTCTACTAGCTTGTTTAAGTCCATATAAGTACTTATTTAATTTGCATACGTCTCCAGGTTTTATCTTTTCATAGCCTTGTGGTGGTAGTAAGTAAACCTCTTATTCAAGAAAACCGTGTAGGACTGCATTGTTTATATATAATTGATGTAATAACTATCCCTTTGATGTAGATAATGCTAGTAATATTCTCACTGTAACTACTTTCACAACATGTGAAAAACTATCAAAATAATCAATGCCATATACTTGATTATATCCCTTCGCCACAAGCCTTGCCTTATATCTTTTAACAGTGCCATCTGGATGTAGTTTTACTTTGTATACCCATTTTGATCCAATTGGCCTTTTGTTTTGTGGTAAGGGCATGATGGTCCATGTGTCATTACTTTCCAAAGCTTCCAACTCTTTGTTCATAGCCATTACCCATTCATTGTCTTTGCTAGCTTGTTCAATTGGTTGGCTCATAAATTTGAGAAATCGAATTAAGAAGACTTTTATAGGTTTGGGTTAACATTGCGGAATGAAAATAAGGATATGTTGGTGGATAATGAGGAGAGGTAAATTTCTTTGAGGTATCATCAGTACAATGCATAACATAGTCTTTATGCCATGCCGGATTCTTCCTTGTTCTTGTCCCTACTTTATTATTTCCATCATTGTCATTTTCATTATGACCATTTTGCCCTAGATCATGAAAATTTTCATTTTCACTTATAAGATCAATGTTATCAGGATTATAGTCTTGTGGAGGTATAAATTCTGCATCATTAACTTTAATAGGATCTTCATTTATAACCTTTGGTACCACTATATCATCATCAATAGAATTTGCTAGAACTCCTTTACATGGAAAGATATTCTCATAGAAGATTACATCTCTAGACATTATAACCTTTTTATCATGAAGGTCATACAATTTGTAAGATTTTTGTCCAGTATTGTATCCAAGAAAACAACATTTAGTGGCTCTAGAATCGAACTATCTTTTATGAGGGATTGTATTTGTAGCAAAACACAAACAGCCAAATACTTTTAGATTTTCGTATGAAGGAGATTTATTATAGAGTTTGGAATAAGGAGTTTTCCAAGCAAGAGTTTGAGTGGGTAAGATATTGATTATGTAAGTAGCCATCAAAATAGCATGACCCCAGAAAGAAATGGGCAAATTAGATTGGTTCATGATAGCTCTAGCAACTTGTAGAAGTTGTTGATGTTTCCTTTCAACCCTTCCATTCTGTTGGGGTGAATAACTGGTGTATAATTCCTAAGGATGAAAATAATTTTTGGCAATTAAGATTGACGAATTCAGAACCATTATCAGTTCTAATGATTTTGACAGTTGTTTGAAACTGATTAGAGACATAGGCAAAGTAATTTGTAAGAGTATGATGACCTTGGATTTTATCGTGTAAGAGAAAAGTCCATGTAGATCTAGAATAAGCTTCGACAATAGTTAGGAAGTATGAAGTTCCTGTAATGGTTTTTGATTTATAAGGACCCCATAAGTCTATGTGAATAATGTCAAAACATTTTGTTGTGAAAGAATCACTATTGTAGAAGGGTAGTCGTTTTTGTTTTGCTTTATGACAAGAAATACAAGGTAGTGTATCAACATCAGTCCTTGAAGGAATGAATTTCAAATGAGTCAAAGTAGAATCAGAAGAGTGACCAAGTCTTTTATGCCAAATGGAAAAGTTCTACTTATTTGAACATTGAACAACATTACACAAATGTAAAGTTTTACAAGGATAACGATGTGAAATAGAAGAAACAGAAACAAGACTTTGATTATCCAGAACGAAGAGATTTCCAATGATCTTCCCAAAGGCCAAGAGTTTTTAGTCTCAAGGTCCTGCAAAACACAATGTGTTGAGTAGAATTTGAAAAAAATAGATCCAGATTCAGCAAGTGCCTTGACAGAAAGTAAGTTACATGTGAATTCAGGAACATGTAAAACATTCTTTAGAATTAATCTGGAATTAAGGACAATTAAACCAGTATGAGTGACCGATCTAATTGAGCTATTGGGTAAAAATATAGAGTATATTTGGAAACAGGAGATAAGTGTTGTATTGAAGATAAATTTGAACACATGTGAGCAGTGGCTCCTGTGTCAAGGATCCATATATATTTTCCAAAATTACCACTTCTTAATTAATTTAAGAGTGAAAGATTCATACCTGCAAAATCCCCAAAGTGTGACATATTTGAAAAATGACCATCAGCTTTCTGATTCGATTTCATGAATTGAGTAAATTGTTGTAATAAATCTTCCATAGATTGATCATTGGATTGTCGTCCTTCTATACCTTCATGAAGAGGACTTTCATTTTGCTGTCGGTAAAAATAATTAGCCATGTGTGCAGACTTCATATTTGCTTTCTTTTTATCCTTAAGATCCTTGTACCAATCTGGATAACCATGAATTTTGAAACAGATATCTTTGGTATGACCAGCAATTTTACAATGATCACAGTAACGATCATTATTATTTTTTCCCTTTGAATCATTTCTTGGTTTGTATTGGAACGATTTCTTAGTATTAGAGTTATAGTTTGAGGATTTTGTCAACATTGCTGAAACATCAGTTGGATTAGTGAAATTGATCTGAATCTCACTCTGTTTTCAACGCTTAACGCCATAGATTAAGCTTTGTATACAATAGGTAAAGGATCTAAAACAAGTATATGATTGCGTAAACCATCATATGAGTCATTTAATCCCATGAGGAATTGCATTAATCTTGCAGAAGAAGTGAAATCTGAAATCGCCTTGGATGAACCACAAGAACATGGAGGTAATTGAACGACACAGTTCAGTTGATCCCAAAGTTGCTTCAATTTTGTATAATACTTGGAAAGAGATGAATCACCTTGGCTAATTGATGAAATTTGTCTTTGGAACTGGTATATGAGAGGGTCATTGCTTTCGCCAAAGTGTTCTTCCAATTCTTGCCATAATTCCTTAGCTGTTGTTGCAAAAATGAAGGCTCCAGCAATTTCTTTTGAAATCGCATTGAGAATATGCAGTTATGCAAGGATGAGACTCTATTGACACTATTCTTATCACTATAAAAGTCATAAGGGAAAGGGTGGATGTAGTATAGGGGACCTGGGGCCCGGACCCCTGCTAAATTTCGGACACGTATTGTAATTTTTATTTATTTATTTATTATTCTAATAGGGTGTAACCCCACAAAAAAATTTTATCTTATTATATTACCTTAGAAAAAAATGTTTCGGTGTCGCGGCTATAGGTAAATCTTGCGTCCGCCCCTGCATAAGGGTGTTGGTTTTATTTTACAAAAAAGAGATTAAAATGAAACTATTATTGTCACTAACAACCACATCATCAATGCGACTATTCTTATCATTGGCAAAAATTACAAATTGTTATTACTCAATAAGTCAAATTGAAATGACTGCATAGTCAAGATATCTAGATTCTATAAACTTCATTGTGGAAAAAGGAAAGATTAATTTTATGAAAAAATATAAATGCTTTTGATTCATAAACTCTTACCCAACTTTAGCACCAATAAATTGAAATGTATTCGGTATTAGAATTTGAAATTAAGTTGGGGCTAGAACTCAACATATGTAAGCACAATAAATAAAACCTCTACCTGTAGTAGTCGAGTAGGTAGATGAGGATCCAAGGAGAAGTCCAGAGGTTTTCTTCTGGCAAACAAATCGTTAAAGCTCACATTAATATATGCAAAAGGGAATCAATTGTAACGCCCCTTTTTATAAAACTTAATGTTAAAAAATCTCATATTTCAAAAACCTTGTTTCTTTATAAAACAAAATGTCGAGTCTTAAAACTTATCTCATGACCTCATGTCATGTATTAAAATTTGGTCCCAACAAAAACCATTTAGTTAAAAAAAATGTTTATACAACTTCGGGGGTTACAACTCCATATCATACAAGACCATAGAAAGCAAGTTAGGATTACAAACCGTTACAACGGCCAAAGTTCACTCCTTCTAAAATCCCAACTTCTTCAGGTTCATATGTTACCATTATTTTGCTAGAGTTACTTTCTTAATGCTATAACCCTATTATGATAAGTTCATGCATATATAAAATATTAGATTTATCGAAAGACCAAATTGTCATCATGACATAATATTCATTTAACTTGACATTAAAGTTTACATTCTACTTAACTAATTTCATGTAACTCAAGAAAGTTTCTAGTTGTCACAATTACCTCCCCCTTAAGCGGATTCCTTCCTCGGAATCTAATTGTAGTCCACAAGATTGGAGTATCTCTTCATCATTTCGTCTTTTGTCTCCCAAGTAAGATTCGCGCCAAGGGAGTGTTTCCACTTGACCAATACCAAATTGTCATCATGACATAATATTCATTTAACTTGACATTAAGGTTTACATTCTACTTAACTAAGTTTATGTAACTCAAGAAAGTTTCTATTTGTCACATCAATAAAATCAATTCCGTCAAAAATATGGATATTTACGGCATCGTCTACATCAGCGGTGCAGGTACTCAAGATCAGAAACTGAAAACCCATGTTGATAAGGTGTGAAAAGTATAAGAAAAAACACAAATTTTAAAAAGAAGATTAGAAGCAATAAGAGAATACCAAGATTTGTTTCATTCTTACCTAAATATGGTGGTTGTCTGATGGAGGTGAAGATAATGGAGGTGAAGATAATGGATACATCAGTGGTAAATGGTGGTATTTAGGGTTTATCTTAGAGAGTGAGAGGAGGAAATGGAAACAGAAGGGTGATGGAGATGATGCAGTGTTGTGGTGATATGGATATGTATAGGGTTAGTGAGAAGAAGGAGGGAGAGGAGGAGGAATGGTCGGAAATGACTAATGAGAGCTTTCCTGCTTTGAGCGCCTTTTCAAGCCCATACTATACCACCTCATCTATTGTTGGGTAGCACACTAAAAAATTGTTCAATGGAATTGATGTTAGGAATAATGAAACTAACATTTGATAAATGTTAATTATTTAATATCTTCTATTACTCTTAATTAACCACTCACATGAGATATTAGTCTTCAACATATTTTCATTTGTTAGCATGTTAAAAATATTTAATTCTTCCAATATTTATTCACTAATTGCATTCTAATTTGAAAATCACACGCATATCCTCAATCCCCGTAGCCATATCTATCTATTCCCAAACCATCCATGATAAATATTGAAATAACATGTTTGCTTCATATTTGTTAATGGGTTCAAATAAAATATGTTGTGTACGTATAAACTCGAAACAATCAAAAGTTTTCGTCCCATGCTCACTTAGACAACCCTCGGCGTATGTTTATTGGGATTTCAGAAACAATATTTTCTTAGTTTATTAACTCTACAAATTTTCCAAAACCTACAAAAAACCAATATTTTTTAGTAAATTCGTAGATATAATATTTTTGGTCACATCTTTGTAGGTGTCATTTCTCATTTAAGAAATGACGTTTTCCCAAATATCATAAGGGAAATATCATTTTGTTTAGTAAATAAAATCATTGATAAATGCTATTTTTGCAAATGATATTTGCGAAAATACCATTTTTTAGCAAAAAACATTTGAGTAAGAAACCCCATTTTGACAAATTATATCTTTGAAAATGCTATTTCTCAGCAAAACAATCGACTAAGAAACTGTGAGAACAATTATCAATGACGAATGCGGAAATATTAACTCCAATCAAGACGAAATAGAATATTATTTGTATAGCTTATTAGAAACTAATTAGAAATTAATTTTCAATTAATTTGGAAGAAATTAATTACAGGGACTGGATTTTAATTAATTAAAGAGTTTAATTAATAGAAACAGTCCAGGGGTGAAGTATAAAGAGGCTCCTTAAGTTTGTAACCCTAAAGAGTCTCCACTATAAATAAAGGGCTAGGGATCCAACCCGAAGCATCTCATTCTTCACTCTTGGAGCCGCCAACTCCATCTCCCCTCCTTTTTGGCGATTTTCACAAACCCTTTTAAGTTTTGTGCCTGTTGCCTCCTTCTCAGTGGAACCTCTTTCAATCTGTTTTTATGGTGTTCTTGGGTATGAATCATTAGAGGAATTCTAGTTTGTGTCTTTACATCCAAACAAATGTATGAATTATGATCATTCCTTTAAGTTGCAACAATTGCTATAAACTGCATGATCCTAGTTATGAATTAGATGATTCTTTCTTGAATCTTGTATGAACTTGTGATTTGATATTGTTAAGTCTTCCGCTATGCAAATTGCCTTTGTTATTATGATTAAATCCCTTCAGCCGTAGCCAACGGATGTCACAAAACAGCCCTTAATAACAAGCATAGTTGCTACTTGTTAAGTATTAAGGTGATGTCTAGAGGAAACGTAGTTCCTTGCCATTTTGATTGAATTAGACATCAATTTATATTCTTCTTCATAGTATAGTTGACTTCGCCATCAAACTCCACACGATTACCAGTACAGAGAGTTTCCCAACACTGATAAGATTGTATTTTAGCCCGAGAACATAAGAAACTATTAATATTATAAAGTTTCCATTTGTGAGCATCGTATAGCCGAGGATTGAGACATTTCCAAAAATGACATGTCCCCTGTCTGTGATTCGCCTAAAATGACACATATATTCAAATATGCATGTCATATACATGGATCAGATGCTATCGATTAACTATTCATCATCTCAGTCAACCTCACACTTTGCCTATAAAATTAGACGGTTAGTTTAGGCACACAAACTTGCTTAGGGACCATGGCTTTACTAACAAGTAAATAAGCAGGTTCGACTCTTTCAACGGTTGTTGACTGTTGAGTTGTTATTGGGAGTGCTGAAACCTTTTTGCGAATAACTTTCTTTCCTTTTGGTTCCTTGTTAACTTTGGCACTCACTTTTATAATTTGATTTTTCTTTTTGGACTTGGTTTCCAGATGATAGATGTAGAATGTCAGGTTTTTCTCACTAACACCCACCATTCATATTTAACATTGTCCTTTCTTATTTTGGGAGTTATTAGTCACAAGTTTATCTATTTTAGTGGAAACTACTTGAATCATTGGATCTTTCAATTGTCTAAGGTTAGAGTAGTCTTGTCAGAAGGTCCATTTTTGCTACTTAAGTCATGAGATTCAGCAGCCATTTTTTCGTCAGCGGTTCCAAGATCAGTAGTCAATATGACTAATTCCTTGGAATGCATGGTCTTCTATTCACAGGTTTCACTAACAGACAGAATCTTGAAAAGATCATTATTATGTGTTAGTTACCTTGGTGATTTGTCAATAGCAATATATTTCATCTTTAGAAGTAAATATGTTTTTCCACTAAACCTATTTCCTACGGGTCTTCTGAAGGGTTGTTGCTAGGGAATTCATGTGATTTTTTGGTGTTGCTCTTAGAAGTTTTAGTTATCGTCACAAACTATGGAACATGTTTTGATTCAGAGGTTTTAGTTTTCTCGTTTCTGTCATTCATCATACTGTTAAATTTCTAAAGTCATAACAGTTATAGCTTCTACTCTAGGTGAGATTAGATCCTTTTTGTTTAACATAAGTTTCTTTCCTTAAACTCTCAAGTCTTTTCCTTTTTCTTTTGTGAAAACTCATTTTGGTGATGTTGGTACCCTTTTATAGTAAGGTATACTTGACGAATAATGCAAAATATAGCTTAGTGAGTGTTGAGAATTATTTTAGTTGGTTTAATCTTTATTTATTAGAACTTGAATTGTAAAAGATAATTATTTAGGACTTTATTTGTAAAATCGATGGGAAAGCCGAACAACAAGGGTTGTTCGGTTTTGGTCCTTGTGGTCCACGTTATTTTGGGCTAGTGATTGCTTTCCATAGGCCTAGGTTATTGGGTCATTAGGTTTAGAGTATTTAAAGTTTTTTGTGACATCATTTGTAAGGTTGATTGTCTTGGAAATTGTGCTAAGCTAGAAAAAGAAACTTTGAGTGTTCTGACAATCACACAACTTATATACTAGTATTATTGATCAAATACAAGAATGCATTGCAGTTGAGATAATCTCATTGTTTGATTGATAACATTGTTATTGTGAGATCAAAGTGGACCTACAATTGGTATCAAAGCTAGTCTTGATATCAATTATCATTTTGTTCTTGAAGATTCTGAAATTTTTGATTGTTTGATCCATTTTGGACAAATTTTGGACTGTTTTTTGTGTTTGTTCTTGAAGTTCTTAGTATTTTCATCCAAGATCATCTAAAAATCATTTTTTTTATCCATTTTCACTGCTACGGAATTTGTTTGGACGTGTTTTGCGTTTTTGGATCTGATTTGAAGGTTTTTCGGTGAGGCTCCATTTGGGTTAATCGGCGGCGGAAAAGTCAGATTAGGGTTTTAGGGTTAATCGGTTGGCGGCACACCTGAGTTAGGGTTTCAAGAAGTTTTTCGGCGGCAGCTTGGTGCTCTAGGGTTCCTGAGCTTGTTCGGTCTGCACTTGGTTCATCGGTCACTGTTTCCGTCCAGTTACTCGGTCCGCTTCAAGTTGCTCGGTCGGGTTGTGGTTATTCGGCTTTCGTTGATCGGTTTGGAGTTGTTTTCCGGTTTTGTTTCTCGCATCTGGTTGTTCGGTCTGTGTGGTTGCTCGGTTTTCACATTGCTCCGTCAAAGAGCACGAGAAAGGGAAGGAGAAGCACGAGAGAGGGAAGGAGAATAAGTGAAGCGGCGTTTCTTTTTCTTGTCTCACCATTGTTGCCGTCGTATGAATTCGAGAGAGAGGAGAAGGAAAACGGCAGTGAAAATGAATTAGGGTTGCGAAAAAGTTGTTTGACCGGCCCAACTTAACAAAAAAATTGAACCTTTTTTTTTTTTTTTTAAATTTCGGCCCACTGAAATTTTATGTTCAGCAACATTTAAAAAAGAAAGTGATCTATACACAAAAAAAATTTTAGGTATATAACAATTCATGTTTTAAAAGTATTATATATTATACATTAAAAATATTAAATTGTTGTAAAGAAAAATTGTTGTGTATAAATCACTTCTTTTTTAAAAAACAAAACTATCTTGTCGGCATTTTAAAAGGGTAGGAGTTTTAAGAGTTTTTCTTTTCAATCCACGTGATCGACTCTTGAACCCATTCAAAACCTATTTTTTTTTAATTTCCAAAATCAAACTCATATTTAGTCAAATTTTCCTTTACAATTTCAATCCCACCGAAAACAAATTTTAAACACCAATTATTTTTTTTTCATTACAATCGGAATTTTTTTTAAACTTTTTTTTGTCAAATTTTTTTTTGAAAACCATGTCATCGACAATCTTAATAAGGGAAAACCAATCTCTTATTATTTGACAACTTTGTCTTATTATTATTTCTCTTAAAATTTATTTTTAATTTCAATTTTTTTAACAAAGTTTTTTTGCCATTCGGTAAAAACTTGAGATTTCCTTCAAGGGCTCTTGAAGTTTTCGATTCAAATTTTTTGATCAAAATGACTACCATGACAACATACGTTTGCGAAAATTCGTGCACTCCAGAATGCGAAAAGATTATTGCCAAATATCGTGAATTAAACGAGAATCTTGTCCGAGAAGTCCTTGAAACAGAAAGCCTTGTTTATAAACACAAGAAGAAACTGAAACCTTTACAAGAAAAGCTTGATGCAAAGACCTCAGACTATCTCCAAATTCAGGATGAACTTAGCACAACAAGATGTCATCTTAGGTGGGCAAATGAAGATATTGCTAGATTAACTGTTGAACTTGATGCATTAAAATCAAAGTTTCAAAAGGAAGAATCAACTTTTAAGAAGGTTTATGTATCTAGTGAAGTGGTTGAATCTATACTTGAACGTCAAACCAAATGGCTGAATAAACAAGGTGAGGGTTTAGGGTATGAAAGTGTGCCAACTCCGTGTAATGACGATTATCCTCCGGGCTTAAGCATATATGATCGAGCTTGTATTGCTCGTGATAAAGCTGAATGAGAAAGAGGGAAGCATGATGAAATTGACCAGCTCATAGATGCTCGACGTCAAGCTGAGGAATCAAGAAAAACTGAAGAAGCTACGGATAGTGAAAGTCTTGGATTCAAAGTTGTTGCACCCCCGTTTAATCATAACTATATCTCAAACCTTGACACTGAAGAATCCGAGGAATGCTATCTTTCCAACTTCATCCCAAATGATCAGTTTGGCACTGTTGAGAATGAAGTAATAGTGGAAGATGCGAGCGAGGAGGACAAAGATAGTCCTAGTTCTTCTGAACACGCGTCAACATCTAATGCATCATCTTCTGCTGTTACAAATGATCGCACCAAAATCGTTGATGCTGACTCTACAACTTCTTGTGGTGATGGTTCAAATTCCAAAAATCCACATGTTGGAAAATTTAGACCACGGAAGTTTGTAAAAGAAGGGGAAGTTCCTGTTGGGCCTAGACATAGTCCCAGAAAATGTAGTTGTGCTTGTTCTTGTGGAAATTCCTTGAAAAACTCATCTGGACAAGGACCAAGTCACAATCTCATTTATTTGAAGAGACAGACGTGTTTTAACTGTGGAATTGCATGTCATATTGCCAGGAACTATCCATATCGTCCATATGTTCCCTTCTACGCACAAGGCTTGGAGAACGTTGCAAAGGGAAAATCTTCCAAAAGAAAGCCTTCAAGATCACGGTCAAGATATGGCGACTGGAATGAAGCCAAGGCCAAGAAGCAGACCCCCAAAGACAAGAAGACTGATTCAAAAGATAACTCTGCCAAATCGACATCGGTAAGGTCAAGTTCATCTCAAGGATCGTCCTCGAGTGCTCACTGGCAACATAAGCACACGTCAAGGGGGAGTGCTGCTGTAACGCCCGGTTTCCTAAAAATGAATTACACCTTAATCTTCTCGTATTAGAACAACATTAAAGGGTGTAACTCAATTTAAGAAACAAGTAATACAAAGCTGTTACCAAAAGCATATTTTAAGTCATAAACTATTTACAATAGTATTTAAAACTATCATTCAAAAACCGGGTCACATTACATATTTCAAAACAACAAACTAAGTCCAAGTCCAGCTATCCCTCTAAAACACGCTTCCCCCGATCGCCACTACTAAAACCTAACACAAACAACAATAACAAACAATTTATGAGCTATGAAAGCTCAGTGAGAAATTTAAGGTTAATTGGTTTGTATCATCCATTATCTTATTTTAACCAAGCTCAATGGACTATCTCAGTCCCAAGTGTGATATACACACTATAACTCTTTATTCCATATACTCAAAATTTGGTTATACTCAACCAAATCAAAACATAGCTCATTTCTTATATGTAAACAACATCATAATAAGGCATAATCATCTAATAATTAACTACTCACCTGTTGTCGGGTTACTCTGTGGAACTCCTGAACCGCGTGTGTCATGCTCCTGTCTAGCCTTAGCTGTATCACAATATTTCGGGTCAAACTCAATATTCAACAATCTCAATAATACTCAATATCAATAACAATCAAGAATTTGAATCATAAGAGAGGGTTACAATCAAAAGATAGCAATACTATCCTAATTATAACTTCCAATTTCACAATTTAACTCATATAACCCTAAAAACACAATACAA
The DNA here is from genome assembly GCA_023525715.1 of Cichorium intybus. Classification (NCBI taxonomy): domain Eukaryota; kingdom Viridiplantae; phylum Streptophyta; class Magnoliopsida; order Asterales; family Asteraceae; genus Cichorium; species Cichorium intybus. Next base: position 59,331,252 of record CM042016.1, on the reverse strand, counting down.
GCACTTTGCAAGCTTGGGTCTCGAATTAGAAATCCATTACACACACTAATCCAAGCAAACTCTCTCTAATTCATGCTAGTTGCGGGTGGTTCATCAAAACCACAAGGAACCATCTCAATTCCAAAGATTCAACCGTCAAAACAAGATAAAAATCAAAGAATATTACCTTTTAAGCTCAAGGAACTAATCTCTAGCTTCAATTCGTGAAAGATAGACTCAAATCTCGACTTAGAAAGCTTAGGAATCGATTTCTAGGGTTTTGGGAGGGTTTTGGTTGAATTGGAACTAACCCAAATGAAAGAAAACCCGCACTTTAAAATAGCCCTGAGTGCGCGACACGACCCGTGTAGGCTCACACGACCCGTGTGAGACCTACAGCAAGCTATCTTGAACTTTACAGACTCACACGACCCGTGTAGGCTCACACTACCCGTGTGAGGCATAAAATCGCTTCGGTAATTTTTGAACAAGAGCTACACGACCCGTGTGGAGGTACACGACCTGTATAGGTCTGAAAAGGTTACTGCTTTGCTTCTTAAGCCCTTCTACACGACCCGTGTGGCCAAACACGACCCGTGTAGCTCTGATTTGACATTTTACAAGTCCAAGCTTTACTCAATTGGGTTTTTAACCATCCTGACTCATATAGCAACCTATTTAATCTTAATTACACTAAGATTAACACAAAATCTATATAAATTTATAATACGGTATTACAAGTTCTTACCCCCTTCAAAAGATTCCGTCCTCGGAATCTCTTGAAACAAAAAGGGATACTTTGATCGCATCTCCTCTTCAGCTTCCCAAGTGACATCTGTTCCTCTATGATGTCGCCATTGTACTTTAACTATTACAATCTCTTTATTTCGCAACTTCTTGATCTTTTTGTCTAGGATCTTCTCCGGTTGTTCTTGATATTGAAGTTTATGATCTAGCTGAACTTCCTTCAAAGGAACACGTGCCGACTCATCGTATAAAGTCTTACAAAGATGCGAGATATGAAACACATTGTGAATCCCCTGTAGCTCATCAGGAAGTTCAAGTTTATAAGCTACTGCTCCCACTCGTTGAATCACATGGAAATGTCCAATAAACCGTGGGCTTAGCTTGCCACGTTTACCAAAACGAATAATTCCCTTCCAGGGAGACACTTTTAACATTACCATATCTCCGACTTGAAACTCCAACGGTTTCCTTCGTTTATCTGCATATTGTTTTTGACGCTGTTGAGCAACTCTCATATGCTCACGTATACTTTTTATCTTCGCTTCAGTTTCAGTTATAATTTCAGGACCCGCTAGTGGCTTCTCTCCCGCTTCTGACCAACATGATGGTGTTCTACACATTGACCCATATAACGCTTCAAAGGGAGCCATTTGAATACTAGAATGATATGAATTGTTGTATGTAAATTCGGCTAAAGGTAGATGATCGTCCCAACTACCTCCAAAATCAATCACCGAAGCTCTAAGCATATCTTCTAACGTCTGTATAGTTCTCTCGGTTTGACCATCAGTCTGCGGATGATAAGCCGTACTCATTAAGGCTTTAGTTCCCAAATGTTTTTGAAAACTTTGCCAAAAATGAGAAGTAAAACGACTATCATGATCGGATACTATAGAGGTAGGTACTCCGTGTCGTCTCATCACCTCCCTAACATAAATCTCTGCTAATTTAGACGCTTGATAATATTCTCTTATGGGGATAAATTGTGCTGACTTGGTCAAACCTATCAATAATTACCCATATAGAATCAAACCCTCGTGGAGTTCGGGGTAATTTAGTGATAAAGTCCATAGAAATCTCATCCCACTTTTTCATCGGTACAGGTAGTGGTTGAACTAACCCGTATGGTCTCTGATGATTTGCCTTAACTTGTAAACAAGTCAGACACTTCTCCACATATCTCCCAACATCACATTTCATTCCTGGCCACCAGTAAAACGGCTTTAAACTTCTATACATCTTTGTACTACCTGGATGGATTGAATACCGTGTACAATGTGCATCTTCAAGTAACAGTTGTCTCGTGTCTCCTTGTCTTGGGACCCACACTCGTCCCTGAAAAGTCTTAACTCCCTGTGCATTTTCAACTAGTTTATCTACATAGCCAACCATTCTCTCACTCTTCATGTCATTGGCTTCTCTCTGAGCACATTGAACCATTTCTGGTAATTTACTAACCACTCCCATTCGAGCTGAAACGACTCGAATAGGTGGTTCTTTTCGACATAACGCATCTGCCACTACATTTACATAACCAGGATGGTAAAGTATTTCACACTCATAATCTTTCAAAAGATCCATCCATCTTTGTTGTCTCATATTCAACTCTTTTTGATCAAACAAATACTTTAAACTCTTATGATCTGAATATATCTGGAACTTCACACCATAAAGGTAATGTCGCCAAATTTTTAGTGCAAAAATAATGGCGGCTAACTCCAAATCGTGTACTGGATAAGCTTGTTCATGAGGCTTCAGCTGTCGAGACGAATACGCAATTACTCGCCCCCTTTGCATTAATACACATCCAATACCAATTTGTGAAGCATCAGTAAAAAGGACAAAATCTTCCACACCTTGAGGCAAAGCTAACACCGGAGCTTCGCATAACGCCCGTCTCAGTTTTTCAAAAGCTTCTTGTTGTGCTTCAGCCCAGATAAACTTCTCTGTCTTTCTAGTCAGCTTTGTTAAAGGCAATGCAATACTCGAAAATTTCTCAATAAATCGTCGATAATAGCCAGCTAGTCCCAAAAAGCTCTGAACCTCAGTCGGATTTTTGGGTGGTGCCCAACTCATCACTGCTTCTATCTTGGCAGGATCCACTTTAACACCTTCTCTGTTTATCACATGACCAAGAAACTGAATCTCTTGCATCCAAAACTCGCACTTTGAAAATTTTGCATACAACTTTTCTTTACGAAGAAGATTTAAAATCAACTATAAATGTTGCTTGTGCTCATCCCAGCTCTTGGAATAAATCAAGATATCGTCAATAAATATTATTACAAACTTGTCTAAGCATGGATGACAAGCTCGATTCATCAAATCCATAAAAGCCGCCAGGGCATTCGTCAAACCGAACGACATTACTAGAAACTCATAATGACCGTATCGGGTACGAAATGCTGTCTTCGGGACATCAGATTCTCTTACACTTAACTGATGATATCCCGATCTCAAATCAATCTTCGAAAAATACACCGCTCCCTCCAATTGATCGAACAAATCGTCTATTCTCGGTAGGGGATAACGATTCTTCACAGTAATCTTGTTTAACTCGCGATAGTCTATGCACATACGCATAGAACCATCCTTCTTTCGAACAAACAGTATCGGCGCACCCCATGGAGACGAACTCGGATGAATAAAACCGCGATCTAAAAGTTATTGTAGTTGTTTCTTTAACTCCTCCATCTCGGACGGCGCCAACCGATAGGGTGCTCGAGCTATCGGTTTCGCTCCAGGAACTAAATCAATAACAAACTCCAATTGACGATTTGGCGATAAGCCCGGAAGATCATCAGGAAAAACATCGGCAAAATCTCTCACTATCTCAACATCCTTCACAGTGGGATGTTCGGTTTCAATTGGGGCAACATGTGCCATAAATAAAAGAGCACCTCTTTCGGTATACCTCCGCGCTCTCGCGAAAGATACAACCGGGATATGTTGAAAACGGCGTTCACCTCGTATTAACATCTGAGACCCGCTCGGAGTTCTCACAGAAATAATCTTTCCGTGACAATCCATATTTGCCCTATTATTATCTAACCAATCCATTCCAACTATTACATCAAACGCACGAGTAGTCATCGGCTTCAAATCAATAAGGAAAGAAATTCCATTGATTTCAAGCCGACAATTTATATACTGAGTATTTACTATAACATCTCTCCCATCAGCAACATCAACAATCAGACTCTCACTCATCTTAGACACCGAGACATTAATTCGAGTCGCAAAAGGTACAGATATAAAAGAAATCGATGCACCAGTATCAAACACCATACGAGCTCGAAGAGAATTTAGGCTAAAGATACCTGTAATCACATCTAGTCGCTCTCTAGCCCCCTCCACGGTCATCTGAAAAGCTCGAGTTCTAACATTCCCACCGCCTCTATCTCGTCTATCGCCCCGATTATCACCTCGTCCCGCCCTCGGAGTCTCGCGACGTGAATCAGTTCTTGGCTTTGGGCAACCCGGGCGAATATGACTACTTTCCCCGCAATTGAAACACACTCGATTTTTCTCCAAACAATCTCGAGCCATATGCCCTGTCTTCCCACACTAATAACATATAAGAGACGGGGGTACTTGTTTCACAGTTTCCAGCATGTTTTCGACGACATTTTTCGCACCACTTACTCTCAGTCTTTCTTAAATCACCTCGATATTGATAACTCGAAACTGGATATTTTTGAGAACTACCCTCGGGTTTTCCTTCCCATTTCCTCTTCTGGCCTCCACTTCCTTGGTCCCCCTTCCTTTCATTATCTTGCCTCCGAAGTTCTTTTTCTCGAGATTTGGCTGCCTCGACAATTTGTTGATAAGTTGTAAAGCTGGAACTCTGTAAGAATTCTCGTATTTGGGTCCTCAGTCCCCACAGATACCTGTCAATCTTCCTTTCTTCAGTATCCACCTGGTGAGCAGCAAATCTGGCTTTTTCGTTAAATTCTATAGTATACTCCTGTACTGACCGCGTTCCCTGCTGCAATCTCAGAAAATCTTCTTCCAAACTTTTCATTGCAGTATTTGAGCAATATTCCTTCATAAACTTTGTTTTAAACTCCTCCCATGTCGGTTCTGCTTCTAATCCTCTCTCTACATCAAGGTTTATATTCTCCCACCAGAACTGGGCATCTTTGTGTAAACAATTAGTGGCATACTCGACTTTATCTTTTTCCGCACACTTGCTTGTACGAAAGACTTTCTCGATATGTGTCAGCCAATTCCGTCCAATAATAGGATCATCAGTACCGAAGAAATCATTCGGTTTACATTTGCGGAATGTCTCATAACTACAACCTTTTGTTTCGCTCGACCCTCCAACTTCAGTATGTAAAATAACCGGTTCTCTCTGTCCCTCCCCAAACACAGGTGTGATAGGAGGTCGGTCTCGATCATCTCTGTTCGTCACCTCCGTCCGAGGTCTCGTTAAGGTAGGCAATAAGCTTTTAACTGCTTTTGCTACCTCCGCAGCAATCAACTCTTGCAAGGATGATGTCAACTCAGGCGGTCTCTCGCCTTCGGACTGGCGCCCCAGTCTAGAATTTTGTGATCTCGAATGCTCGTATCGGTGATCACCTCCATCTTTTTCCTTTCCAGAACTCATTTTAACTGAAAAGAAAATTTACTCATTTAGCAATCACCACCATAATACTCAATATGGTGTATAATCAACTCATTTTGTATGTCACCATAATACTCAATATGGTTACATAATCAACTCATTAGTACACCGCGAAGGATAACCATTCGGGACTCTTTGGGACTTTTCTATCTCATTGGTTTAAGTCTAAACCCATCTCAAGGTTTAATTCACTTAAACCACGGCTCTCATACCAACTTGTAACGCCCGGTTTCCCAAAAATGAATTACACCTTAATCTTCTCGTATTAGAACAACATTAAAGGGTGTAACTCAATTTAAGAAACAAGTAATACAAAGCTGTTAGCAAAAGCATATTTTAAGTCATAAACTATTTACAATAGTATTTAAAACTATCATTCAAAAACCGGGTCACATTACATATTTCAAAACAACAAACTAAGTCCAAGTCCAGCTATCCCTCTAAAACACGCTTCCCCCGATCGCCACTACTAAAACCTAACACAAACAACAATAACAAACAATTTATGAGCTATGAAAGCTCAGTGAGAAATTTAAGGTTAATTGGTTTGTATCATCCATTATCTTATTTTAACCAAGCTCAATGGACTATCTCAGTCCCAAGTGTGATATACACACTATAACTCTTTATTCCATATACTCAAAATTTGGTTATACTCAACCAAATCAAAACATAGCTCATTTCTTATATGTAAACAACATCATAATAAGGCATAATCATCTAATAATTAACTACTCACCTGTTGACGGGTTACTCTGTGGAACTCCTGAACCGCATGTGTCGTGCTCCTGTCTAGCCTTAGCTGTATCACAATATTTCGGGTCAAACTCAATATTCAACAATCTCAATAATACTCAATATCAATAACAATCAAGAATTTGAATCATAATAGAGGGTTACAATCAAAAGATAGCAATACTATCCTAATTATAACTTCAATTTCACAATTTAACTCATATAACCCTAAAAACACAATACAAGCACTTTACAAGCTTGGGTCTTGAATTAGAAATCCATTACACACACTAATCCAAGAAAACTCACTCTAATTCATGCTAGTTGCAGGTGGTTCATCAAAACCACAAGGAACCATCTCAATTCCAAAGATTCAACCATCAAAACAAGATAAAAATCAAAGAAGATTACCTTTCAAGCTCAAGGAACTAATCTCTAGCTTCAATTCGTGAAAGATAGACTCAAATCTCGACTTAGAAAGCTTAGGTCGATTTCTAGGGTTTTGGTTGAATTGGAAATGACCCAAATGAAAGAAAACTCGTACTTTAAAATAGCACTGAGTGCGCGACACGACACGACCCGTGTGAGACCTACAGCAAGCTATCTTGAACTTTATAGACTCACACGACCCGTGTAGGCTCACACGACCCGTGTGAGGCCTAAACTCGCTTCGGTAATTTTTGAACATGAGCTACACGACCCGTGTAGGTCTGAAAAGGTTACTGCTTTGCTTCTTAAGCCCTTCTACACGACCCGTGTGGCCAAACACGACCCGTGTAGCTCTGATTTTACATTTTACAAGTCCAAGCTTTACTCAATTGGGTTTTTAACCATCCTAACACATATAGCAACCTATTTAATCTTAATTACACTAAGATTAACACAAAATCTATATAAATTTATAATACGGTATTACAGCTGCTTCAAACTCAAGTGCTGATACACCCATCCGGTCAAACAACAAAAGACCCAAACCAAACTAACGATAGGTACCAAAAGGCCAATATGCCAAATCATATAATTTTTCAGCTAACTCTTCATGTTCTTTGTTTGATAAGCAGGATATGATCTTGGAACCAGTCATGTGTGTAGACTGTGATGGTCGATCCAGTATCAAGATGGACTGGGTTCCCAAGACTAATTAAGCCTGCACGTGTGCAGGAGCATCTACGGAGGAATATCTTCAGACCTCTGTTTGCTGATAGTAGCTGTTCCAGGAACATGATAGGAGACATCTCTCAACTAGACAACATTCAAATCATTGATGGAGAGTATGTGTCCTTTGCGGGAGGGGAGAGAGGAAAGATCACGCGAGGATCGTAACTAACGTCGTGTTGAAGATTGAACAGGTACCCTTCATTTCAAACTGGTTTTGATACGTTTCACTGGTTGTTAAATCATTTCTGTAAATATTTTATTTTATTTTTGTTTTAGTTAAATTTGTTCATGTTTTTACTTCTGCAATTCTTTCCCATGCACAAATTTAAGGGGGAGAGTTAAAAACAAAACAAAAATCAAAATTTCGAAAAACAAACAAAAAATAAGAAAATTTAAAAATACAAAAATATGTTTTTATAATTTTCATATATTTCCTTTCAGAAAATCAAAAATCCAAAAATATGTTTTTGCTTTTATGTATTTTCTTTACTTACAAGTGGTATCAGAATTACATGTGTATAGCTACAATTGGTATCAAGAAAAACAAACAAAAATTACAAAAACGTAAAAAAGACAAAAAGATTTTAATTTTTTTTATAACTTTCATATCTTTCCTTAAAATTTTGAAAATCTAAAAACAGTGTCACCTACCGATGACGCACCGAGTTTATACCACTCACTGCTGAGGTAATTTTTAAGTGTTTGTGATCCTCATTGATACACCTCAATGAGAGTGAAGCACTGACAACCACTTCTTAACCAATCTAAGGTTTTTCTTGAGTAACACCAACTTCTAGACGCTTTGAGAGAAACCACTTGAAGTCGAGAGTTAAAAAGTCTGTGCTGATGGTTAAACTGAATACCATAGTCTATCACACGCACCAATCCACTCTCAACCACCTCTTACTTTCTGATGCAAGAAATAGACGATTCATTACTCTTAAACCAAGTAATGATGATATTTCGACACTCTATGTTAATGATCTCTGCTACAACACCAGTAGTAGATGTGAGGCATCAACAACCTTTCTCACCTAACAAAGCTTCTCATTCAAGAGTTGGATGACTCAGTGTAATAAACCATATACTGATGATAATTTGAAAGTCTAGCCGATGGGTATGTCTAATAACCAAGACATATTACATGCTCATACCACTCTTGACCTAAAACTTCTTCTAATTCAAATGTTCATGATTCAATGTGATATTATCTCACATTGATGAAACATTGAAACTCTAGGTTAGTGATCATTGTTGTTAACCACAATAGCTATGAGACCCCAACAACCTTACCTGATTCAAAATTGGCACTAGGATGGTACACTCCGAAGAGTTTGGATACCATTGAACGTCTCGCCAAGAGCCAAGTTGACTTGTCAACTGCATTGAGATCTTTGATCAAGGATATGCAGGGGCCAAAATCAATACGGCCACGAGTAGTTCTCTGATACTCAAACAATCGCAGTGCGTTCCCCCGGGTTCACACAGATACTGCGAGAAGTCTCATTCTGAGCCAAGGATGAATCCTTGAACAACTGTGGTGAGAGTTTCTAACTCTATGACCCACAGGATTTGCTGATTAGTGATCGTATCGAGAAGCCCGTCAGTAAAATGAAGCGTTCAAGAATTTCAACATAAATTTGTTCCCGAAGAAGGTGAAGCTGAATTCCATGTGAGAAGTTGCTTGATTTCTTCCTCAGTCAACTTGTTACTACATTAATACCTCAAGTGATCAAGATGAAGAGAAGATGAAGAGTCAGACTCCATTCAAAGTCAAAGTCAAATCAAAAGCTGGATGTGCTGATTCTAGAAATGCTCTATGACCTAAAGTGCTTACCAATCCAAATCCGAAGACGACCTGCATCGAAGACGAAGTTGTTGCTGCAATGTGCTGAACTCCATCAACATTCACTCCTGTTGCCTGCTAAGCAGAAGGTTTTCCTGCTAAGAAGGAGATTGTCCATTTGAGGGGGAGAGTGTTGAGAATTTTCTGCAGTATTCAACTGACGTCCATGTGCAAGTGAAGCCTGAAGATAAATGAAGCATTAAACCAAGGGGGAGATTGTTGGGAATTATTTTAGTTGGTTTAATCTTTATTTATTAGGACTTGAATTGTAAAAGATAATTAATTAGGGCTTTATTTGTAAAATCGATGGGAAGGCCGAACAACAAGGGTTGTTCGGTTTTGGTCCTTGTGGTCCACGCCATTTTGGGCTAGTGGATTGCTTTCCATAGGCCTAGGTCATTAGGTCATTAGGTCTAGAGTATTTAAGGTTTTTTGTGACATCATTTGTAAGGTTGATTGCCTTGGTAATTGTGCTAAGCTAGAGAGAGAAACCTTGAGTGTTCTTGGCAATCACACAACTTATGTACTAGTCTTGATCAATACAAGAGTGCATTGAAGTTGAGATAATCTCCTTGTTCTTATTGTTTGATTGATATCATTGTTATTGTGAGATCAAAGTGGACATACAGTGAGCCATACTATAAAAAGCAATACTAAAGATAATAAAAAAATTACAACTAACATAGGATTACAAACATATGCATATAGTGTACCATTAAATGTGTCTACAATAATGTCATAAGACGTGCAGTTTTGATCATCAGTCCTCCCAACTCCTTAGCTCCTGGATAACTCTGCTCTTGATGTCCTCTCTGCTGACGTTCCCTGTTGTTGGCGTTGGATCACTTGGACGTTAAAACAGGCGTGTTGTGATACCAGCCATGGCATTCAATGTCCTCTTTATTGACGTTCCCTGTTGTTGGTTGCTGGATCACTTGGACGTTAAATAGGCGTGTTGTGGCACCAGCCACGCCATTCGACATAGGTGTGGTACACGCATGCAGGAGGACGATGTTGCCCTCATGGCCACCCTGCTACGTCATCCCCAAGTCAAAGGCGTTGCCTCCATCCCCCTCAACCTTAAACATAAATTGACACAACTAAAAGAATAATAACCTCTCCTCTATTGTTTTTGTATTGTTGTTGTGGGTTTTTCTTGCATTTATAAAGGTAATATCCTGATCTGTATTATCAAAAATCCGTTGTTACCATTGTACCTTGAGAAAGTAACATTCTGATAGTAAAACAAACTTGTTTTAAGGGTTATGCACCGGCAGAGTCTTAATTCTTTCCTTTGTGTTCTTTCCATATATCTCATCTATACATTCCTCCATATTATTTAATTAAATTGTTCATAAATCAAAATAAACTAGGGTAGCATCTGCGACTTGCTGTAGAAATTTCCTAAATTAAAAACTATAAGGACTAAAACTAATACTAGGATGATAACTGTAATTAACTTAAATTAAACATTATAAGGACCAAAACTATAATTAACATAAATTAAAAAACTCTAGGGGATCTAAACTATAATTATGTTAAAATTAAAATTTACTGAATATAAAATACACGGATTAAATTGCAATCAACTCATTCTTGATCTCAAATAACAATATAATTTTTCTAGATTACATGCCTAATTAGCTGAAATTAACAACAATTTATAGAAGTATCATTCGTACCTATTTTTGTAAAGGGTCATTTTAAAAAAACCCCTTCATCATTAAATATGATGTCCCATCAATTTGGGTTTCTTATTATATATATATATATATATATATATATATATATATATATATATATATATATATATATATATATATATATATATATATATATATATATATATATATATATATATATAACTATTATTAATTGTTTTTATTTAATATAAATACTTATTTTGGTATTTATAATTTAAATATTATTCTAAATTTTTGACGTTTTGTTCGAATACATTTTCTAATGTGTTTTTTTTTTAATGTTTTGTTCGTTGGTATCATTTAACGTTGTTTCGTTTAACGTTTTCTTTGAAAACATTTTTGACGTTTTGTTTCGTTGGTATCATTTAACGTTGGTTCGTTTAACGTTTCGTTTTCTAATGTGTTTTTATTTTTCTAATTTTTGACGTTTTGTTTGGAAACATTTTTTAACGTTTTGTTTGTTTATATTGTTTATATGTTTTGTTCATTTATAATTTTTGACGTTTTGTTTGAATATATTTTCTAATTTTTATAATTTTTGATGTATTAATTTTCTAAATTTTTAATTTACATCAAAAATTATAAAAATTAGAAAATATATTCAAACAAAACGTCAAAAATTAGAAACGAAGAAAACATATAAACGAACAAACCATATAAAAATGTTTCCAAACAAAACGTCAAAAATTAGAAAATGAAAACTCATAATTCTAATTAACATTATATAATAACTTTCCACCGATATAAACGAACAAAACATATAACAATATATTCAAACAAAACGTCAAAAATTAGAAAAAAAAAAACTAAATTACAACGTTAAATGATACCAACGAACAGAACGTTAAAAAACACTTGAGAAAACGTATTCGAACTAAATGTAAAAAATTTAGAATAATATTTAAATTATAAATACTAAAATAAGTATTTATATTAAATAAAAACAATTAATAATAGTTATAAAATTACTAAAAAACAAAATAATTAAAAAATATCATAAATTAATATATATATATATATATATATATATATATATATATATATATATATATATATATATTAAAAGAAACCTAAATTGATGTGACATCGTAAGTTAATGATGAAAGGGGTTTTTTACCAATACCCCAAAACCATAACCATACAAATCAGAAAAATGGTTATTTCGTCTTTTCATGATAAAATCCATTTTGATATTTCTTACACTAAATTAGCGTGTTCCATAACACCATTCATTTTTGGCCAAACTTAAACAACTCCCTAATCAACCTATCTAGTTCCATCAATGACGTCCCACCATCCTTCACCGCTTCAATCCCTTTCTCTTTTAGTTCTTTAGCTTTTATCTTCTCAATCTTCTCCCCACTCATTGACTCGGCAATTATCCGAGCCAACTCAGTTGAGTCAGGCACACTGTCCTTCCCTTCACAAACTCGCACCGCTACACCATGATCTTCTACCAACAACTTAGCATTAACATATTGGTCAGCTTCCATGGGCCAGGCCAGTATTATAACACCACCAACAATAGCTTCAAGAACCGAGTTCCACCCACAATGACTCAGAAACCCACCAACGGCTCGGTGACTCAGTATCGACACTTGTGGTGCCCAACCCTTTATCACCATTCCTCGACCAGACCCGGTTCGAACCGGGTCACCCTGCTCCGGTTTCACCACCCAAACATAATGGACCCAACTTTGCTCAAGCCCAATAGCCAAAGCCTCCATTTGGTCCGCCGTCAGAAACTTCTGGCTTCCAAAACACACGTATACGACTGACCCATCCGGTTTGTCATCGAGCCAGGTAAGTACATCACACCCTAAACCGGACTCGGACTGTCCACGGCTCGTAGGATCCGGTCCGCCAAGCAAACTAACCGGTCCGACTCCGAAAACCCGATCGTGACCCGTTATCTTTGTCAAATACTCCATGTATCGAGATTCCAATGCATCAAAGGTGTTGATTACCCAACCCCAGCTCGATCCATTGACGATAAGACCATCAAGAACAACCTCCCATTCAGGGTCGGATTCCTTGTAGAATCTGGCTATGGATGGAAGATGCTCCCATGGAAAGCTAGGTGAATTGGGTAGATCGTGAAAGATGGTGACTTTCTGAGAACGAACCAACGTCATGTGATTGCAGATGTAGTCGAGGGCGGCGGTTAAGAAAGCACCAGAGGAGAAGAACACGAGTCTGGGGATACGTAACTTGTCGGCGAGGTGGTGGGTCCAGCCGATGAAGAAATCGGAGAGGATTGCAACCGGTGGATTAGGGTGGGAGTTGAACCAGTCGATGATTGGATCTTGGAGCTTTGCGAGTGAGTTGATAATGGGGAGATTTCCATGGTTTCCGATGTCCTTGACGTTTTCTACGCCGGCGGGAAGGGAAGGGTGGGGTGGGAAGGGGAAGACGAGGGGTTGGATGTTGGAAGATGAAGAGAGGAGTGGGTCGAGAATTGGGAGGTTTTTGGGGGTGACTAAGATGGTGATGGTTAAACCATGGGTGGCTAAGTGGTGAGTGAGGTCTAGGAGTGGAAGCATGTGACCTTGTGCTGGAAATGGGAATACGAGGATGTGTGCACCTTTCTCGGAGCTGCTCATCGTTGATTTTTTGAGAGAGAGAGAGAGAAAGAAAGAAAGAAAAAAAACGAGGTTTGAGACAAAAGTTAAATGGAAGGAATAAAATAATATCTAATACACGCAAAAGAAAATTTGGTTTTAGCATTTATTCTGATTCCATTTGACATTTTGAAGTCTCTTCACAACGACTAATTATATTTTGGAATGTGTTAAAAAAATAATATGCGTGAGAATATATATATATATATATATATATATATATATATATATATATATATATATATATATATATATATATATATATATATATATATATATATATATATATATATATATATATATAGGGTTAGGTTCTTTTAAGAACTCAAATATTCATGAGATCTTCAGAACTCATTTTGATTGGTTAGATTATAAAAGGACATGATAGTCATTTACCAAAAATCTCATTTAATTCTGATTTTTTTATTTTTGGTAACAACAATAACAATTCCTAAAATCAAGCCTATTAGATTTGAATTTTCAAATTAAAAAAAAAAATCAAATTTTCGTTTTTTTTAAATCAGATTTTTTTTTTGAATTTGAAAAAACATAAAATTTTATTTATTTTAATTTGATTTTTTGAATTTAAAAGACATAATTTTTTTTATTTACATGTGCATATATACATGTTCGCATGTGTTTTTTTTTTTATAGAATGCATATATGCATAATAAGATTTCCGAGTTGTGCATTTTTTTAATAAAATGCATAAATGCATATTTAACTTTTTACATTATATTTTCCAGGGATGCATACATGCACATTTAATAACATTTCGTAAAAAACACATAAAAAATATTCGTATTTCTTAATATTCGAATATCATACTATCAATTTATTAGAAACAATAATATACAACTGTTTTGAACGTCACATACAAAAAATATACAAAATACAACGAAAATTCATGATATCTTCATTTTTCAGTTTTCACACCTTCAATTAGCTCGATAAATTCTTCAAAATCTGCAAGAATGTTAATAAAAATTAATATAAATGTATATTCAAAAACATTAAAATAAATACATACATGCATATACACATATGAACAAATACACATTTATTTATGTATATATGAAAATATGCATACATCTGTACATGAACAAATTGATATACATATGTATATGTGCACATACGTTTAATACACAATTACACATATGCATATATTTTTTTGCATATATACTCACATTTGAACAGACATATGCACATGTATACACATATACACTCACGTTTTTGCATATATGCACATATGCATTTATGCACATGTCTACATACTTTTGTACACATGTATTCACAATTGAACAATAAACATAAATGAATATACAAATGTGCATATATTTTTATGCACGTGTATTTGCTTTTTAATAGCATATGCATAAACATGGATACACGATTTTAGGAAAATATAGATATATGCACATATGGATACATCTATGCATATATGTATTTATGCACATCTGCATATATACATACATGTGCATGTGTCTTTATATGTGCACATATGCGGAATATCCACATATGTACATATGCACATATGTGCATGTGTATATATGCATAAATGTGCATGTGTACATATAAAAATCCCCTGAAGTACAAATTAAAAATAAACTACTAAGAAGAAGAAAATAAACAGCACACCTTTTCTTGACTTGAACTCTCAATCTAAAGATCATAATGGATGAAAAGTGGATATTTCTTTCAATTCTTCCTTAAATTTAATCCAACAAATTGAAAAAACAACACGTGTACAAAGAAATCTAGGTTACTGCCTTTCTCCATCTCATATACCCATTTAGCAAAGAAATCCAGGTTACTGCCTTTCTCTGTTTTAATTTCCAAACATAAACCCCGCAGATACAAACCCAGCAAATGGAGTCATTCCACATTTGTATTTTGTTGAAATATATTAATATTTGACCGGTGCGACGACTCAAACAACCAGTGAGCAAACAAAAAATAGCGAACAAAATTACCCAAAAAATAGCAAACAATATCGGTAATATCAAATCAGTGAGCAAAAACAATAAACGTCGATGGATGCAAATAAATCAAAAACAAAACCTTGCCAATTCATTTTTTTATGCAAATAAATCCCACACATCTCCGTCGACTAAGGCTGAAGGGTGTGCAAGACACCCATGACAACCCATGACTACCGCCATGTCATCGCCACGTCACAAAGACTTCCAAGACACCCACTAGGGGTGTGCAAGACTCCCATGACTACCATTTTAATTTCCACGTCACATTTATATTTTACTTTTTTTTAATTAAAACCAAACATTAAAAATTAATTAAAACCAAACATTTAAAATTAAATAAAAGACATTACATAAAAAAAAAAAAAAAAACGACATTGCACGAAAAAAACATAAAAACGACAACCCCTAAAATTTAAAAAAAAACTACTTATTTAAATATTTCTTGCGGCGTTGTTCCGTCATCAATCGGATCGCCTCGAGGTCCTCTTCGGTCCCGGATCGGCTAAACAACACGTAATCCAACCGCGATTCCGCAATTTCGTTGTGGCGGTAGAATTGTTCAACGAGCCGGTCGACCTTTTCCTCAACATCGTCTTTCGAAGACGAGCCGGAGGCATCTCGGTTTGCTCTTTTCGCTCGGTCGCGGCCGATGGGGCGTCGAGGCGGAGGCATCTCGGTTTGTGGTTCGGTGTCGTCGTCGAGGTCGATCGGGTCTCGAGCATCCGAAATATCGTCATCCGGGGTCCTCCCACGTTTGGAACCCGTGCTCGAGTGAGGCGAATCGGGATTTAGTAGCCATTTAGGACCGGTACGCATCAACTCCCAACTTCGCATATGCTTAAACGGTTTCCCTACAACTCGCTCGTATTGTTCCATAGCCGTTGTGAAAATCCCAAATTCGTTTTCGCCACTTCGTCGCATGTTCACCAAGTTGTTGTAAATACCGTTGAACTTGGTGCACTCGATACGAAGTTTCCGCCACTTCCCGTTAATACCGTCGTTGTTTCGGTACACCCCACGACCCATCGCCGCGTGGTAGTGGTCTAAAATGCGTTCCCACAACGATGTGGAACTTTGGCTATTTCCTTTTTGCGAATCCATGGAAATAGCGAGCCACGATCGAACAACTTGAACCTCTTCGTCGGTCGTCCACGGAACCTTCGCCTCTTGCGCGTTTCGCGTTTTGTTCTTTTGTCTATTATTTTTCTTTTTCTTTTTGGAGGAAGACGCGGGGGCTTGTGTTTCCATCACGACCTCTTCGGGTGATGCTTGTGGCGGTGGTGATGGAAGCGGTGGCGATTGTGATAGAAACGGTTGTTGGAAGGGTGCGTACGGGTAAGGTTGTGGCGGGTATTGATATTGGTTCGGTGGTGGATATGGATACGGGTATTGCGGTTGTTGCGACGAACCCGTAAGCATACTCGTAAACGTGCAATTCGTGGAAAAGTTGTAGTTGAATTCGCCGCGGGACGTGTTCCGATTTGACGGAGGGGTGTTCGGATCGTTCTCCATCTTGGCTTGGTTACTAAATTTGAGAGATAAATTTGAGTTTGTGTGTGTGTAAATTGTAGATGTGTGTGTAAATTGTAGTTGTGTGTGGTATGTATTTATATATGTAAAAAAGATTAATTTTTTTTTTTTTTTTTAATTTCCAACGGTAAGTAACGGATATAATATTTGAAATTTGGACGTCTTCGTACGTTCGCCCGAAGACGACGTCGGGACGCAGCACGCCGAGGACGCGGGGGGGGGGGGGGGGGCGCGGTGTTTGCCGCGTCTTTCCGGCTGAGGTGGCGGACGCGTGGGGGGCCGCGTGCGGCATACCCCACAGCCTAATAAACATTGCTGGTTATTGTAAGCCAGTTGATTTTTTATGCAAATAAATCCCACACAAAACCTTGCCGATTATTCTAAATAAAAAACAAAACCTTGCCGGTTATTGGATGCAAATAAATCAAAAACAAACGATTAAACGTTATATGGAATTTTTTATACGAATCACAAATCTCCGTCCACTAATAAACGTCGATGGCCTTTTTTTACCTGGTACCGGCCTGAATGTTGGAAACAATGGCGGAATTGATGTTGAGATTTATTTGAAGATCACTTCCGTCGCGTAACGCTAATCCGATGAAGCCAATTAGAAGGAGGCGGAGGTGGGAAGCCGATGTGAGAGAGGGGTAGCGGTCTAGCGAAGATCGGGTAGAAGATGAGCGAGAGAGGGGGTGAGGGAAAAAAGAGAGTCAACGAGAGATATATGATAGAGAGGGAATTGACGGCTGATATTTAGGGATGCATTTAATTTCAGCTTTTACATTTCCGAAAATGCCCCTATCAGTAACGTACTTACCATTGAGTTTGCTATTATTTACGATAGTGCCACGATTCATCTTAGCCTTTTAATTTTTTGATCATGTGGTCTAGATTTGGTTCTCAAGATCTTAGGTTTTTTTAGGTTCTCATAAGAACCTAACTCTCTCTATATATATATATATATATATATATATATATATATATATATATATATATATATATATATATATATATATATATATATATATATATATATATATATATATATATATATATATATATATATATATATATATATATATATATATATTATATAGGGAGAGGTTCAAACGAGGACAATTAAAAGGTTGAGAACGCGAGGACAAATATGAGCCAATCATTTTAGAGGGACATAAATGGAATTTTACAATAAATCTAAATATGGATAATCTAGATAATTAACTAATTCCTAAAATAGTGGAATGTAATCTAATTTAAGGATTTTTTCCTAATTTTCGAAATTTAAATAAAACCCATTTTTTTAATCATCAAAAATTAACAAAATTATCATATAATATGATTTTTTTTCGTTTTTACCCATTAATCATAATATTTGTAATCATGGATGAATAAAACATAATTTTAATCAATAGTGAATACGAATGTAATCATAAATGAATAAAAAAATTTAGAGAAAAAAATCAATACTTCATAAATGCATATACATTTATTCATAAATGAATAACACAACAAAGGAAAAAAAATTACAATGTCATAATTATGTATTTTTTATAATCATAGATGAATACAACAAAACACAGAGAAAATGTCTTTGATCATCTTCTAGGTCTGCTTGTGTTTGCTCATTCTTGTATGTATGCCATTTTTGTGCAATCTTCAAAAATTTGAGAACCAAGTTCCTAATGTGGCTTAACCTGATACATATATTAAGATTCATTAATGAATACGATTGAAAATTATACATCTATACATATAATTATCAATAAATAACAGCACACATATGCACATGTAGCAAAAATATTAACATTCATTGATTAATAATTGTATGGGTCATCTTTACATATGTATTTATTGATGAATACATGTATGGATCATCTTTATAGGCGTATTCATTGATGAATACAAATGAAAGTTATACATATATGCATATAATCATTAACAAATAAAATCATACATCTGCACATGTAGCAAATATATTAACATTCATTGATGAATAATTGTATGGATCATCTTTACAGCGTATTCATTGATGAATACATGTATGGAACATCTTTACAAGCGTATTCATTGATGAATAATTGTATGGATCATCTTTACAAGCATATTCATTGATGAATACATGCATGGAACATCTTTACAAACGTATTCAATGATGAATACATGTATGTATCATCTTTTATAGGCGTATTCATTGATAAATACTTGTATGGATAATCTTTAAAGGCATATTCATTGATGAATACTTGTATGATTATCTTTACAAGCGTATTCATTGATGAATACAGTCTAAAATTAACATTGAATGTGGTAACAATTATTCTCCATTTAATATACATGATTATCGATACAACGGTATACGATTATTGAATAATACACATAATCATCAATGAATACTACGTATAATCATCAATAATACATTTTTCCCACTGGAGCTATAATTGCAAAAAGAACATATTTTTAGAAAGTAACGTTGGGAACACATACAAACCCCTACATTGAAATGGATTATTCATAAATGATTACATTGAAAAAAGAAAAAGCACATAACGACTGCTTATATAATCATTAACCAACTGTATAATCATTAACCAAAGATCATAGATCTGTATTTGCAACTATATAATTTTCCGGCTTGCCTTTCGAATGTCAACTATTTAGGAATCCTTACGATTTATTATATTTGATATATTTTTCAACAAACCGATGTAATATATCATTATGTAACCTAGTATGATAATAAAATATTAAAACTATCAGTCATTCAATTTTGCTTACTTTTATAATCTAAAAATAAGAAATAGTTTGTAATTGAGATTAAAGTAAATATATACTTTAACGATGAAAAAATGATGGCAAGACGGCAACATCTGGAAAACCTTTTTGTGTTATCCACCAATTTGGAACAATAAAGGAGCAAAAGAAAAGTGATACCTATTCAATCCTACTGCCGCATGCTTTTTTCATAATTTTATAAATTGGGTTGCCTTTAACTAATCCAATCAAGCTATCGACAACTAAGGGTGTCGTCCGCCATTGGTCTTCACATCCCCTAAAAATCAATTTGTAAAACAAATCAATTACTGATTTCAACGAATATACAAAATTGAAAGAAGCAACGAAAACAACAAATCATAGAAAACTTGAAAAGAAACCTCAGCAGCGAGGTATCCAAGAACGACGACAAGATAGATATGTGCACCAGATCTAGTTTGTTGAGCGAATGTTCTTAGGGTTTACGTAATCGGAATATGTAGAGGAGAGAGAGAGATTTTTTAGGAAATAATAAAAATAGCCTAATTTTTTTGACCATAATACCCTTATAATCGATTAAAAATTAAAATTTCATTAAACTATTATTGAATATTACATAAATTACCTTTTAATATTAGCCTTTGATTTTAATATTTGAATGGTCCAGATCTGTCCTCGCGTTCTCAACCTTTTTAGTGTCCTCAATTGAACCTACCTCTATATATATATATATATATATATATATATATATATATATATAGGGTCCGGTTCCGGTGAGGACTTGCGAGAACACCTTAAAAAAATTGAAAAAAAATATAAAAAAAATACAAATCATAAAATCGAGAATAATACTATATCATTATCAAAAGAAAATTTGAAAAAAAATTGGATCATTGTAAAACGTAATGATCCAATTTTTCTGTTTTTATTTTGGATCATTATTTTATTATAAAAAAATAATGATCCAAAGTTTTTTTTTGAATCTTTTTTTTCTCCGATATAGTACTATGATCTATTTTATTATTTATATATTTTTTTAAATTTTTTTAAGGTGTACTCGCACGTCCTCACTTGAAGAAGAGTCCTCACCCGATCCTGATTCTATATATATATATATATATATATATATATATATATATATATATATATATATATATATATATATAAGCGATCGGGTGATGACTCTTCTTAAAGCGAGGACTCGTGAGGACATCTTAAAAAAATTGAAAAAAAAATATAAATAATAAAATGGATCATAGTACTATATTGGAGAAAAAAAATTCGAAAAAAAAACTTTTGGATCATTATTTTTGTTTATAATGAAACAATGATCCACAAAATAAAATTTTTGTGGATAATTACTGTTTCTCAATGATCCAAATTTTTTTTTCCATTTTTTTGGATCATCATATAGTACTATTCTAGATTTTATAATTTGTATTTTTTATATATTTTTTTAATTTTTTTAAGGTGTCCTTACGAGTCTTCACCGAAAAAAGAGTATTCACCGGAACGGGACCCTATATATATATATATATATATATATATATATATATATATATATATATATATATATATATATATATATATATAATTGCAAATTTGATCCATGTGATTTGCTAAAATTAGCTACTTTGGTCTAAAAATGAATTTAGCACCACAGGTCTAAAATATTGATTTTTTCTATGTTTGGTCCAAAACATTTTGAAAAGTTTAAAAATGAATTTAACACCACAGGTCTAAAATATTGATTTTTTCTATGTTTGGTCCAAAACATTTTAAAAATTTCTAAAGTGACGGATTTGCCCTTATATTTTCTTTTTCTATTTTCTTAATTTGTTTGATGGTTTTAGATTTGAAAAAAGAAATAAAAAAAATTAAAAAACCCCACCCTACCCCAACCTTAGGTCTCTCTCTTTCTTTCTCTCTCTCTCCCTCTCTCCCCCCCTCTCTCTCTCTCTCTTAACAGCGACCAAGACAGATTCCAAAAACAAATTAGCAGTCCTAAACAAAGAACGAGCCAAGAAAATCCACAAAAGCATTAATTCATGCGAACAAACCCACACGTCTATATTTTGAAGCAAACAAACTCACTATTACGAAATCATAGTGTGGATCCACAAATACACACACATTCTGATGAACTAGGTTGCACCAGATGAACGCCACATTGAATCTGAATCCACAAATATACAGACACGCATGTTGTAGAATCAAGAAGACCCGCTACTCCAAAGTTTTTCGTTGTTGGTATACTCGTCTATCCCTTTAATTGCAATTGCCTTGGGGGAGATTGAAACACATACTCTTCCAGTAACCATGATTCGGTTCCAATTGGCAACTAGAACATATAATTCAACAAAAGAATAGAGCTTGAATCCCTAAAAACCGAGATCAATACAGGACGAAAGGGAATTGAGAGATTCAGAACCTTGCCTTATTGCCATCGTCGAAAGGGACAGGACGAGAAAGGTAGGCAAATATGTCCTTTTTCAAAGGTTTTGGTACCGCTCAGGAGCGATTAGGTCAAGCATACCTTAGTAGCTAGGTGGAAGTTTCGATTTCCATACGGTGTCCATCGACACCTGATCAAAATCAGAACCCACATTTCATTCTTTATTACCACCACATCTTTGTACATCGTCAAAACCATGAAGTCGGACCATCGCCAAAACCATGAAGTCGATCGTCTCTATCTCACTTTGCTAACCAAACTCACTTCGCTATCCAAAATCGCTTTGACCCTACCAAGAAGGAACAACACTTCGTCTCTCCTACGGTCGCTGTAGGGTGGCTCCCGGTGGTATACGTGGTTGCGGAAGCGAAGCGGGTGAGGGTGATGAATTCAGGGTTCCCGATTTGAGAGAGAGAGAGAGAGAGAGAGAGATGAGTTAAAGAGGGAGGGGGAGTTTTATAATTATTTTCATTTTTTCTTAAATTAAAAATTAGTAAAAAAAATTAAAAGAAAAAGAAAAAAGAAAATAATAAGGGCAAAATCGTCATTATAAGTATTTTTTTAAAAAGTTGGATCAAACATGCAAAAAAATCAATGTTTTGGACATGTGGTGTTAGTCACAATCATTTTGGACCAAACTAGCTAATTTTGGCAAACAATGGAAATGAAAAGTCAAAATATTAATAGATATATATTGTCAAAAATAATTATTTTATTGTCATTAACTATGAAATAATTATTCTTATAATAAAACAAAAAAATTGATTTAAATTATTGATGTTATCTTTAACCATAAGATAAAAAAGACATTTATTAAAAGTTGTAAATAAATAATTTGAAAAATAGTTATTCTAATGGAATCCAAAGAAATAATATTCAGATTATTATATTTCAAAATAAATATGTAATTTATTTTACATCATAATTATGTATATATCAACAATGACTATAAATAAAATATAAATACAAACAAAAATATATTATATCATCAATGAATACCATCCCGAATCCCAATATACCATTTTTATTCTGAAGATCGACTACTTTCCATATCGTACACAACTACATTTAAATAACTCAATCATCTTTTAATGGAATGAATTCACTTTATGTTGATATATGTCATCACAATATGTCATCACAATGGTGAAATTCCTAGTTGAGATGAAGTCTTTTCAAGTAGTTATATTAAACCACATATTTAATGAAAATAAACTACTTTTGGTGAATATGTATTTTAATGTCAAAACTCTTTAACTTCTAACAAATATTATCATTAAACTGCTATAATTCAAATGATGTTTTAACTTATGATAGTTAATTGATATTCAAGATACTTAAAACAATGAAAAATAAAAAAATATCATATATTTTATGAACTTCAACTGAGTTAATTTGTTCTTGAAGGTTGATGCAAAAATTATTAGTTTTAAAATACGGATTTTTTTGCATTAAATCTAACAAAAAATCTTTCAATTGATGAATTGAATATCATGAGTTAAAAAAACCTTTGAATTAGAGTAGTTAATGTAACACCTAGAAAACCATAGCTTGTACATCATAGATATAAGTAACGAAAAAAATATGATTTTTACCCAAAAGATGCACAAGTACGGCCTAGATACAAGTTAGATAATAACCAAGTGATGATAGTTATGAAAATATTAAGCAAGTACATGATCTAACTAGTTTGAAGTTTATGAAAACAGGTTCCCAAAAGTGACAAATAGCCAAGGACCGGATATCTCTCACTTTTCCATAACAGCCTTCCCTTTAACTCCACTAGGTCCTGAAAAAACCAAAGAAAAACAACAACTAGGTAAGCATAAGCTTATTGAGTAACTTAAAGGAATCACCATGATAATAAGGGTCAACATAATGTGAGTATTCACCAAATATGTCTTAATAGACATGAATTTCACCAATAGCATTTTCACCATGATAAATATATATCACCAAGATTGGTTACCAATTAAGGTCGCCAATTGAGGCTTCACACCAGCCTATGGAGACTATACACCAGTCTCGTGATTTCACCATGGAAATGACTAGAAACTAGTCAAATACCGAATATATTTACAAGGGATTTCACGCCTATCCCATTGTACAACACCTTAGCTTTAGATAACGACATTTAAAGGAATTATTTCATAGAACCTACAAAATACATAACAACAAAATACATGTAACAAAACATTTATACTAGGAGTTAGGTTACAAGTCACTCACCTTATGTCCAATATCAAAACTAAGCTTTACTTGATGGTGAAAGCTTCCTTATGCCTTCTTTTCTACATAATAACAATTTTAAACTTTCTTTAGTCCTTTCTTAACACTATTCGAGCTCTACATAGCAAAATCTTGTGGTTTTCCTCCCACATATTAGATAGAGTGTTTATCTGTGTGTAATAACAAGGTTTAACTCAAAACCTCATTTTCTTTTTACTACACCTAAGAAACACGAAAATACCACATGCAAACTGATTTCATGAACAAACCCTAACTTCTCAAACTGTCATCCACTCCAATACTCTGAAATCAAGCTAAAAGCGACCATAGATTTCACTTGTTTTAGTGTATTAACCTTGATTCTTGTATTTGATATGAAAACCCCTTTGATTTTACCTTCTATAGAAAAATTTGGCCAAAAAGGGCTCAAAAAACCATTTTTCACGTTTTTCCGACTTCTGTTGTATTTTTCCTTCAAAATGAGCGAGATAAGGTTTTTAAAGTGAAAAGATGTCAGGCCTACATTAGCGTCGCTAGTGACTACCATTAGCGTCGCTAATGCTCAGCTTGACGAATTTCTTACTTTCACTCGACTTGATCCAATATAGCATTCTACTTTCAGTTAGCGCCTCTAATATTCATGGCTAGTGACACTAACCATGTTAGAGCTGACTTTCAACCTAATTTCCCTACCATAACACTTCTAAAAAGATTTCCAACCATACACTCGCTATCTAACTAAGATTTCAACTATTTAAGACAACTAATAATGGACAATTATCCTTTAGTCACACTAAGATTAAGATTTAAACACTTACCCCCAAAATTGGGATGTTACAATTCCCTCCCCCTTAAAGAGATTCCGACATATCACTGCCTTCCTCCTTCTAACTCCCAAGTCATATCAGCACCCTTGTCATGTTTCCATTGTACCTTTACCAACTTCACTGCCTTCCTCCTTAACTTAGTTTCCTTCCAATCCAAAATCTTCTCCGGTTGTTCGACATATCACAATTTATCATCCAATCCAACATCCTCTAAGGATAACTTTTGGGCTTCTTTAAACAGAGTCTTCCTTAAGTTCGATACATGAAAAACATCATGTATTCCTTGCAACTCGGTTGGAAGATCTAACATATATGCAACCATTCCCACTCTTTGTACTATCTGAAAGGGACCAATGAATCTAGGACTCAGTTTCCCTCGTTTTCCAAAACGAATTATGCCCTTCCATGGAGATATCTTTAGCATCACCATATCCCCCACGTGGAACTCCAAAGGCTTTAACCTTTTATCGGCATATTGCTTTTGTCGATTTTGTGCTATTAGCATGTTCTCCCATATTCCCTTGATCTTTTCTTCAGTTTGCAAAAAAAATTTCCGGACCAGCAAGTGGCTTTTCACCCACTTTTGTCCAACATGTAGAAGTACGGAAGGGTGCACCATATAAGGCTTCGAACGGAGCCATTTGGATACTTGTCTGGAAACTGCTACTATACGCGAACTCCACCAATGGTAGGTGATCCTCCCAGCTACCCCCAAAATCAATTATGCAAGCTCGGAACATGTCTTATAAAGTCTGAATCGTCCGTTCACTTTGACCATCTGTTTGGGGATGAGAAGAAATGCTCATCAATACCTTCGAACCCAAATGCTCCTATAACTATTCCAGAGCTTGGAAGCGAAACGAATGTCTCTGTCAGAGACTATTGAGACAGGCACCCCGTGTCTTCTCACCACTTCCTTAATGTACAACTTGGCTAGTTTTTCAATCTTATAGTTTTCCCTAATTGGAATAAAAATGGCAGACTTAGTCAACCGATATACAATCACCCAAATTGCATCATAACCGCTCGGTGTGCGGGGTAATTTGGTAATGATATATTGGGTTTTGATTGTTTGATACATTTTAGTGAAACCGTGATGCACCGAATATCTCAAACAATGTGTTTCTTCTAAGATTAGATTCCTAACCTCACCATATCTCGGAACCCATACTTTTCCTCCAAAAGTCTTCAACTGATAGGAATCTTCACCAAGTTGTTTCAGGTACCCTACCATTCTTTCTCCTTTTAACTTCTCGGGATTGAAGCTTCAATTTGAGCTTCTTTTATCAGTTGATGAATACGACTTACAACACCAAAATTTGCAGGCATTATTGAAGTGAGTATTCCTTTCGACTTAGTGCATCCGCAACAACATTTGCCTTCCCAGGATGGTATAAAATTTCACAGTCGTAGTCCTTGAGTAAATCCATCCACCTTCTTTGTCTCATATTCAACTCTTTCTGATCAAATAAGTATGAGAGGAGCTCCTGGGTCCTTCATCTTGGGTGGCAAGGTGTCCATTATTATCGAACTAACATATTCGGTTAACTCAATTTTCTTAGGAAGATGGGAAAGAATTTGCTTTTTGTGAATACAGAATTTGCTTTTTGTGAATACACATGTCTTTCAGGAATTTAGCATAAGCCGGAACTTCTTTGATCAATTTGATTAATGGAATATTAGCCTTTATCTGACTGAATAACTCCCACATTTCCTCTGTCTGAGGTCCTCGCTTACCGTATGGCTTAGCTAATGGGTTTTCCAAAGCTGTAGGAAAAGGAGCAGTGCCACCAGATTCTCCTTTTTCCCATTTTCTCTCAGGCTCTTTTATATTTTCTTACGTCTTCTTTCCATTCTTTCTAGCTCTTCCTTTTCATCAAAGATGATTTCTACATCACTGTCATCTTCAGGTGGTGGAGCAACAACTTTTTTGTCCACTTTCTTACCACTCCTTAATGTGATCACTTCATTGACTTTACCTTCCTTAAGTTGAACTTTTTGCTTTTTATCCTGTTCAATGTCCTCTCCTAACTTAATAACCTGAGCTCCTAATCTTAACAATTCCTGAGTGTTTGCATCCTCTGCCTTCTTAACTCCAACCACAAAGTTATAGATTTCATTTACTTTAACACTAAATTCTTTGTTTTCTTCCTTTGGCGTTGATTCTATGTGTTGATGACCTTCTTGCTGTTGTCTAACATTTCCATGATAATTTCCTTTGAATGGGCATGGCGTGTTTCAAAAAATTGCCCATATACATGTATCTAACTTACTTCCTCCCGTGTCATTTTGCATTCATCGCAATAATAACCCATTTCACCACAGTTGTTGCAAATGGTCTGACCATGCAAAACATATGCTCCTTTTTTCCTTTTGTAATGTTGTGAGCAATTGATTAAACTTTTTTGTAAGGATTCCTATCTTAGCCTGACTCTCTTTCTTCCATTTCATTTCCACCTCCATATTTACTACGGGCATTATCCTATCTCTTGAAGGTTCACTTGTTTTAGATCCATGACTCAGTTGCTCCAAGAATCTCCATGTTGCTTTGGAATCTTGCATCATAAGTGTGCCTCCTGATGATGCATTAATCATTGCTTGGCTCGTGGTGTCTACACCATCATAGAAAAATTTAACCAACTGTTATCTTGGAAATTCGTGATGCGGACACGAACGCAACAACTCTTTTAGTCTCTCGAAAGCATCGTGAAAGGCTTCCCTGGGTTTATATTGAAAGTCTTGTATAGCTCTCCTGATTTCTGACGTCTTGCTTGCCGGATAAAATTCTTGCAAACATTTGGTCTTTAGCTGCTCCCATGTTGTGATACTATTTGCTGGCAGCGACATAAACCAATACTTTGCCTTGTCTTTGAGTGTAAACGGAAATAACTTAAGCCTAAAGAAATCCCTATTAGGATTCCTAGGTATATTCGCATTAGATATAGCTAAAAACTCATATACATGGTTATAAGGATAGTCCTGCTTATAATCTCTAAACTCGGGCAACACTCCTAATAATTGCGGCCTAATTTCTACATGACAATCTACGTTTTCAGGAAAGTAAATAGGCGACGCATCATTATACTCCCTAGGCTGGAAGTGTGATGCAACCGATTGCCTAATCGGTTGTGCAAAATAAAGTGGAGGAACAAGATTACCATCATTGTATAAATCGTTATTACAGTACCGTTGTCCCTACCACTGGTTGTTATACTGCTGCTGGCATGGAGGTCCTCGACCTTGGTTTCACTGATTATTGTTGTTGTTGGGTTGTTTGGCATCCAACCCTCATCATCATCCTCACACCCCAGGTCTCCTACTTGAGCCTGGTATTGTTGTGGTTGCGGTTGTAAAATAGGTTGCTGAGGTTTTTGGGGTTGAGGTGGTTGTTGTGGAATCTGTGGTGGCTGGCATTGGCGTGGAGCACCATCGCGAGTCGGTACTCCCAACGTCGGCATATCTGTCACAGGATTCACGCGAGAACTAGAAATGGGTTGACTATTCGGCGGAACTACAGGCTGAATGCACGGTGGAAGGGACACAGGGGTTGAAATTGTGCCACCACTAGCACTCGTGGAAGCTCTATTAGGATCTACCGGAACTGGGGGCACAAACGGCTGTCCCTCTGTTACCTCGCTTGCCAGCTTATTGGTAACATGCTCGACTAAAACATCATTCGAGCTCATATTAAATAACCGCTTACGCACAAGATTCTGTCGCGAGGTTCTTTCAATTTCCAAGTCAAAAAGCAGAGGTGACGTTTGTTCACCTCAACGCGTACACATGCACAGAGTGCAAACGACCATCCAAAAATAATCAAATATCAAAAACCATCACAAAAATAACCAACTGACATAGAATATCGAGCGCAAAACTCCCCGGCAACGGCGCCAAAATTTGACACATCGTAGCCGTCGATACGGTAAAAAATACAAGATTTATTCCTTACAGCTCACTCGCTAGTGGCAAGTAAGGGTCGAACCGTGGAGTCAGTGGAGAATATTCTGTGTCAAGAACTCGAACAATCTATAATGTTAATCTATAGACGGTTTTCATCCATACACGTGAAAGAACCGAAATAACTCGAAAGTACGCAATTATAACTATTGATCCAACACTTACAATCAAATCACAATCAATCAAACTTTACTAATATGATCCCGAGATGTAACTCAGAAACCAGATTCAATCCAACTTCAATGATCAAATAAACGACAACGATTATTGAATCGAAACCGTAAACGAACATGAAATATAATAAAACCAAACTTGTATTAAAAGTAAACCCAAGGTCAGAGTTGAATGCTTCTGAATCATGGGCGGAAATCCAGATCTCTGTGGTCAACGGAATTGTACAAGTCAGAATCCTTGAACACACAAGAGAACAAAAGCTGAAGATAACGAAATAACAATTAAACTATCAAACTACCAAGTATAAACCACTATGCTACGAAAATCTGAGTCGAAGAAGCCCGAGTTCCCCTCAAAGGTCGAATCTTCGCTCCCGATTCACGAACCGGGACCCTCTATTTATAGTTGCCGAAAATGCCTTCCCGCACCGTGTGAAGTGCTTATCCACGACGTGGCTTATCCAAAAGCCCCAATTCTTGGCACTTTAAAAATTCAAATCCCATCCGGTGACACAGCTCACCGCGTCGCGTAGCTCCTCTGGGCACACGGCACGTGTATTACTTCGACCAGAAGTAGCCTTCTTTCATAATCTTGCCACTTTGTACGCTTTTCACCCTGTATTTCACATAATTTGCACAAAACATGCTTGACACGAAACGTGAGTAATATCGTGATTTAAGACATATATTTCACTCAGAACAAAGCTCAATAACGACTAGAATACTTGATATTAGTAGGTGTTATCCACTCGGCAGATCCTCTTTTTGTTAAAAGTTTTGACATCATCAGATTGGGGGAGATTGTTGGGCCAATGATCAGTATCGGCTGATGAATCTGATGCTGTCAAGGAGGATCACATGTTGTATGGCTGTTTCAGTGTCAAACCATCAACTGCAGCGTATCTTGTCTATTATTTGTAATTATCGTGTTTCCATAGTTATCATAGTTATAGTTGGGAGTTATCCCTGATTTGTAGGGATACTCCATATACGTAGTTCAACCCTAGTATAAGTATAGCGACTAGGGTTATTGTAAAGGTACCGATATATTAATCAAAGATCTCTGTGTGAGATCAATATCGTTTTCTGTGTGAATATTCTTTGTTCTTGTGTGATCGATCATAGTTTTAATTCCAACAGAATCATTTTATCAGTCGAAAAGAACCCTTCAAGAGTGACAGACTCATTGTCTTTTCTCATTATTGAGAGTAACTCACTACTCTCCTCTAGTTTTACACCTTGTTTTAGAAACACCATATTTTTTAAATTTGCAACCTTAGGATACGTACACGCAAGTTTAACAAGCTTTTTGGTCTTATTTTCTGAAAGTTTTATAAATTCATCCAAAGTGTTAAAAACACTGTACTGTGATTCATCATCCGAAGAATCTTTTGTAACCTTTGAAGAGCAGCTTTGAAAATCATTTGAAGAATTTTCGCTCTTTTTGGTTCCAGAAGTTTCTTTTGTAGTTGAAGAACATACTGAAGATGTTTTCTGTTGGGACATATCCATACAGTCTATTTCCTCAATATCGAAATCTGATCATAATCATCGTTCAATGAATCATGTTCATCTGAAGTTGTATTTGCTGATGAATTAGCAGTTTCATTTTCAGTAACATTCACAAAACAACATTTATTTACTTGAGGGATGGTGGGTAGAGAATCATCCATTAATTTTGAAAGATAATTTGAGCTCAAATTTTTTTGAAACGGAATAAGCCCATGAGCATAAGTTTGATTTGGTATATCAACGGAGGAAACTATGGATTCACATTCATAAGAGATAGAATCCACATCTTGCAACTTAAACTCTATTAAAGGCAAGAGCTTTTTATGATGATATAAGGCAATATCAGAAGAATGATAAATACGTGTAATATGAAAATATAGTCTTTTTGCAGTTTCACAAAAAATATTTCTTTGTTTTAACAAAATCCCATTGTTTTCACGCAAATGTTCCCTACTTTCTTCTAACATTCCTATCCTAAATCGACTCTTCTATAATGCCCCATGCATTGGAACACCCGGTTTCTCATACGAAGTACACCAAAAAATTTTCAATAATTATACATCAAAATGGGTATACTTGTACTCCAACCAAGGATTAAGATGTTATCAACATGAATATTTACACAAAAGGTCCTTACAAATTTCAACCATAAATTACAAATAAATCTAATTCAACTAAACGACAAGCTCTAAACTTGTCCATCTTCTTTGTCACATGCCTTCCCCTATCACAGCTACAGATACATCCAAAACAACATACAACTCAAGTGTAAGCTTATAAAAAACTTAGTGAGTAATCTCAATCACACTCCACAATCTCTTTCAGTAAACTCTCTCATCATTCTCCTTTGCTAGTCTCATTAGCAATTATTCACTTTCTCTTACTCTGCAATCTGCAAACATATTAGCTTTACAAACACCAGCTAATTAGTAGTAATATCAAATCAATAATAAGTATCATAACTGATACTACTCATAAATTCAATCACACACACACTCGCATATACTCATTTAACAATCAATTATACTCAATTATAACACCCATCATGGTTGTAGCAATCAAACTCAAAGACTCTTTAACTCACTCACTCTAGCATATACTCTACTCTTATACTCAGTAGTATAGACTGTAACTCGTCTCTTGTTATCCACAGATAACAGAACCACTCTAACTCTAAACTACCACAATATCAACATAACACACATATATGTTCAACATATATATACAACAAGGTATAACTCTTACTCAAGTATTCAAAAGTACTCACATGGTATCGACTTAGTATATGGAACTCTCAATTTACGCGTACCGAGCTCCTATTTGCTAGACTTGGTTATATCACTATAGTCTAAATCAACTCTCCAACACCCACAATCATCTCAATAACATCTATCTCAAAGATGTATAAATCAAAAGAGTAAAAAGGAGCATAAACGGTAAATATCAATTCTATATTTACCGAAACCCCCAAATCCGCCGTTCTACTCATTCAACCGTAGGAACTCGACAATAATCACACCAATAGCTCAAAAGACATCCACTAACAATCTACTAAGAACGTATTTAACAAATTATAGCTAAATCACGAAAATTGAAGCTAGGGTTTCAAAACCCCAAAAACGAAGAAATCACTCACCTCGACGAATTAGAAGTCAAGAACGCGTTTACGGGGTTAGATCCACATTACTCTACGCTTCCCTACGAATCTCCAGCTTTAATTTGACCCAAAATTGCCTCCTTAAGCTCTGAAAATCGATTTTGGGGTTTCTCTCTTCGAAATGAAGTTTTTACACTTAAATGTTGTTGGATGCGTATTATATAGTCCAGGCGTAACCCGACCCGGGTTCAGTTACGAAAAATCGTTCCGTTTACTCTGTGGGTGCAGCAAGGTCCGGGTTGGTTTACATGACCCGGGTTCCTTCGTACACGACCCAGTTTAATCTACACGACCCGGGTTGGTTCTTTTTGGTATTTTTCAAACTCAAACTTCTCCCAAAAGGTCCTCTAACCATACTAACACGTATAACAACTTAACTAATCTTAATTAAACCAAGATTAGTACATAAGAGGGATTCCAACCTCTTCTCACTCGTCAACAACTCAAAACTCGAAGGCAATCACAAGGATCCCCACACCTTTACACTAAGCAATCTCATAGCTAGAATCACACCGACTATAAGGTAATAACTCTACTTACCTTATAAAGCATATTCATTTAAAAATGGGTCTTACAAGTTCTCTCCTCCTTCAAAAGATTCCGTCCTCGGAATCTCTTAGATTAGGCATGGCTTATACAACCATCTCATTACCGCAATCACAAATTACACACAATAATGATATTATTCTCTCGTCAGCTCATATAACATGTATATATCATTACATCTTGCTTACTCATAGAATAGCTATAGAACTCAAGTTTCCTTGATTCACATTACATTTAGAAACTTTCTCACTCAACTTCTCTTTCCGCAAAATCTTAACGCCCGCCATTATTCTCGTAAGATGATCTCTATAACCATATTGGTTATTACCATTTCTACGTAGACAACCACTCACTCTTTTAGGGTACTCTTTTTATTATAGTTTTGTCGATACCAAGGTATCTCACCTCACTCCTCAAGTGATACTCCACTCACTATCATCAGTTACATACACCCATATCTATGGCTCACATCGAGCCACATTCTCAACGTACTATCCACTCTTTCTACAACACTCATCTCAATAACTTTTTGAGATTCAACTTCCGTTTCCAATCTCCTTGAAACGGTTTACTCTAATTCAATAAGGAAAACGGTCTCACTGATTCCAGGCTCACATTCTCTCTCAATTTACTCCTCATATTGCAACATGTCAATTATTGATTTCTCATCAACATAGCTCATAAATACCAGGATAAAAGTCCAGAAATAACAAAATATTAGAAACTATCTCGAGTTTCACTCACGCCTCCTCTAAATTTGTTATTTAACTCTCGACACTTTAGTCACACAAGACCCGTTTCAGTTGTCTCATCACCACAACCGACTTCAACTTCTCCGAAAACTCATTCATCTCTGCTCCCACCTCATCACCCATATTAGGTTTTTCACGCAATATACAACTAACAATCTTCCACCAATTGGCTCCTCTTCATCTCAGTTCAACAATATACATCATATTGTTTCTCTCGATGTACTCACTTATTACCTCCTCACTTATGTGGACAATCCACATCACGCTCTCACTCGATCGATAATCATAATGAACTCAACAATTTATTATCAAATAAATTTTTCAACACAATCGCATATATTTCTCCTAACATACCATCAGTAAGGATTTTTCCTCTCTCCACTTCTCCGTCATTATCACCACAATCTCTAATTCATCCGAATGACACAATTAGGTCATACATACGGCTCGTAGTAATTTCTACACACGACTCAAAATAATAATATCTAACACCGTAATCTCTACGGTGAGATCATATCTCATTATTCGACTAACTCATTAATCTCAAGAAAAGAACTAAAAATCATTATAATAAAATCTACTATTCATCGCCTCATACGAATAAATAGTATTTTCATCTCAACATTCACACATTTTTTATTGGTTTGATTATTAAGGAACGAATCCTATTAATCATAACTACAATTACTCTTCTACTTTTTTCACTCATATTTTCTCATCATGTAGTTATACAACTCTATCTCGCTCGCCATGCAAGAAATCTCACACATTCGCAACACGATTACATGATAAACACACATACTCACAACAACACTTCTCAACAGTATTACTCATTGTATTATCTCACAATACCTCTATACTGTTACTCAGCCTCTGATTCGTCCTCTTCTCAACCCGTAGGTTTCAAGCCACATATGCTTACCGCTATGTTCAAATCTATCCGCACACTAGGATAGTACATGTCTCATTACTCCGCATCATCATAAAGTACACGCCTGTCTACACACAAGCACAACACTATAGCACCACACTGCCTCAACTCTTGGTACCCCCGTACCATCCTTTGGTCTCATCATTCAACACTATCTCACGGTACCTAGAACCGTCCTCTGATCAGATCATGGTACCTCGTACCATTCTCCGATTTCAATCCATCTCCTTTTTGAATCTAACAAGTCTCCGCTACAGTCTTGAGCCATATAGACTCACCGTTACTCCTCCTTTTGTCTGAGTCACAACAATCTTCATTACTCTAACCATAAGGTACTCATTACGTGGTCTCCACCATGTTTATTCGTTATGCGGCCCCATAATATATATGGTCTCAACCACCTTTACTCATTATGTGACCCCACCGAATATGTGGTCTCAATCACATTTACTCAATATGTGACCCCGCCGAATATGTGGTCTTAATCACATTTACTCAATGTGTGACGCCACCGAATAAGTGGTCTCAATCACATTTATTCAATATGTGACCCCACCGAATATATGGTCTCAATCACATTTATTCAATATGTGACCCCACCGAATATGTGGTCTCGATCACATTCATTAAGTAATTAACCCAATCTCTAGGTCAATTTGGCCTACATGAACCACTCTAGGTTCTCTCAATTATAACCACAAGATACTCTTTATATGGTTACTCGAGTGTTCTCTGACATTTGTCACAAATATCTCATTATGTGACAACTCCAAACCACACAATTCATCTCTCAGCATGTCAATTCATAATCAGTTATAGTGTACAATCAACTACACACTCAACGTCTTTCTCAACTCATACACTTTTCGCTATCTCAACCATTCGTTTTGATCAATCTTAAGTACTAGTTATGTGGTCCCACAGAATATGTGGTCTCAACCACCAATTACTCGTATATAGAAATCTCATCACATCTGTGAAACAACAAGCAATATATATACAATATCATAATTTATATATTTTTCACCATGTATATACTCAATATACACACTTCTCCATGGTTGCTAAGTATTCGCCAAGCAACCACTTATAATCTCAATTATACATACTCACAAAGCACTCGTTATGTGATATGTAAACCTTACCTCAAGTGAATACGAGATTATCATCTCGATGCCGGTTACTACACTTTATAACCACAATTGTCTAACACATGTAATTTCATTTGATATTTTATGTGTCCACATGTTTTACACATATTCTATTACATGTATTATCAACAATTAAATACGCGCGACGCGTTACAACTAACATGTTAAGTAAAATTACTTACATACCTCATAGTAACAAATCTTGTCTTCTCATTAGCTGAAACTTGCATACTTTGGATCTCAACTCTTGAGTGTACTCGGCTACACTCACATGTCTCAACTCTTAGCTCATACTCAGCTTATGCTCATACTCTTTCTCATCATCAGTTGGAATTTCACCTCAACCGGGATCTCATCTCATCATCAGCTAAAAACTCATCATCAGCTAGAATCTCACCATCAGCTGGGATCTTATCTCAATAAGAATCTCATCTTAAGTAGAATACCATCTCGTATTCAGTTGACATCTCATTATCAACTAAAGTTCTTGTCTCCTCGTTAGCTGATATCTCATATCGGCCAAAATCTCGTCTTATCATCTACTATTGGTCCAACCGGCTCTGACCAATTTCTCAACTCATCCTTCATTTGACTCCATATCTGTATTTAAACACAGAAAACAACAAATAATAAATATAACAAAAAGTTATACTCAATTCATACTCTAACATCTGCAACAGTATCTTTTTCAAGCATGTGATAGGGAATCTCTCTCCTCAGTTCAAGTCTAGGACTCTATACTCAAATACCTAATTCACTTAAACCACACTCTGATACCAACTTGTAACACCCGGTTTCTCATACGAAGTACACCAAAAAATTTTCAATAATTATACGTCAAAATAGGTATACTTGTACTCCAACCAAGGATCAAGATGTTATCAACATGAATATTTACACAAAAGGTCCTTACAAATTTCAACCAGGAATTACAAATAAATCTAATTCAACTAAAGGACAGACTCTAAACTTGTCCGTCTTTCTTTATCACATGCCTTCCCCTATCACAGCTACAGATACCTGCAAAACAACATAAAACTCAAGTGTAAGCTTATAAAAAGCTTAGTGAGTAATCTCAATCACACTCCACAATCTCTTTCAGTAAACTCTCTCATCATTCTCCTTTGCTAGTCTCATTAGCAATTATTCACTTTCTCTTACTCTGAAATCTGCAAACATATTAGATTTACAAACACCAGCTAATTAGTAGTAATATCAAATCAATAATAAGTATCATAACTGATACTGCTCATAAATTCAATCACACACACACACTCACATATACTCATTTCACAATCAATTATACTCAATTATAACACCCATCATGGTTGTAGAAATCAAACTCAAAGACTCTTTAACTCACTCACTCTAGCATATACTCTACTCTTATACTCAGTAGTATAGACTGTAACTCGTCTCTTGTTATCCACAGATAATAGAAGTACTCTAACTCTAAACTACCACAATATCAACATAACACACATATATGTTCAACATATATATACAACAAGGTATAACTCTTACTCAAGTATTCAAAAGTACTCACCTGATATCGACTTAGTATATGGAACCCCCAATTTACGCGTACCGAGCTCCTTATCGCTAGACTTGGTTATATCACTATAGTCTAAATCAACTCTCCAACACCCACAATCATCTCAATAACATCTATCTCAAAGATGTATAAATCAAAAGAGTAAAAAGGAGCATAAACGGTAAATATCAATTCTATATTTACCGAAACCCCTAAATCCGCCGTTCTACTCATTCAACCGTAGGAACTCGACAATAAGCACACCAATAGCTCAAAAGACATCCACTAACAGTATATTAAGAAAGTATTTAACAAATTATAGCTAAATCACGAAAATTGAAGCTAGGGTTTCAAAACCCTAAAAACAAAGAAATCACTCACCTCAACGAATTAG
Source organism: Cichorium intybus (assembly GCA_023525715.1). NCBI lineage: Eukaryota > Viridiplantae > Streptophyta > Magnoliopsida > Asterales > Asteraceae > Cichorium > Cichorium intybus. Next base: position 59,293,449 of record CM042016.1, on the reverse strand, counting down.
AAGTCAAGAACGCGTTTACGGGGTTAGATCTGCATCACTCTACGCTTCCCTACGAATCTCCAGCTTTAATTTGAACCAAAATCGCCTCCTTAAGCTCTGAAAATCGATTTTGGGGTTTCTCTCTTCGAAATGAAGTTTTTACCCTTAAATGGGTTTTGATGCGTATTATATAGTCCAGGCGTAACCTGACCCGGGTTTAGTTACGGAAAATCGTTCCATTTACTCTGTGGGTGCAGCATGGTCCGAGTTGGTTTACATGACCCGAGTTCCTTCGGACACGACCCGAATTAATCTACACGACCCGGGTTGGTTCTTTTTGGTATTTTTCTAACTCAAACTTCTCCCAAAAGGTCCTCTAACCATACTAACACATATAACAACTTAACAAATCTTAATTAAACCAAGATTAGTACATAAGAGGGATTCCAACCTCTTCTCACTCGTCAACAACTCAAAACTCGAAGGCAATCACAAGGATCGCCACACCTTTACACTAAGCAATCTCATAGCTAGAATCACACCAACTATAAGGTAATAACTCTACTTATCTTATAAAGAATATTCATTTAAAAATGGGTCTTACATGCATGCCTTCAAGTTTTCCGTTAAGCGAAGTTACTTCATCCCTTGCCTGACACACATCACTATTTGCTTAAACAAGTAGTTGATTCATATGCTGACAGTCAGAAGTAATTTCGTTAAGATCATTAATGTAAAGTTCTTCTAGAACGTTAACATTTTCAAGTAAAAGAGATACCTGCTCAGGGATGGTGAGGCAAGAGTTGGACGTAGATACAGATCCTTGTGCCATAAGACACATGTGAGTGATGTAGCAATTGTTTTCTTTATCCGAATCTTCATCTTCGGACCGAATGTTGCATCCCGTATGAGCCGCAAACATTGCTCCATGTGTTGCTTTGCGAAACTCGTCATCATCCGAACCTGAGGACCAAATCTGATACGTGCCATCACCACCCTTAGGAGCCATGAGAGACAAACTTTGAGTCTTCGTCTGAACTTCCTCAAGCTTCTTTATATAGTAAGCTTCGTCTTTCACCCTTTCCTTTTCTCATTAGCTTTCTTTAGCATGCAATGTTTGGCAAGATGGTTCTTGCCAAAGCAGTAGCTGCAATTGTATCCAGAGTCACCTAAAAGCTTCTTTTCGGGTTGCGAGGCAGACTCAACCTTCGATTTAATGGGTGCTTCACCTGGTTTCATCACATGTTTCCCATTGTTGTAATTTCGATTAAAAGTCGAACCATTCTAAGGCCTCTTCTGATACTTCTTGTTGTTGTTAGAGTACAAAGCAACAGATTCCCCATTTTCATCAATATCACCTTCATCATCGGCAAAAGGAAGATCTTCAGATTCAGCGTTTGATATGAAGGCAAGGGATCCAGCATTCGGTTGATCACATTGTGTGTCCGGTATATCATATTCATATGATTTCAACAAAGTTGTACAATTCTTCCAAAGAGTAAGAGTTGATGCGTTCATGGGCTCGGTACTATAGTGATTTATTTCCACTCTCTCCGAAGACATTGCATGAATCTGAAGTTTTTCTCATGCGAAATTTTTGGAACTCGATATTTTTCAAGATCATACACCACATCGTTAAACCTCTCAAAGGTTTGATCAATCTTTTAGTTATCAAGCTGTTTGAAGTTGCTAAAATCAGCTAGAATGTTATTGACGATGCTTTTCTTCATTACATCGTTTCCTTCATATCTCATCTTCAATCTATCACAGATCTCTTTCGTAGACTTTGAACCACGAATCATATTGAAAGCAACGGGGGCAAGCCACTCTTCAGTTCTCTCATGCAGCATTTTTCATTCTCGACCTTCTTTTGTTGGCTACAATCGTTTCTTCAGTTTCTGTAATAGGGGCTGTTTCACCAGGTTTTGCAAATCTTGCTTTGACATTTGCAGTAAAGGGCCCTTCATTTATAGATCTCATAAGATCTTTATCTATCCCTGTCAGATGGTTTTCCATGCGATCAACCCACTGATCGTAGAATTTTGGAATGAGCATTGGGGCCTTATTGATAGACCCAAGGAGAGCAGCATTGTTCATCATGGCATTGTTCGCATTGTAAGCCATTGAAATTGGATCTTTGCAGAACTTGACCAAGAAGACAACTGTGAAACACGGAAGAGTGGATCTAATCCATGAACGCGGAATAATAATATCATAAACACTCAAGAACGATAATCAATGTGCCGAGTGATTCATAAATGTGAAAGATTACAAAGCTTAGGCTCCTAGGGTATAAAACCCGAGTACTACAAATACGCTTAATCTCTCATATTATGAGCTCTCTTAACCAACAAATGATCGAAACATGACAATATATAGGTGAGCTACACAACTAGGTCAAAACACTAATACCCACATGTCATAGTAGGCGTTCCAAGCCCGCAAGTCATCAGCCAATGGAAAGCTTTGTACCCTAACAATCTCCCCCTCGAAGCTTGGAATGAATGACGCGGCTCCAAGTATTGTATCGAGCAATTGGCAGAAACGAAGCCGATAGTGACGCAATGTGTAGAAGTGAATGCTCGAATCTCAATACATCAGTAGATTCCAATCCCAGGCCCTGAGATAGTGGTGTGAAAATAACCATGCACTAGAGGACCTCCAAACCTCAAGCAACCAATTGTAATCCCTAAGATAAGCATATGCGTAGACCCGCCAAGTAAACCCACTTTGGAATCAAAATCCAATCGCCTCATAATCGTGAGAAAACTCCCCCTGTTTGTCACAACGTACTCCATAAATATAACCGTGAAGTAATCCGCAAAAAGATTAGTACCAAAAAGCGTCATGTAATAATCCAAAAACCCAATTCTCAACCAAAACGCGATCGAGAAAAACCAAGTCGAAAGTCAATAACGCCCGAGGAATCGGATCGAATAATTGTCAAAGTATATCGACACTAAAAATAATGCCCAACATAGATAAATCTCTTCCGGACTCCACTGAAAATTGTCTCTTCAAAAAATGACAATCTGACTCTCGAATGACCACCCTTAAATCTCCCCATTTTATTATCAAAAGAAGACCATAAAACATCGTGTAGGCATGAGAATGTGCTCCAACGGTATAAAAATGTTGAACTCCCCCTTGACATATGGAATAAATCATGAATGATCGAATCAAATTGATCAAAGTGGAAAAATACAAAAGATAGAGCTCCGAGTTGCAAAAACACAACGAGCATCTGTAATAAAACTCATGTCCACCTTGATCAGAAAACCAAAAAGTATGACATCGACAATAACCAAAAATTTCAAACATCCAATAAACAAAGGTCCAAAATATTTTCTAATAAAGCTTGGGACCGAGTCATACACATCAGGTATTACCGAAGGTTCAATATAGCAAAAACCAAAAATAAGTCTGGTCTAGTTGCATTTTTCGGTTTGTTAATTGAATAAAAGAAAAAGCAACGTTAGCTGCTGAGCATTCAGACTTTAATGGATTCTCAGTAATTCAAGGGTAAGCCCAAGTTCAGTAAGCAGGCCATCTTTAATACCCAGTTGGCCCATTTAGTGAATGACCCTCTTCGGTTATCGGCAGACGTGTTCAGTGATCAAAGTCTCAAATTACCTTATCGACCTAATGTAATCATCGATACACAAACATCCATTCAACCGATTGAATACCTAATGAAGATCTGAGAAAGTTCCATAAAATAATCACCGTCAAGTTCAAGAACACCTTTGAAGTTCATCTTGGTTACAGAAAATTATCATCATTATCATCGACTAACACCAGGAAACACCCTTCAATCACTGATTTCGTTTGTGATTTTTCGATTATGATCTATTTTTGTTACAAAATCAGGTAATATTGATACAATCATTCTCAACCAACACATTGATTCAACTTGCATTAGGTTTATCGCATAGTCAAATAGAATCAGAAAAAATCGATTGGTGGCATCGTGATAAGCAGAAATTGATGTTAATACACAATTTGAACATCAATAGCACAAATCGAGAATGAATGTTAGATCTGGAAACAAATATGAATCATTGAGGCAGTGAATAAATCGGAGTACAACGAAAATCAGAAGGCATGGAATGAGATCTGGTGGAGTGGAACCAAAACTAAGAACAACATATTTTATTAATTTCAATTTGTAGATCTGGAAAAGAAATGTGAATGAGAAAACAGATCTGGAAAATGTAATGTGATAAAGAATCCGATTTTAAACAGCTCGAACCAATAATCCAACAGTAATGAGTATTATGAGAAAATTTTTGGATATGAATCAAAAGCCGATGATGAAATGAATAAGAAAATATGGGTTGATTGCATAGAACAACAGCGTATCTCAAAAACATGATTGAAATCTTGGAGAGACTCACCAACAATAATCGTAACTTGATTGAATATGAATAAAAGTCGCCAAATCGAGATCGTTCCTTGAAATAATCGCTTGAATCTTCAAGGTACAACTCCGATACCAATTGTGAAGATAAAATCACCAACAATGCAAACAAGACAAACAATAGTATGGAATATCAAACCAGTCGAATGAGTGATTCACTGTAATAAAAGTAGGGCTCCCAATCAATGAGATGAGGACCTTTACAAGCACGATTACAATGAACTATAACCGTTGTATTTTACGACTAGGGTTACATTAACTATATATACTAACAGTAAATGGACCAAGTACCCAAAGCCCATTACAAACACATAAGAACGGAAACGCTAGATAAACATGCAAACTACCAAAGATAAACACTATCATGCAAGCTGTAAATATTCAGATTAGCATCACCAGACTTCGGATCTTCACAACCTTCGGACAGGATCATAAGTACTTCGGATATGAATCTTAACACAATTAATATCCCAACATAGGTGTGGCTCTTGGTCTCCTGATCGGTTCTCGCAACTAACTAAAACAAAACAAATCGGGGAAGGACTGTGAATACAGCTATGAGCTGGATATAGCAGAGAACCCAGGGAGTTTTGTTTGTAGACGGATCATGGATGTCCAGCCGGTGGGTTGGGAGTGTCAGGTAAAATCCTGAGAGTCCTTAGATGATAGTTAGTAGAAATAGTATGATGGTCTACGGTTATGTCGTGCGCGGGGGTTTGAACTTCGATTGTTAGATACTCTTGAACATAGTGCTTATGGGCTCGTATATCGGTGATATATGTGGTGTGAATAGTTTTTCTAAAGTTATGTATCAAGTGTCTTCTAAGACAGTGAAGGTTACACTTGATAGTCATGAGGTATTATGAGGATGTTCTAGCAGCGGGTATCTGGAAATTGCGAGTCAGCATAGATTAGACGTGGTGGCGGTCGGTGTGGTGCTCAGGCAATAACGTGTGAAGTTGGGATGGAAGAGTCATTGTTTGGGGTGCTCAGGATCTGTTTAAGGTTTTGTGGTGAGTTCTTTCTGGTTTTGAAATTTCGAGCACGTAAAGGTTTCAAGTGGCTAGGAAATTGTACGAGGTTTAGACCAATGTCTAGATGCATAAAAGAAGGATTCCGAGGATGAAATCCCGTTATGTGGGGGAGAGTTGTAGGGCCTTAATCCCGAAAATCCCAAGTTCAACATTAAAAGAATTGGATTTTTGGAAAACTGATGTCAACGTCGCTATTGTAGGGATTAGCGTCGCTATTGGTGGGCATAGCGTCGCTAAGAAGGCTATGTTGGTGGCTTTGCACGACCTCTAATTAACGACGATAACTGCTGTTTTTAGGCCAAAACCCTTAATTTTGAGCTATGGGCCATAGATAAAGGTATTATACCCTAGGGTAGCCGCCATTCTTCACTTTTCAGCTCTCTAAAATGTCATTTTCTCTCTAGCCTCCATGGAGTGGTTTTTGGTGATTTTGGTCTCTTTGGAAGAGTTTTTGAAGTTATGATGGTGTTAGAAGGTTCATGGTGGTGCTAGAAGGTATTCTTCAAGTGGGAATCAGCAAGGATCTGCATTTCTGGTCCTCTTTGAGTACAAAGTTCATTCCTTTTTATGTTTGCAAGGGTGATGTTGTGTTTATGATGGTAGAAATGGTTATTTGGTCTCTTTTTGGCTTGGTCTTTGGAACTTGATAGGAAAGTTCTGACCTTTATGATTCTAGGATGATTCTAGTGCCATTAAGTCAGTTTAGAGAGTGAGCCAAACTGTCTTGGGTTGTTTGTATGGTTGTTTGTCTAGCTTTTGAGCTTTTGGACTTAGGTTTTGAGATTTGGGCATGTATGATCATAAAGGTGGCAACTTTATGGGTCAATAGTCATTTTGGATAACTTCCGGAAGGACTTGACACCTTGGCTGAATGGATTAAGAGCTTAATAAGATTTTTGGGACTATTTATAGTTAGCGACGCTATCTTGGAAAGATAACGACGCTAACTGGTTGTTGACCGTTGACTTTGACTTTGACATTTGACCGTTGATGTTTTTACCGGTTTGACTTTTGGTCAAACTTTAGGGTTCGGGGTACCCGTCTTAGAAGTTTATACTGTTTGGGGTTTAGGGAGTTCTAAAGGAAGTTTATCCTCATTAGGAAGTTCGTATTGTCAGAACCGAGGGAACTCGTGTGGAGTGTTGTCTAGCTTGAGGTTGTGGATCAAGTGAGTCTTCTCACTATACTATGGGTGAAGTTGCATGCGTAGGAAACCTTAATTATTATGTGTAGTAATGTGTTTGTGTGTGCCTTATGTGTTTGACGACGAAAGTTGATGATGATGTTTGCCGACAAAAGTCGATGACGATGTTTGCTGATGAAAGTTGTTGACGATGTTTGCCGACGGATAGGGGCAATCCCGAGAGCTGATGACTGCCAACGAATCGAGGCAAGCAAGAGAGTCAAAGGACGGTGGATCTCTGTTGGGTTAATTGTAACGTTATGTTTTATGTGATAGATCGTGTGGTATTTTGGGGAATTCGCTAAGCTTTGTGCTTACTCTTTCACCATAACTATTTTTTAGGTATTTGCTACCTTGGGTTGGAGCACGGCGCGGCTGTTTCGCATCTGAGGTTTTGGCATTCGAGTCTTCCGTTGGGTAATGTTTGTAAATGTTTTTGATAAACATGAGTTTATACGTTTTAATTATCAGGTTTGAATTAGATGGGTGCTATTTTACATTACGTTTTATGTATTTGACCCGTTTTTAAAACAAAAATTTTATTATGGAATTTATGACGTTACAATGTTCATTATTTTCAAGGCTTCGTGGTGGATGATGTTCGCCGAAGACCCACTATCTACCATGATTCTTTTGACATAGTGGTTTGCAATGTAGAGTATTAGTACGAATCCGTCGTGATGAGGATCCAACACATTTTCTCTTTCATCTTCGGCGAAGGTGATCTCACTTTTGTCAGTGGCAATCACATTTTTCTTGGAATCCTCTTCTCTCTCCGACTTTTAGATCTTGGCGTGTTTTCTAGTTGCTGAGTAGGTTTTTCCACAGATGCTCGACCCTCCTAATATAAAGTTGATTACCTTAGCATCCCTAGGGGTGAGGATGGTCTCTCTGGAGCCTTGGCAGGATCCTTGGAAGGATCTTGGTCCTTGGATCTTGAACCTTTATTGCCTAGGATCTCCTTCAGGTAACCTTTGCTGAGCATGTAACTAATTGCTTTTCTCAAGGCGATACAGTCTTCTGTCTTGTGACCAAAATTTTTGTGGAAGGCACACCATTTAGATCGATCCTTCCAGGCGTTTGAGTTTTCACCTTTCCTTGGCCATGTAGCTTTGTCCACTAAATCCTGCATAGCAAATATCACACCAGTGGTATCAACAGAGAATGAATAGTTAGAGATCCTTAGATATTCTTCATCTTCTTCATTGTCTTCTACTACGTTGGCTCGATAGAATTCGGGTCTGCTATAAGGTTTGGATCTGTGGGATCTCTAGGAAGTGGACTTCGATTTCCTACTTGGATTCTCATAAGTGCTTGAAGGGTTAAGCTTCTTTTGCATCATCTTATCCTCTTCAAGAATGATGAATGTTAAAGCTCTATTTCGTACTTCATCCGGTTTTTGCAAGGTGTCATAACACGATCCTCATCGAATATGGAATCTTTCTTCAGTCCCATGTTGAATGCTTCGATGATAGTTGCAACCTCTATGTTAGGAATGTTCAAGGATTCCTTACCAAACCTGCTAAGATAGTCCCTTAAGGATTCATCATATTTTTAAGAGATCCTATAAAGATCACTGGTAAGTTTTTCGAAGGATCTGCTGCAAGAAAACTGGTTATTAAAAAGATTAATAAGATGAGAGAAAGAAGTAATAGGGTAAGGGGGAACATTCAGGAGCCATTTCAGGGTTGGACCGTTAAGTGTTGCTCCAAAACCCTTGCACAAGCATGCTTCTTTGAGGTCCGTTGGAATGGGGGTGATCTATATTCTTTCACGGTAATGAGTAACGTGTTGTTTAGGATCCGTAGTACCGTACCATCATAGAGCTTCATGTTAGGTTTTTGGAATCTTTTTGAATTTCCATGCCGCTGATGTTTGGTGCGAATCTTGACAGTCGGTGGTTCACCGGAGACACCTTGGGTATATGGGGAACTACTCGGGGGATCGTATAGATCATCTACCTAAGCTGCCGGATCTCTCGCTCCACTATATGACTTATTCCTGCATTCGGGTTAGTATTCAGAATAGTATTATTAAAGGTACCAGAGCTTAGGTTAGGAGTTGCAAAGATTCCGTCCAGTTTTATCGGATCTTCGTTTCTCCTAGTAGAAGTAAATGGTCCGCCATTGTAGCGCTGGCCATGGAATCAGATCTTTGTTGGGGGCTAGCAAGGATCCTCCCAGCTCGAAGTTCAAACTCCGTAGGGCCAGTGGAGTGATTCCTACAACGGAAGATGGCAGAATGCCTCTGATGGAATTCCTCACTTCAGCTCTTAGTTGATCCATTTCCCTCAGTACGTTCTGGTTGTTCTCGTTTTGTCTCTTAATGTGATTGGTCAGCTAACTTAAGGTGATTATCAAATCATCATTAGAGATCAAAGCAGGAGGCGGTGTAAGAGTTCATCTTGCGGGATGCTCGGCAACATTCCCTGTAGTGGCAGCTGAGGACCTTGAGGCAGACCCTGAGACCTTGACATGAGGATCCGTGGCTAATGTCACTAATGAAGGAGGGATCCTTGACATCTGCGAGGGTGTTAACGTCGAGGACGAGATAGGCATGGTAGTCATGGTTTCAAGGGTGATTTGTAAGGCTAAGATTATATGAGAAAATGACACGATGGCCCCACGGTGGATGCCAAATTGTTTTGGTCAAAAATAAGCTCAACCAAATTAGTAAGGGCTGTGGTGTTACACTTAGGATCCTAAAGAGGATCTTGAAATGTTGACACAAGGATCTTCTGAGGAAAAACCCTGATCCAATTAAGGATGTCAGACATAAAACCTCGGGAACCGGAAACATCCGATTGCCTTGTGTAGTTTTATTAATTAGAAAATTTTGAGTACAATATTGTGTTACAACGGTAGTGAATAGTAGTAGAGTATAGCAATGTCGTGTGTGTGAAATGAATACAAGTGAGTATTTATATTAGAATTCGCTAACTACATTCCTAGAATCTCGACATGATCTTCTCATACGAGATCCTCGATGATTTGGTCTTCTATCCGTTGAATGAGTTGAATAATAACATCTATTTCCGTGTTTGTTGGTGTTATCTTGATTTGACCGGGTCTAACTTGACTTAGTCTTGACCTGAATGAAATAAGACGCTACAAAGTCATGAGAAGAATAACGGTTAGTATTGGTCGGGATCCTGGCCAAGATCCTGACCAAGATCCTTAACTAGGATCTTGCACGGAATCCGTGTCAGGGTCCTTATGGAAAATTATTCCCATAACAACTATAATGACCTATTTAAAATGATTACTCATAGCATATGTTAAGATTTCTATATAATAATTGTCATATTAGATAAACTACCATACTACATATGTTCACATAATGTATAAAACAAATTAAACCAAATACACTCAATCCAATTCGTTTGCTACTCTGATCCCTATAGACTTAGCATGTGAATCATCTTTTATATGTGACAATGGCTTAGTAATAGATAAGCTAAATTCCATATCCAAAGTAACTCTATTAACTAAGATGTCTCTATTTCAAGAGAGCCTAAACCCTAACTGTCAGCAGGAGTCGTCTTTTTGAGTTTGGAAGCTCGCTCTAGTTTACTCTTTATACTAAGACCTTCTAAACTTTAGTAGATCAAGAACTCTCTTGACGCTATTGAGTGGGCTTTGCCAGCATTAGCCTGATATCGACTTATCATGTTTAAGGAATACGACAGATCAGTCACTTTACCTATTATGGCATATATAATCAATCACAAAGCTAAAGCATGTAGTAGTGGGTATATTATTTTTCCTTTTCATTAGTAGAGCCACGTCACTTACCTTTGCTTAGTATCACACTATCTTGTATAAGCACAAAATCTTTCTTGAATTCCAAATCTATAATTTCTTCAAGACTTTATCTATGTACGTACTCTAGATTAATTTAATGATTTTCATTAATCTATCTCTATAGACCTTTATTTTTCCCATATCTTTTATAGAAAAAAACATCCCAAGCTATTTCAATGTTGGCACATCATTTTCTATAAGTAGTATGTCATCGGCATACAATAAGATGAAGACTACGTTGCTCGACTAGTTCCTTTATTTTCCCATGTCTTTTATAGAAAAACAATTCCAATGCCATGTTCTCACACTTTGAAAAGTTGGCATTTCATTTTTTATTAGTAGTACGTTATCGACATACAGTACTAGGACGACTACATCATTCCCACTAGTTTTGGCATATACTCCTCTCTCATATTTGCTTATCGTAAAATCAAACTATTTGACTTTCTTATCGAAGCAAAGATTCCTACTGCGAGATGGTTGTGTAAAGTCCATACATTGAACTTTTCAAGCTTACACACTTTATTATGATGTTTTGACTCTACCAAATCATCTAGTATTTTCAAATACACATCCTCTGTTAGTTTCCCATTAGGGGAAGTAATTTTTACATCGATTTTCTAGATTCCATATTATGAAATGTTATGATTTCTAGAATATTCCAATAGATTTAATCATTATCATTAGTCAAAGTCTTTCCTCATAATAAATTCCTTGAACATGAGTATAACCTTACGAACCAGTCACATCTTATAAGTGTGTACCTTATGATCCATGTCGGTCTTCTTCCTGAAGACTCATTTACATACACCTAGTTTAAGACCATGTGCTTGATCAACCAGGACACATACTTGGTTATAATACTTAGATTTCATCTTGCTTTTCGGTAGCCTCCTTTTGTTTTTCAAACTCTGCTTCTTTTATGGCCTTTTGATAAATGGCAGGCCGATCTTGATCTAACAGTGACTCGTGACCATCAATTATATGTAAAGCATAAAACTCGGATTCATGTCATACTCTTTTGGACCTGGATATGTTTCTCAATGTTTAGGTGGTAGAAGTATGTTAGATACTTCAGGAACCTCTTGTTGAAGCTGAATAGGTTTCTCAACCTCTAGTTTAGCATAGTGTCAACATTAGGTCTTTCTTGGTTGAATATTGAATTTCTTCAACATTAGTATGGCTTCTAACGGTTTCTTAGAGTATCAACTTCCATTTATGGAAGACTGTCCTTTGAGTAACAAAAGCCTTTAATGTAAATGTTTATTATATATAAACGATTCAATAAGATACAACTTCTTAACCTATGTTCTTTGAGCTTCATAATGAACATAAGCCTGAAAACCCTAAACTTCTAATCATGCTAGTGGAGAAGCATATCCTCTCGATATTTTAGATAATGTTTAGAAAACCTCCTGTTGGATTAGGTGTCTAAGCCATGACTTATAATTTGTATTTATCTTATTAATAGAAGCAAAGTCCATTTGGGTTGCCCTTGGTAGTCCAACCGGCATCAAGGTTAAATAGAGAGAGTAATAAATAGTTTGTTAATTTATTATGTGATAATAAATTAATGATAAACTAGTTTGGAATTAATCAGAATTAATTGGAATAATTTGGAATTAATTAAAAGTGCAGGGGCTAAATTAATTATACGTGCAGGGGCTAGAATGCAATTGTTCAAAAGTTGAACACTATAAATAAGCCTCTCCCCATCACTTGAAAACTTGCACCATTCCAAAACACTTCCTTGGAATTTCTCTTCTCTCCTTGGCGTCTATAATCATTCTCTAAGGTTTTATAGCGAGCCGTTCTTAATAAGAGGTTAAGATAGTTAACCTCTGCTTGGACTTCTGGGTGTGATCTCATTTGAGGCAGGACACTTATGCTGCTCGGCTTCAGGAATAAAACTAAATGTTAGTTTTTTATTAATTGTTTTATATAGAAATTTCTGTTAGTCGTTATTAGAAATTTCTGTTAGCCGTTAGAATTATTATTATATGTTCAAAGATAGAACACATAGATCCTTTCTAGGTTGCATGTGAACTTAGGATTTTAGTTCATAGATTGCAGAAAAACCTTACAGTGGTATCAGAGCCTTGTTTGTTTTCTTATTGAATTGCTATAATTGTTTACTTAAAAGATAAATTAAATCGTTTAACGGTTTAAATTTAATTTTAAAATTAAGAGTTAATTTTTGAAAAATTAAATAGATAAAACAGAAATATTTTAAAAGTTTAAAATACATCTTATATATATATATATATATATATATATATATTATAATTAATAGTTAATATTTTATATATAAGATAACTTGGTTAGTCTTACCGTTAGTAGACCTCATTCACAAAACTGTCCTATAAAGAAGGTATAAGGCGACTGCCTATAAAATGGTAGTATAATGGGTATCCATTCTCACCCACCGCTCTCCTGGTCAGTCGAGTGTCGTTAGCCGAACGGGTTTGATGGAACCGCTAAAGCCTCTTAAAAGTATAATTATATATTTGAAAGTACTAGAACCATTATCAAAATCCCAATCTAGTTACTTTAGGTTAAAAATGTGAATTGATGCTAATCCATGAAGTTGCACATTGCACTTTATGAAACGTTGGTGGAGCGTGTGTGGTTTACCGGCACACCAATGGGGGAGAATAAAGAGTGGCAATGGGTGTCTCGGGTGTTATCATTGTTGATGGAGCGTGTGTGGTTTACCGGCACATCAATTTGAGATGATAATGGACCCCGAGAGTACCAAGCTAATTTGCATGATTATTCACACCCGGTTTGTGATCATCGGCATCCCAGTCACAAACGGTGGGGCATATCCGAGATTAAACATGCTGTTGAACAGTTCAATAAATCTCAAAAGAAACTAGGAATTCCATTTATAATAAGATTATTTTTTCGCAGTGGAATTGGCTGAATCGTCATTTGCCTACCTTTATAAAATTTGCTTATAGATTACGGCATCCCTATTCTATGTTGTAAATTGTTATAGTTGGATCCTAGCCTTATTTTATATTGGGTTATTATAAGGACCGACAAGTATCCAATTAAACTTACCTTCTTTTATAGATGTCTTCTGCTGATCAATCCGCTCCCCACTCAAACTCTAGTGGTCCCTCTATCCTCTCACTGTGTTCCAAGGTTCAATTGAACGGGACAAACTATAATGACTGGATTAGAAATATCAAGATGGCTCTGAGGTACGAGAACAAAGAGTATGTTCTCGAGACCGAGCTTGTCGATATTGACTCTGAAACTGCTACTCCCGAGGAGATTGCCTCGTACCGAAAACATTCTGATGATGCGACCAAAGTGGACTGCATCATGATAGCCACAATGAACCCCGAATTGCAAAGGATATACGAAGACTACTAGCCCTTTGAGATGCACAAGGAGCTTGCGGAAAAGTTCCGCAAGCAAGAGCGCATCGAGAGGTGCGAGGTGGTCAAGGACTTCACGAACAGCAAACCTAAAGATGGAGAGTCCATCTGCGCTCATGTGCAAAGAATGCAAGGTTACGTGGAGCGGCTTAGAAAGCTTGCGATGCCTGTACCGGAGGAGTTGGCCGTTGACATAGTGCTTAACTCCCTACCGAGTTCTTATGACCAGTTCAGGCTGGCTTATCATTTGAACAACAATCAGGCTAACCTGACTGAGTTGCATCGCATGCTTCGAGTTGCTGAGGACGGGATGAAGGGTAAAAGTGTACCCTCGGTTAATCAGCCCGTCCTAGCCATTGGAAGTGGCAAAGTAAAGAAGAGGAAGGGCCCTCCTAAGCAAAATTGGAGGGAAAAGGTTCAGGTCGGGTCATCAAGCAATGGCTCGAGAACCAAGTCTTCCCAGATTCCTTGTGTGGCCAACCCCGATGAAGCCAACTGTTTCTACTGCAAAGAGAAGGGCCATTGGAAGAGAAGCTGCCCCAAATACTTGCAGGATGTCAAGGATGGGAAAGTAAAGCCATCGACAGCAGGTATATACGCTATCTCTAAAAAAATTCACCATCTTCTAATTCTTGGGTCCTTGATACAGGATGTGGTTTTCACATTTGTTCTGATCTGCAGGGCCTAAAGGAAAGCAGGGAGGTGGAGCACGGTAGACTGAACTTGATCATGGGCAATAGGAGATCGTCCCCTGTTACCAAGATCGGCGTTTACAGTTTAGTGCTTATTAGTGATGTTAGTATAGAGTTAATTAATTGTTGCTATTCGCCAGAAATGGAAAGAAACATTATTTGATTTCACGCATTGTTCAGACAAGGATTTCAATTTTCTTTTGATAATAAAATTGGTTCGATTTCTGTTTTCGAAAATGGTATTTTGATTTTTACTGCTTATCCTTGTGATGGTGTGTATGAAACCGTTGAATGTGTTGACAATTTAGGACATAGTGTAAATTATATTGATTCTACTAGTGGTGTAGAAAAGGGATGTCTGTGGCATAGTCGGCTTGGGCACATCAGCAAGAAACGCATCGCCCAACTCCAAAAGGATGGAGTGTTGGAATCATTCGAACTCAAGTCGGATGATGTATGCGAATATTGTCTGTTGGGAAAGATGACTAAATCACCTTTCAAAGGGTCTTTTGAAAGAGGTGAGGGTCTGCTGGACATCATTCACACGGATGTGTGTGGTCCATTCAGATCAACCACAAAGGATGGCACGCGGTTCTACGTAACCTTTACTGACGATTTTAGTAGATACAATTATATCTACTTAATCAAGCACAAGTCAGACACCTTTGACAAGTTCAAAGAGTTTAAGAACGAGGTAGAGAATCAATTAGACAGGAAGATAAAGACGCTCAGGTCCGACAGAGGCGGAGAGTATCTAAGTATCGAGTTCCTAGACTATGTAAAGGAATACGGAATAGTTTCGCAGTTGACACCTCCCAGGACACCACAGTCGAACGGTGTTACGGAGAGGCGCAACCGAACCCTGCTGGACATGGTTCGTTCCATGATGAGTCGAGCTTTACTTCCCATTCACTTCTGGGGGTATGCCTTAGAGACTGCCGCCCATATCCTCAATCTTGTCCCTACTAAAAAGGTTGCTAAAACAACTCATAAAATGTGGACGGGGAAAGCTCCCTCGTTGGCACATATCAAAGTCTAGGGTTGTGAGGCTTTCGTTAGACGAGAGACTCAAGACAAACTCGCAGAAAGAAGCGAAAGGTGTTTCTTCCCTGGTTATCCCAAACAGTCCTTTGGATATCTATTCTACAGACCGAGCGAAGACGTGGTCTTTGTAGCTAGACGAGCAGTCTTTCGAGAGAGAGAGCTCATATTCAAAGAGGACAGTGGGAGTACCATTGATCTGGAAGAAATTCAAGAATCATCAGATGACGCAACCTTAGGAGAAACTAGCAACCAACATGAGGAAGAAGTTCCTGTTGGTCCGACAGATTTATCCTTACCTCTTAGGCGTTCCGGTAGGGTTAGCATGCCACCAGAGTTTTATGGGTTCCATATAACTTCGGATGGGGACACGTTTGTCAGTGATAGGACACTGATAAATTTGGATGAACCCGCTGACTACCAGGAAGCAGTAACGGGCCCTGAGTCTGCCAAGTGGAAAGAGGCCATGGATAGCGAGATCAAGTCCATGTATGACAATCAAGTTTGGAACTTGGTTGACAACGTACCGGGTCGAAAGACAGTCGGGTGCAAATGGATCTTCAAGAAGAAGACCGACATGGACGGAAAGGTACACACTTTCAAGGCAAGACTGGTTGCGAAGGGCTTTACTCAAACCCCAGGGGTTGACTATGACGAGACCTTCTTACCAGTAGCCAAGATAAAGTCTATTAGGATTATGCTGGCCATAGCTGCATTTCATGACTATGAAATTTGGCAGATGGACGTCAAAACCGCTTTCCTTAATGGAAAGTTGACTGAGGATGTTTACATGAATCAGTTAGAGGGTTTTGTCGATGCAAAGTATCCCAATAAAGTGTGTAAGCTTGAGAGATCAATCTACGGATTGATGCAAGCTTCTCGCAGCTCGAATCTTTGTTTCCATGAGAAAGTCAAAGAGTTTGCTTTCTTTAGGAGCGAGGATGAGTCCTGCGTATATGTTAAGGCTAGTGGGAGTATAGTCACCTTTCTGGTACTGTATGTCGATGACATACTGCTCATGGGAAACGATATTCCAACCTTGCAAGATGTCAAGACTTGGCTTGGGAAATGTTTTGCCATGAAGGACCTAGGAGAGGCAGCTTACATTCTTGGGATAAGAATATTGAGAGATAGGAAGAAGAGAATAATTGGACTTAGTCAGGGTACATACTTGGAAAAGGTACTAAAGAGGTTTAGTATGGAAAATTCCAAGAAGGGAGAGCTACCTATCCAAAATAATGCAAAATTGAGTAAGACTCGAAGTCCGAGTACTGACGAAGAAATAGCTGAAATGAGTCGGGTACCTTACGCTTCGGCTGTAGGATCGATCATGTACGCTATGACGTGTACTCGCCCTGACGTGGCTTTTGCTTTAAGCATGGTCAGTCGGTACCAGGGTAACCCTGGAAGGGCGCATTGGATAGCTGTGAAAAATATACTCAAGTATCTGCGAAGGACAAAGAACATGGTGTTAGTCCTCGGTGGCAGTGATACCTTGAGAGTTGAAAGATATACAGATGCCAGCTTTCAGACGGATAGAGACAGTGGTCGGTCTCAGTCGGGCTGGGTTTTCCTTTTGAACAGTGGAGCAGTTACTTGGAAAAGTTCCAAGCAAGAACAGTCGCTGATTCTACGTGCGAATTAGAGTACATAGCAGCAAGTGAAGCGTCGAAGGAAGCGGCTTGGCTGAAGAACTTTATCGGTGACCTTGGAGTAGTCCCGAGTATTCAGGAGCCCTTGGAACTGTTCTGCGATAACGAAGGTGCGGTCGCCTTGACAAAGGAACCGCGAGATCATGGAAAGTCCAGACATATCGACAGAAAGTACCACTACATCAGACATAGACATAGGGTAGAAGAAGGTCACCTCCTTGTAAAGAGGGTATCATCGGAAGATAATCCTGCAGATCCCTTGACAAAGGCTATGAGTAGGATTAAGCATAATCAGCATGCTAGGAGCATTGGATTAAGAGATGATATAAGTTTTTGTAATTAGATAGGTTTTGAAACTTATAACAATGTTATTGTATTTGACTTATGTGATTTAATAATGGAGATTTATTAATGAGTAATGGTTTACTAATTTTGTCAATAATATATCATTGTGTTTCATTTTGCATGTTTTACTTCCTGAATAATTGGATTATTCAAATATCCACAGTCGCTCATACTTTTAGGGAGTAAGTATGAAGCAAGGCTGTCATGAATTAGTTGTAGATTGTCTAAGGAGTTAGACATTGCAATAAGATTGTTGCAACATTCATGAGTACTTGGAAATGGAGATTTGAGTGTTGGATAAACCCGCGCTCAATGGATTGCTTCATGGATTATATCAAGAGCAATATTGAGACGATAATATCTTTTGATCTTTAAGCTAAGACATATGAGTTATGATTTACTAGACGGTTGTTCATTGATAATACAAAAACGCATCGGTAACTCGGTGTTATAAAACGTGTTGTTGTGAGTAATTTGTCTGGTAAAAGACATAAGTATATGAGTCAAAGTTTATTCGTCCCTTGACCCTAACGGGGAACAGATATCTGTAGGCCTCTCGATGAATTTGAAGTTGACTAAAATGGTTGGCCAACCGGGACTAAATTGGTAGTCTAAGAGTCATATACAAATCGGAAATCGAGGAACAGTGAATCAGACCAGAATGATTTTATCCATGTCTTGAGTCTGAAAAATATCTAGTTGGACGGAGGATCATCTGATCACTTATCTTTGGACAGAACTGACTAGGTCAGAGTTCGGCAGCAGTTTCTAGGAAGCTACAGTTTGCTAATTAATCTGAAGATAAATGGACAATTAAAGTCATAGACTTATCCAAGTGGGAGACTGTTGGATTAGGTGTCTAAGCCATGACTTATAATTTGTATTTATCTTATTAATAGAAGCAAAGTCCATTTGGGTTGCCCTTGGTAGTCCAACCGGCATCAAGGTTAAATAGAGAGAGAAATAAATAGTTCGTTAATTTATTATGTGATAATAAATTAATGATAAACTAGTTTGGAATTAATCAGAATTAATTGGAATTAATTTGGAATTAATTAAAAGTGCAGGGGCTAAATTTATTATAAGTGCAGGGGCTAGAATGCAATTGTTCAAAAGTTGAACACTATAAATAAGCCTCTCCCCATCACTTGAAAACTTGCACCATTCCAAAACACTTCCTTGGAATTTCTCTTCTCTCCTTGCCGTCTATAATCCTTCTCTAAGGTTTTATAGCGAGCCGTTCTTAATAAGAGGTTAAGATAGTTAACCTCTGCTTGGACTTCTGGGTGTGATCTCATTTGAGGCAGGACACTTGTGCTGCTCGGCTTCAAGAATAAAACTAAAGGTTAGTTTTTTATTAATTGTTTTATATAGAAATTTCTGTTAGTCGTTATTAGAAATTTCTGTTAGCCGTTAGAATTATTATTATATGTTCAAAGATAGAAAACATAGATCCTTTCTAGGTTGCATGTGAACTTAGGATTTTAGTTCATAGATTGCAGAAAAACCTTACACTATGTTGGTACAAGGTTTTAGGACTTTTGTAGTGGTCTCTAAGGTATGCCACCAGAAACTAATTTGAAGCATATTATGTCTCATCTTAGATCAAACCATAATGTTTGATTTATGTTTTTGTCACACCATGTAATGCTATGGTGTTCTAGTGGATTTAACAGATGAAATAATTTTCACAATTCTTTAGAGGACCATTAAATCCTTGAGAAAGAAATACACTAGCCCTTCTTGGATATGAGAATCTTATCCTCTTGCCGAGTTGACTAATTAATTCGTTTTATAATGTCTTAGGCACCATAAAGGTTTCAGACTTATAAACTAAATTCATACCTTACAAAAGGTAACAAAGTATCTTTAACCATTTTATGGTCAATCTAAATGCTACACATATATTATACATATAACAAATATTTGACACTGTCCACAACTATTGTTGAGTAGTGCATCATTATATATTTCGATAGACAAGACTTGCATTCATCATAAGCATTACAATCAAATGATTTCCAGAATCCTATCCACTTGGACTTTTGGTAATGAGTTTTTAATTTCATAACTAAGAAGCTAACATCTATGAATACGTCAAATTCAAATATTTGGATGACTTCGAATCATCATTGAACCATGGTATCTTTATATATATATATATATATATATATATATATATATATATATATATATATATATATATATATATATATATATATTTGACGAAAACTAGTAATGCCTATATGATTGCATTTGTATTGGGTGGAGCGAAAGCACCACCAATAAACTAATAAAACTTTTCTATGCATAAAAAAAAAGTGTTGTATTATTGTATTTAACATGCACAACAAAGTTTTGTCATAAAGGAAAATAAGTGTTGTCTAAAAGAAAGCAAAATTATTGCACTTGGACAATGTGTAACATAAAAAAATGTTAAACTTAAAAGGTAAATGTGTTGTGATAGGTTAGAGGTAGCAATAAAAGATTGTTGCATAAGGTGTAAACAGTGTGGCCTATGATAGGTGAAAGTGTTGTCCTAAGGTGGTGGAAGTAATTAAAAGTGTTGCATTTTTGTGGAAAGAGTGTTGCTTAAAAAAATATAGGTAACACTTTCGAAAAATGTGGCCCATTCTAAAAAAGTGTTGCTTTAGGACTAAAGAAACGAGGCCTACAAGTGTACGTGGTAAAGTGTTGGATTATACATAATAGAACACTTTTTTGGCATAATGCAACACTTATCAAGATCTAGAACCCAGCCACATAATTTATGCCATTGTTCTAGGATCCAAATTTACATCCAATTACAAAGAGGTTCGTGGTAATTCTTGGGTAGTAAATCAACAATGCAAAAACCATGTGACATTCGAAGCGGGATTCTTGAGTTATCACAAACATCACATAATTTTGTCTACGCACCTAACCGGTGCGTTAGCTTTGACACTTCCCATACCGAAAGTCAATTACGTAATTATGTGTCTTTCATGGGTGGGTAGCATGTGCTTTACATTGTTTTTATTTTGTTAAAACGTATTAAGTTGATTTTGGCAAAGAGAATCAACTTTAAACACATTAAATTTTGGCTTATAAACCTCTTTATATTTTGTCAATTTATTGTCAATGTCATTTGTTAACTTTGAACACTCTTGGTTTAGTTTAAACACATTAACTTAACTTTTGGCTAGTGATCATTTTAAAAAAATTTAAAAATCGTTTATAAATATTTTTTATAATAGCCAATTTTATTTGCATCAAATGTTTGTTAATTTTAAACAAAAGTTGTTGCGTTCCACTTTTGATTTATAGTTTAAACACTTAAAACAAACAAAATAAGCATTGTTGGGTGTTGAAATCAATTGATAGATGAATTAAGACTAAGGTTATATTAATAACACAATCAATCACACAAGGATAATGTAAGAAAGCTAAATGAACAAGGTGAAAAT
The DNA here is from genome assembly GCA_023525715.1 of Cichorium intybus. Classification (NCBI taxonomy): domain Eukaryota; kingdom Viridiplantae; phylum Streptophyta; class Magnoliopsida; order Asterales; family Asteraceae; genus Cichorium; species Cichorium intybus. Next base: position 59,272,465 of record CM042016.1, on the reverse strand, counting down.
GGATAACTTGTGCCGAATGCTTGATTATAAGATATGGTTTTACAATGAGGTTTTATATGTTGTGGTTTTACAATCTCGTAATCTCACATTCTACACGGCAAGGTATCACTGATATTTATACTGAATCAGTGATACAAATAGTACAACTTTTACAGAGAATATCCTATCAGTGTACTAGCCAATAGGATGATAGATTCATGCACCACGTATTGTACTATACGCGTGCACACAAAAGGTTGACAGGCTGTGAAGTCTTCAGATCCTCTATGCATCACACTTCGGAGTCTTCAGACTTTGGGGTCTTCTATTGCTTTATTACTTTGGGGTTTCATTCTTCAAAAGGTCTTCTAGAGGGGGCTTCGGATACGTCAGCACTTCATCACAAATATTCCCAACAATCTCCCCCTTTGTGTGAAGTGCATCCAAAGTCTACACACGAAAATTTCTCTTGTAGGCCCTCTTCAAAGTTTTCCTCATCGCCAGGTACCAGTCCATGTGATCCATGAACTTCTTCTTCTTCTCTGTTGAATTTGCATGACAAGCATTTACATGAGAGATCATTCTGGAGATAAAAGAGGAGGGATGGAGGCCAATGTAGTCTATTTCAAAGAACTTGATTGTGACTTCGGTTTCGTTTCGAAGTCCTTTGAAGACTACGCCATATGGTTCTTCTAGAATCTCTCCATTCTTGAATCTAGCTATGTTCCGAACTACAATGGGAGGAGTGTTCAATGGTTGTCTGTAGTAGGAACATAACTCCAAGTCGTGTTTGGCAAACCTCATCAGGTAATTATTTAGAAAACCCAAAACATGGTTTTTGACAACAAACATTGGCAATCCGGCTTGAGCTGCTTCACCACTTTGCAGAATCTCAAGAATTTCAATGAAGTCCATTGGATTCATTATTGGAAAGTCGGGAATCGTAAACCTTGACTCATCATTATTTGCACCTCGGAGAACACTAAATTCATAATTTATGAATCCCTTGTAAGTCTTTGCCTCCTTGATTGAAATGATTTGCTTGATTTTGTTCAAACTCCATACAACACTCTGACGTTGAATGTATCTGGCATGGAAGTTGATTTTGTTGGTCCAAAAATTTGCTTTCTGTTCATTTGGTACCGAATTAACAAATTAGAGAAAGGCAAAAGTCTTTGTATTAAAAGGAATGTCAAGCTGAATGTCTTCGGAGTCAGTTGTCGCAAAACTCCGAAGAGGTAGCCTGTTGAGTACATTCAGATCTTGAAATCCAAAGAGTTTGATTGCCTATATGGTCCATTGACCATCATCACGAGCAAATTCATTTATTTTGATCATAAGGTTGTAATCTGCCCGTCTGGCCTTGTAGACCTCCTCCATGTGTGGGGCAATTATGCTTTCTAGTGACCGGTCTGTTGAGCTTCCAGCTCCAACTGATCCACTAGCACCCATGGTAGTCATTGTGATGGTTGAAACTGAAGGACCTACTGTGGCTGCGAAGATTAATCTAGGCCTTTCTCCCCCTTGTGAAGCATGGCCTGCATGCTGAGCAGTGGTAGGCCTGCCCTGTGGCCTAGATAACCTATCAGAAAAGTTTATGAAGGGCTGTAGTGCAGCTTTCAACTTAGCAGCCATGTCTTGTGTAAGAACTGCATTTGTTTATTGCAGTTCCTCTATGAACTTTGAAATATCCGAAGCAGCCTGGGCGGCTGTGAGCTCTTCAATTTTTGCTCTAGCCTCATCGAGTTGTTTTTCAAACTCGGTACTCTTCTGAGTTTCACTCCAAAGTTCTTGTAAAGTCTTCATAACTTCAGAATGTGATTTTTCAACTTTTTTGGTGAAGGCTTCGATTTTCTTGTCAATAGTTGTTACAGCAGACTCAAGTTTTTGTTCAAGTGATGATTGGATCAGACTCTGTTGATCCAAGAGTTTCTTCTTAAGCTTTTGTACGGAGTCCTTTATTTCTTTGGACATGGAGAACTCCAGAGATTCGATCTCTTCGGTGATGTCACCCAAGGTGGGTTTGGTGGGATCAAAGCCAGTTTGTGCTTGAATCAGAGTGTCAAGCTTGGAGTTGAGGACTTTGTACTGTTTCATTAGTACAAAGCCTTCATCTGGCAGGTCTTCATCAGACACTCCTTCAACATTCAAAGGAGCCAAATGAAAGGCTTCAAAGAAAGCTGCCGAAGTGGGGTTTTGTCTTGAGGGTGATGGGGGCAAGTCAAACTCTGGTAATGTAAAATCAATACCAAAGGAAGATATGGTAGATGTTTGAGGAGCTGTTGTAGGTGGAGGTGGTGGTGGTACATCAGATGATGTAGTATGAATGGTGGTGGTTTGTTGAGCTGTTGTGGGTGGTGGTGGAAGAGATGTAGATATATGTGGTGGTGAGGGTGGTTGGGTTGTTTTTGGTGGAGATGGAGGAATAGTGGTTTGCAGTGGAGTGGGTGGTCTGGTTGTTGGTAGAGGTGAAGGAGGTTGATTTTCGATTTGTTCTTCTTCATGTTCTTCTTCATGGACTGTGGATGGAGTCCTTTTTGAGTCCGAATACTCATCCACAGCAATTGGTGTCCTTTGTCTTTTCGGCTGTTTCCTCTTCGGAGTGGTTTTCACCGAAGTCTTTCTTTTCTTTTCTTCTTTCTTTGGACCACTGGGTCCACCAACAATTTTCCTCTTTCCTTTTCCTTTTGGATTTGTCACGAGAGGTGCTTCTTGACTTAAATCATGAGTTGGGTAACGAATCACTAGAGTGTTACGATAGGTGTTTACCTCATTGCATTCCATGGGGACTTTGGAGAGCATGACGTGTGGAATTTGAGCACAGAAGGATGCAGGTTCATCATCCAAAGGAGGAATGGCAATAGGAGTATATCGTAATTCTGGAAGAGAGACGTCAAGAACAACTCCAGCTTGTAGATAGTGGGCATGAACAACGATTGCCCAAAATCTTGGATGCGCCATTTCTGTTCCCTTTAAGCTGTGATTGATATGTGAACAGAAATCATTCCAGAGTATGGTTGCGTAATCTACCTTAACGTCGTAGTAGATTCCATAGAGTATCGATTGGAATGATACACTGACTGAGTCCAGTCCAGAAGTTCTTCCTGATAGACATCTAAGGAAGATGCTGAAGAAGTACTGCCATAGATCAGGTAATTGGTTCTTCTTGAAGGTACTGATCCTTTCGAGAGGGGGTGAATATCCCATCTCATTGAACATCTCGACCAGTTGTTCAACCGAGGGAACAACCATTTCTTTGGAGTTGTAGACTGGTAGACGCAGGGCTTCAATGAACTTTTCTTTTGTCAACTGAACCTTCTTGGTTTTTCCCTTTGAATCGATGGCCTTATAGAACAACGATTTCACCTGATTGTTGGAATCAAACAGAGCATTCGATGTATAGTGAGCCCTGTGAACTAGAGTTGCAGGGATTGAAGGAGTACATGTTAGGGCATAGACAAGAACAGAGTTCTTCAGGCATTCAACCAAGGCATCGATTGGTTGAGGGTAGAGTTGAATATTGTTGCGAAGAACCAGATTAGCCGACTGGCTCTTGAGGTTTGGAATCGACATTGCTTTCGTGGTTTGAGATGAAGCTTTAGCTGCCATTGATGGTGAAATGAAGACGATGAAGAAGTGAAAGAGTTGGGAATTTCTTTGAGAGTAAGTTTGCAGAGAGAATTCGAATGTTGTGTTTGCGTAAAGAGTGTAACTGAAGCGGTGAGAGGTTTATATAGTATTCGTGGTCCCTAGGTCATTTAATGCACGATTGAAATGGTCCTGTAGGAGACGGACACCTCAGCACCTGCTCGTCCCACTATCTCTGAAAAAGGAGAAACGTACGGTTGTCAGTTGCAATGATTCAAAATTTGAACCGCCACTTTTGAGAAGTTTTATGGTTAAGATTTTCCATTAAAATCTCATTGACAGCTGTAAACAAACGGTTATATTTCAAGGAATGTTTGTCTCTGAGATTGATCATAAATGTGGAAATCATTTGAACATTAAATTGACTTCGTATTTATGAAAAATTATGACCGTTGTAGTTGCACTTCGGAGTGTAAGCATAATTTTAATGTTTAACTCCGAAGGGTGTTGTTTCACTTCGGTGATTGTTAAGTTTTTGTTGATATGCCGAAGTCCATTTGTTTTCACTGTGATTTTCTATGAATTTTTGGTTTTTCTTTCTGATGATGCAATATGACTTTTATCCTTAACTTCCATGGATATTATGAAACGAGGTTTTTAGCCAGTTAAAGTTCAGAATCATTCGAATCATGTTGGAAGTTCATTTTTCATTTCAAAGTTTGTTTGATTCAATATCAGTCATGAATGTATAATCTGATCACCCCATCACTAACTTGATTTCGCATTTGGAAACATGTTTTGAGTTGTGCTTCAAAATTTTCAAATATAATAATGATAACATCCTTTGCATTTGAAATTTAAAGAAGTTTTCATTCATGAATTGAGCATCATAAGTGTTTTAGAAATTGGATTGTTTTGAAGATTCTTTTGAAAAATTTATTCCCTTTCATCAGTTGAAGTGTTTGGATACTATACTCTGATGACAAGACTTTGAGCTTCGTACACCACTCCAACTTTATCATTTAAGATAGACTACTTGAAATGTTCATATTCTCTACAAAGTACTCGACTATGTTATAGGAGCACCTTGTATCGTTATTTAAAACAGAAGAATAAGCCTTTGAATGCTGATTTTTCTAACTTTTGCATTCCCTTGTTTATCTATTTGTCTTTGTTTGTCTTTGATTCTTTTGACAATTGTTCTCTATTTATTATTATTATTATTATTATTATTATTATTATTTTTGATCCTTTTTCAATTTTTCATTATCCGAAGACATAAAACATCACCATATAGTTTCCTTCTTTGGTGCCTTTTATTTTTGTTTTAAACAATCCTTGTGGGTGAAAATCTTCTTGTAGTTCAATTTTGTACCACTAATGAAAAGAGATTTAGATTTACTTATCAAACAATGTTGGTACTATTTTTGAGGAAAAATTCGGAGCACTTGAGTTATCCTGTGTAGTTTTGAGGCTACATGATTAATTTGAAGTTGAAGCGAGTCAAGTTCCGAAGGGTGGTTAGAAATAGATATTATGTTAAGGATATTGGAATCAAACAAGGCTTCAAATTGTAAAATAGCCTTAACCTCACTTCGAAGTCTGTTTTCTTACCAATGTTTCAAGTCGATTCCCAAATACCTTTTAGTGCAATAAGGTATGATTATCAGAATCTAAAATCAAGGTTTTGTCCTTTACTTGATTAATTCATGAGAGAAAGGTTAAACTTTGTCAGTTTGCATCAAAATTTTCTCATAACTTGGTGTGATTTTTCCTGTTTTTGAATTTTCTTTGACTTAAAACCTTTTTATTTTTGTCCTTAAGAGTCGAAGCCAAGGTATGCTTAAGTGATTTTCAAATTTGAAGAGTTTATTTTGAAGAAAAGTTTGTTCCGCAGAGGTCCGAAGTGATATTTTACTTCGTTGTGCTGCGGTGGTATTTGGAGTGATTTTTCTTGATTTATTCCGCAGAGTTCCAAAGTGATATTTTACTTCAGAGTGCTGCAGAGGTTTGTGATTTTGCAAATTATTGAACTAAAGATAGGAGTAAGAGTAAGCAAATCTGATTCAATGAAGAGTGGATCCATCTATCATTCCAAGTCCACGAACTATTCTTGTGAATGCCTCTTCATTCAGAGCCTTTGTGAAGATATCTGCCAATTGTTCTGTGGTTTGAACAATGTGCACCTCAATATTTCCCTCCTCAACATGACTTTTGATGAAGTAATAGCGAAGAGCTATATGCTTCGTCTTGGAATGTTGAACTGGATTGTGACATATACAAATTGCACTTTGAGAGTCACAGAACAAAGGAATTTTTCTCATATTGATGGCATAATCTTTCAGTTGGCTTTGGATCCAAATGATTTGTGAGGTACATGCTGCAACTGCTACATACTCTGCTTCTGCTGTGGAGATAGAGACACAAGTTTGCTTCTTGGATTGCTAGCTGATTAGTTCTCCATCTAAGAATTGACAACCACCCGAAGTGCTTTTGCGATCAATAGAGCATCCACCAAGATCGGAGTCTAAGTAAGCTTGTATGTAGAAGCCAGAGTTTGCTGGATACCACAGGCCATAAGCAGTAGTGCCATGAAGATATCGGAATATTGTCTTAACCACAGCCAAGTGAGGTTCTCTTGGGTCAGCCTGATATCTAGCACAATTGCAAACTCCAAACATGATATCATGACGACTGGCTGTAAGGTAGAGTAGGGGATCCGATCATACTTCGGTATTGCTGGATGTCTGTCTTCGGTTTATCCAATGAAGGATTTAGCAGTGTACCTGCAGGCAATGGAACTTTTGCTTTGGAGTAGTTAGTCATCCCGAAGCGTTCGAGCAAACTCTTCGTATATTTTTGTTGATTTATGAATATCCCCTCCTTTAATTGTTTGATTTGTAATCCAAGAAAGAAATTAATCTTTCCCATCATGCTCATTTGAAATTTGCTTTTCATCAGTTTTTTAAAGTCTTTTGACAAATTAGGGTCAGTGGATCCAAAAATTATATCATCCACATAAATTTGGACTAACATCAAGTGAGATCCAACTTTCTTTCTAAAAAGTGTTGGATCTACTGAGCCCTGTTTAAAGTTTGATTCTTTCAAAAATTTAGTCAAGGTCTCATACCAAGCCCTTGGTGCTTGTTTTAAACCATAGAATGCTTTGTCTAGCACATAGCAATGGTTTGGGTGGGTTTTACTTTCAAAGCCAGGTGGTTGTTCAACGAAAACAGTTTCTTCGAGATCACCATTCAGAAAAGCACATTTGACATCCATTTGGTATACATCAAAGTTTTTGTGTGTAGCTTAAGCTAAAAATATCCGAACTGATTCGAGTCTGGCAACAGGAGAAAAAGTTTCTTCATAATCAATCCCCTCCAGTTGACAATAACCCTTAACAACCAGCCTAGCCTTGTTCCGAACTACATTGTCTTCGGTGTCTAGTTTGTTACGGTATACCCACTTGAGACCGACAATTGAGGCATTTGCAGGTTTTGGAATTAGCCTCCAAACTTTGTTTCTTTCAAATTCTTCTAATTCCAACTCTATTGCTTCAATCCAGTCTGAGTGATCAAATGCATCTTTAACGTTCTTAGGTTCTACCTTGGAGATAAAGACATTGAACACGCACAACTCCGAAGTTTTGTTAAGTTCTACTTGTCTTTGATGAAGTTGTGCACGAGTCAATACTTTATCTTGAACATTACCGATGACAAGTGATGGTGGATGATTTCTCGTCCATTTGTCCAAAGGAGGATAGTTTGGATCAAAGTCAGGAGGTCCTTCAGCATCAATGTCCTCGATGTCTGAGGGATATCCCGAAGTGGAAGGAAAATCACCCATCAGTAAGTGATTATTTGAATTTGTGTTGGTTTGTGGTGTGTGCATTTGTGAAGTTGAGTTTGAAGTGTGCTCCCCCTGGGCATGTGTTGGTGCTGAGGAAGTGGTAGCTCTATCCGAAGTGATTGTTGTGGCTGAATTCGGAGTGGCAATCTCTAGCTCCCCTGGATTGTTGGATATAGGGATATGATATTTGAGATTGACTGGGGAGAAGAGATAGGAGTGTTGGTTCCTCTTGGACTGTTGTTTGACTCCCCTTCAACATTGGCAGTGCCTTCACTTCGGTTTGATGGCTCCCCCTCAACACTTGCATTTCCCATAGTTTGGTTAGATAACTCCCCCTCAACAGATGATGGTCTTTGTATACTGCTTGAAGAAGAGTCATCGAGTCCATCTGTGAGCTTGGAAAGTTCAGACTCATGGTTATCTGGTGCCCTGGCTTCGGAGTCCACAGCTCTCACACGTGGATCAAACAAAAGCACGAAGTCTGTGTCAAATGTTGTGATTGGAACAACATCTACAGTAGGCTTTGGAAAGATTGAAGACATGGGAAATGGATGCAGAGACTTCTTGATGTAGTAGTCATCAAACCTTAGATTAAAGGTTTCTTCGATTCTACGAGTTCTCTTGTTCATGACTCTGTAAGCTTTTGAGTCTTGAGAGTAACCAAGGAAGATTCATTCTTCTGATTTATCATTAAACTTGGTCAAGTGATCCTTCAAGTTCAAGATAAAACACCTATAACCAAAGATGTGAAGAAATTTGACATTTGGCTTTCTTCGGTTGAGCACTTCGTAAGGTGTAATATGAAATCGTTTGTGAATGTAGGATCTGTTTTGAGTAAAGCATGCAGTAGAAATGGCTTCTGCCCAGAAGTACATAGGTAGGTTTGCGAAATTTAGCATAGTTCTAGCTGCTTCACATAAGGAACGATTTCTTCTTTCCACAACTCCATTTTGTTGAGGAGTATAGGGTGCAGAGAAGTTGTGACTAATTCCCTTCGTTTTCAAGAATCCATCCAAGGTCTTATTTTTGAACTCCGAACCATTATCACTGTGCACAGTTTGGACTTTCTTGTTGAGCATCAATTCCATTTTCTTTATGAAGTTAATGATTTCTTCAGCAGCATCTGATTTGTTTCTTAGGAATAAAACCCAAGTGAATCTTGAATAATCATCAACTATCACAAGAATGTATTTCTTCTTTCTAATAGACTCAACTGCGGATGGTCCACACAAATCCATGTAGAGAAGTGAAAGGGGTTTGGTGATTTTGGGATTTATCACTGTTGGATACCTTTGTTTTGTTTGCTTCCCATGTTCACAAGCAGAACAAAGAGAGTCATTATCGAATTTGAGTGCAGGCATACCTCGAACCAAATCCATAGCCACCAATTTGTTCAAGTCTTTGAAGTTCAGATGGGCAAGTCTTCGGTGCCATAACCAACTGACATCAGAGTTGGCTTTAGAGAGAAGACATAGGGATTGCCCACCGGTTACTGGCTTTAGATTTAAGGGAAACATCGATCCCTTCCTTTCTGATTTCAGTAAGACTTCTTTTGTTGCTTCTTTGGTGATTACACTCCCTTGGTTGTTGAATGTGACAGCATTGCCCGTTCCAACCACCAATTGAGATATACTCACAAGGTTATGTTTTAATCCTTCGACAAATGCCACTCGGCTGATAGTGAATTGGCCATTTGTTATTTTGCCATATCCCCGAATTGGACATGTTTCATTATTACCAAAGCGAACATTTCCAGCATCATCCAAAGTTCTGTAGTCCCTGAGATATTCCTTCTTCCCAGTCATATGTCTTGAGCAGCCACTATCCATGTACCATTTTGAATCATACCGCTCATCAGACATAACCTGCAATCAATCAAAAAGAAGTTGGTACCCAATCAATCTTGGGTCCTCAGGGTAAGTAAAGGATTCTTGAATCCATTTTTCTACGGCCTCTTTAGAAATTTCATTAGCATTTAAATTAATCAGATTCTCCGAAGCATCATGAGATGAGCAAGATTCCGAAGTATCTGAGCAGGATTCTGAAGAGCTTTTAGTTAAAATGGATGAGTCCGAAGTGACTGACAAAATGGCAGACTTCGGAACCCATTTTTGAATGGATGATTTTGACTTTGGTTTTTTTGAAGTTTTCATTTTACTTGAAAGATTTGGCATTATTGAAGAATTTGAAGTTTTTGTTTTTGCAGTTAAGTTTTCTTGCAAATCATCCCTTTTCCAATTTTGTTTTGGTTTTTCAATTGTTGACTTCGTTGAAATTGAGCTGCACAACGTAGAGGTACAAAGATACTCTTCGTATGCCATTTTAAAGTCATTTAGTGAAAGATTCTTATCTTTAAACAACTCCAAATTTTTGTCCAGCCACTGATGGAATGTATCTATCAAATTATTTCCTTTTGAAAAAGTTTTCTGAGTGGGTTTTTGAAATTTTGGATTTGGAAAGTTAGGTTTCGTTGGTGTAAAAGTTGGTTTTTCACTTCGACCTTTGACTTTTGAGATTTTTGAACAAACGAGTTTTGTACCAGAAGTGGAAGCAATTGCTTCATTTTGTTTCAAGTCTCCTAAGGGAACTTTCCTTTTCACAAGATTCAAAGTTTGTTTGGTTTTCAAGTTGGCAACAATAGGTTTTTGAATTGGTTTTGAAATTACTATTGTTGGTTTTGATTTTTGTGGAACTTGTGGTCTTTTCAAAATTTGAGGTTTTTGTACCATGGTTTTGTTGGTAAATCCTTTTGATTTTGACACTGCATTTTCTGAATTTTGTGATAAAGGTACACACTCACAAGATTCCATCAATTGAAATATATCCATCTTCGGAGCTGTGAGTTTTTCCACAACTTGAATTTGTTTGTAGTTTTGATTTGTGTAGATGTGATCATTGTTTTTGAGATTCAATAAGTGTGACATATTTTCAGGTATCTTCTCTTTTTCAAAACAAAGACGATTATACACGTTGTGACCATATAGATCTTGTTTTCTTATATTAATTTTCACTTCCATTCTTTCATTCATTTCGTTTTCGACCATTTTGGAAGATGAGAAAAATCCTTCGTTTGTAACCGTGGAGTTATCCTTTTCAAGAAGTTTTTGTAAATCGTTGTCAATTGAGGGTAATCCATCGGGTTTTACAAAGATTGTGTTTTTGAAATAAGAAATCTTAGGATAGATACAGGCCACTTTGACAAGTCTTTTTGAATTGTCCTTAAGATATTGATCATAAAAAGCGCATTCATCTGTGATTTGAATTTTGGAGTTTGAAGTTTCTTTGGTTTCAAAAATTTTTGATTCACAACCCATCTTTGTTTTTCCTTTGTCCACCGAAGACAGTTGTGAAATGTTTTTGGAGGTCAATTCGGATACAGAGGATGACCTTAATAATGTCAAAGAAGAACAATCAATTTCCTCCATGTCCGAATCACTATCAGAATCCTTCTCAGACAAGTTGTTGACAAATTCCTTTTCTTTTGTTTCGATTTGAGGTACAACCTTTTTCAGGATGGGAATTTCTTGCGGCATATTTTCAACAAATTATCAGCAGTTAGATGTTTTTCTACAGATATCAGGCCATGTTTGTATGAGGGATTTGTAACTTCGGAACCTGATACTATGGATTCGCATTCCTAGGATATACTATCAACTTCCTTTAATTTAAACTCAATGAAAGGCAATAGTTGTCTATGTTGGACATTGCAAACATCAGCTGAATGATAAATTCTAGTAATATGTGCATATAATCGTTTGGCTGTTTCACAAAATATGTTTCGCTGTTTCAAGATTACATCATGATTGTTCAAAAATTTTTCTCTATTTTCTTCTAACAAGGAGATTCTAAGATTGGATTTTTCTAATGCTAGCTTCAGGCTCTCTACTCTCCCCCTCAAGCTTAGAAGCTCCTGCTCAGTGAGTACTTCTATATTTTTAGCATCAATGAGTAATTTATGCATAACAGAGCAATCACGAGTTATTTCATTTATAATTGGAGCAGAATGAGAAATAGGAATTTTAAAAGATGAAAGAAGTTTTGATACCTGTTCTGGGATTGTTAAGTGGGTGTCGTTTGCCATCAAGCATACCTCCTCATCATCATTAGAAGAGTCTTCAAACCAAGTCTTCGGAGTATCATCAGCAATCATCTCAAATCCCTCCGAAGTCACAAACCCAAGACCCACAGTCGCTTCAACCTTCATCATTTCTTCATCATTCAACTTCTCTGAAGTGTCCTTTAGAAAGCTCTTACAGACATCATAGGCCATGAAAGGACTATGAGATGGCTTTCTCACTTCATCATCATCTGAGTCCGAAGACCAAACTTGATAAGATCCTTGACGATCATCATCAGCCATTAAGGCTAGGTCTTTGGTCCTTACTCTAACTTCCTCCATTTTTCTTGCGTAGTTTGCTTCGTCCTTCACTTGTGGTTTCTTTTCGTTTTGCTTCCAAAGCATGCAGTCTTTTGCAAAATGATTCTTGCCATGGCAATAGTTGCAATCATAACCAGAATCACCTGAGACCTTTTTCTCTTCAGTCTTTTCTTTGGATGACTCCGAAGCCGGTTTTTCAGATGGCTTCCGGGTTGACAATTTTAAGTTCTCCTCCTTCGGAGTGAATATTTCTGGTTTGGGTTTGGAGTTGAAGTTTGATTTGTTGAAGTTCTTCACGAATGGCTTCCCAGAGTTGTTCTTGAAGAAAGGCTTCTTGAATCTACGATTGTTGGCGGCATAGAGAGCAACAGTTTCTCCATTATCATCTACCATGTAGGCAGCAATGTCTTCATCACTTGATTCTTCATCTTCTTTTGACACAAGGGCAAGTGGTCCAGAACCAGCCATTTCACTTCTTCGTCCCACCACATCGGGTTCGTGTGATTTCAGTAGATTGTATAGGGCAGCCAGCTTGTATTTCTCAATATTCTCATAGAATTTGACCATGAGCATGATTGGCCTCCACTCCTTGCGAAGACTATAAAGAAATTTGATATTTATCTCTTGTTGGCTTCTTGTTTCCCCATACTTATGTAGGGTGCAAATCATGTTGCTCAGACGTTCATAACAGGCTTCTAAGGACTCATTTTCTTCCTGCTTAAAGTTCCCGAAGTCCGCAAGGATTTCTTGAACTTTGCTGGTATGGAGGATTTTATCTCCTCCGAAACGGAGTTCGAGATTGTCCCACATCTCTTTTGCAGATTTCGCATCAGCAATATGATGGCTGACATCAGGACCCAAGCCACTTCTTAGTTCACGCATGGCCCTCTCATCGTTTTCGAGCTTCTTCATGTCAACTGCATTAAGGACAACGACTTCTTCTCCGCCAGGAACAACGAATCGACCAGCAATGTCTGTGTGTGGACCTTCAGTCACAGACCTCTATAAGCCTTTGTCAAGTCCAATAAGATAATCCTTCATTCGACCAGCCCAGTAATCATAGTAAGAGGTTACTAGAACAGGGGCCTTTGTTGCAGAACCAATGATGTTTGCATAGTTAAGCATATTGGCATAAGTTGTTGTGGAATCAGTCATCTTGATGTATTTCAACCGGATCTTTTCAGTAAAAACGGGTAATAGAGATTTGTAACAGTTGCGGAAAGCTAGAAGTCAGTATCGATTCAATTCTAGAACTGAAGCAAATGAATTCGAGCTCTATCAACAGGTTTTTAAGCTGACTTGCTCTGATACCACTTGTTGGGTGTTGAAATCAATTGATAGATGAATTAAGACTAAGGTAATATTAATAACACAATCAATCACACAAGGATAATATAAGAAAGCTAAATGAACAAGGTGAAAATGGATAACTTGTGCCGAATGCTTGATTATAAGATATGGTTTTACAATGACGTTTTCTATGTTGTGGTCTTACAATCTCGTAATCTCACATTCTACACGGCAAGGTATCACTAATATTTATACTGAATCAGTGATACGAATAGTACAACTTTTACAGAGAATATCCTATCAGTGTACTAGCCAATAGGATGATAGATTCATGTACCACGTATTGTACTATACGCGTGCACACAAAAGGTTGACAGGCTGTGAAGTCTTCGGATCCTCTGTGCATCACACTTCGGAGTCTTCAGACTTCGGGGTCTTCTATTGCTTTATTACTTCGGGGTTTCATTCTTCAAAAGGTCTTCTAGAGGGGGCTTCGGATACGTCAGCACTTCATCACAAATATTCCCAACAAGCATAACATAAATGCAGGTAACAATAACAATTGTGACATTCTATGTGTTTTTATTTTGAACCATCATATGGAAAAGCATGGTCATTTGTGAAGGACAACCACCACTATGATGCACGACTCCCACTTGTTTCGTCATACACTCTTGAATCATACATGTACCTGTAGGGTTCCAATCACCCTTGCCTCCTATGGTGGTCTTCATTTTCTCTTATTACCATTTCTACATAATTACACTTTCTTTCTAATCTAATTGTTTTATAGTTGATAGAAAAATAGTTTTGCAATTGAAATAGAAATACATCAAATAAAAGAATAAAGTGACTTAAAAGTCACAACATTACAATTAAAATGACCAACCAAACATCATATACATATGTCTTAGTAGAGACAACTAGTTATCAGGTCCATAGAATACAAAGTCGCGACAACTTTGATGTGTTGCAGAAAACAATCCTTATAAACAAAATTCATCTTTTAGCGATGGCCTTTTAAGTGGCAAAAAAACTACAATATTATACATTCAATATAATCAATATTTTGATCAAGGCTGTGATTTAAACAATTTCAACAAGTATTAAGCCCCTTTTTATATATTTCAATGCGATTAAAACTCTTTAACAAGACAACATATAAATATTAATTATAGTCTTATTAGTGTAACTTTTCGTACTAAAATTAAACTAATTAATAAAAGACGACAATTTGGATCAAACCTATTGGGGAAATAAAATCACAGTTTAAATCCAAGTAATTGATTTTCTTTTATTTTAACAAAACCTGAACAACAATGTATATATATTATACATACAATTTACCAATAAATGTGTAGAATTCATATCTCATTATTTTTATAAAACCAATTACTAATTCAACATGAAATTTGAACAACCTGGCTATGATAACATTGTTGTCTTTTTATGACGACAAAAAACAAACATAAAAGCAATGGAAGCATCATAAAAGCAACATCAAAACCCAAACAAGGATCACAAGTTCAAAAAATCATGCAACAAAATTAACCTAAAGCTAAGTTAGGGTTTTTTATAGCTTTCTTGAATCTTGGACGAAGAGGGTCCTAAGTAGCACCCTTTTAATGAAAGTCACACCTCACGAGAATATTAACGACACACCGCAATCAACTCCAAGCTTTATCTAAAGCCTCCAAAACTGTGGCCATAAGAATCAATCCCACATTTTTCTTTTGGTGGAAGATACCTCCAAACAATGTCATCAAAGTCTAGGTTTTTGCAACCCTTAGATTGATGATGAAACACCAAGAAAGGTGAAGGATCAAAACCAAGTGGAGGGTGATGGAGAGATAGTGGAAGGAAATGGCTAAACTAGGATTTACCTAGCTTGCTTTGTATCAAAGCCAAGCAGTGACAAAGAGAAGGGAGGTGTCGTCACTATGGGGGAGGGAGGGGGGAGACCTAGCTTGCTTTTGTTGTTCTTTTTTCTAAGTTGTTTCACCTCCTTTATTTATACATGAGGCAAACCATAATTCTTTTGGGCTTCCCCCAAGACTTATATAAAACCCAAAAAAAATTTGTATTTAGTCCTTTAAGTTCCCTCATTAGTAACTAGGTAATTCACATAAAGTGATAATTAACAAACTAGTCCCTCATAATTTCATATTTGATTTTTTTCTTCCATAATAACGTTTTTTGTGAACCAAAAAATGTCCATACTATTTATATAAATATTTTGTACTTGTTGATACACTGGACATTTTTTCAACAATTTATTCACTAAACTCCACTAGTCTAGCGTTATTATGAAGATTTGGATAGTAAATAGCTTTCTAAAAAAAAAAAAAAACCTTGAAGTTGGAAATTTAGAAAGCCATGTTTTTATATAGCGGTTATCTTGGACTTATGTTTTGATATTTTATTACACAACTTCATATTCTAAACTTTTAAAAATAGTTTGACAAACTTGATTTTTGTGACCTAAATTTCACAACTACTTTTTAATATTGAAGGAACGTTTAATTTAAAATTATTCCACTCATTTGTTGATCATTTTATGAGGGGTGTTACAATTTTTCAAATTGATTCAATGCATTCGTTCGCAAAGCAATTTACTCAATCAAATAGATTTCTAGAACACGTTCATAGGGAAAAATAGTAAGTTTTGAAAAAATGGCTGTGATCCCTGTCCACCATGTGAAACCGGTGGTTTCGGGGTCACGAGCCGTTAAAGCTAAATGTTCCATTAAAGAACATTCCCATGGCATAGAACCTCCGCAAGGAATATAAGATTTTCATGAGGTTGATGCTGAGCTGCCATGCAAGAAAGAGTATCTTTGTTGTAGAGAATATTTTGGTATAGAAAGTTTGAATTTTAGGATCTTCTGCCTTGTATATTCCTAGAGAAACGAAGTCATTGGCAAAGTAGGAAAATAATTGCGAATAATAAAGATATTGAAATTGTCCATTTCCTTTCGCTTCCCTTCTTTTCTCTTTTTTTTTTTTTTTTTCTTTTCTCTCCATGCTAAAACTCGGGAACCAAGCGTAAATGGGTCATTGTGAATTACCATTTTCAATCTTTTTATCATGTCTTAAATTGGTCATCATGAACCCACTCAATTTTATGTTCTAATATTATCGTATTTTGTGTAGGCAAATACCCGTCATTTTTTGATAGTCGAATGTTTAGAGTTCGAATCTATGCCAACCAATTTTGGAGTGTGTATTTCCGAAATATTAGTGCTATGCTTTTTTCTTTTCCGGTTCCCTTTATCTTTTTTTTTTTCCTTTTTTCTAGAACCATATAAATACATGTCACAATTAAACAACAAAACTACATATTGAAAATCAAAATAAAAATCCAATCAAACTGCGCGCCGTGAATTTTTACTGCCGTGATTCAGGAAGTTTCGTTATATTATAAAGAGTTAGAAAGTTATGACCAACTTCTAATTTCAGTGGAATAATCCTTCTCTAATAGCCACATACTGTTATCCAAAAACCACAAATGAATGCTTATTATTTGATAGAGATAGTATTTCTCGGAAACCTAGTGGCTCACAAAACATAGAGCATATCAACGTTGGGTGCTTCCAAGTGCGATTTATGACATAAGCTATTGGAGTTGATAATGGGTTTAAAAAAGTTTGAAGTTGACAAGTTTTAGGTAATGAATTTACTTCATTTTCGAATATTAGGTTAAAAGATGGGAGCAACAATTAATATTAAATTGAGCACTTAAACAATCCCATGTTTTTTACATTGATTATGTCACTTTACGATTGGTTCCTTTGATTCATTGGCCTAAGCTTGTGGCTCTAGTTCATTGGAAAGATTCACGTAATCTTTCTTATTTGTTTAAGGTTTCTTACAACTTCATTGCATAGTATTTTAGTTACAATATGTTAGCTTTCTATTTATCGATATGTAGATAAGATGGGCATAGCATTATAGTGAAGATCGAAACCGTTGCATGCATGACAACGCAAAAAAAGTTAAATAAAAGAATGAGGGAATACAAAAATGTTATAATCTGATAGTATTAATTAATTGACAAGACAATAAATAGATAGTTCTTGATATATATAATGTTTAACATTCAACAATGATTGTTTAGGTCTTCACCACCTTGAAATTTATATTATTTAATTAATATATTTTTAGGTCTTCACTACCTTGAAATTTATATTATTTCATTAATATATTTTAACATTTCAGGTTTGAAAGAATTTTCCTGATTATTATAATTTTTATATGTATCTACTTCAAAGAAAAAACAATGGATTCTGTCCCTTTGGTGTCCTGCCATCCAAGTTTTATAGGACAACATAGTTAACGTTGATCATGATATCCAAGAGTTAGAGAGATGGTAATCACATTTGAATTTGGCTCTCGCTTGTGGATAATCACATATTTACTGTTTGCGATAAATATATATAGAAAACAAGGTAATAGCCATATATGGCCATACATCCCCGTCATCTTATCCCATAACTATTTATTCAAAAAACCTGTTTCTATCAAAAGAAGAGAATTTAATGCATCACCATCTCCCATGAGCAGATGTTCAAAAAACTGTTAGAAATTGGGTACGGTTTGAGTGGAGATCTGGATACCCCTTGGATCATGTGAACACTTTCCGAACTGATATTTCTACCCTATGCCCGGGTTACAAGAAATTCAGCCTAGGATAATCCCAAAGGGCCACTTACGAATCTAGGCACATAAAACGTAAGACAAATTGCTATGAGATCTGAGTTGTTATGAAAAACGAGAGTTAAAGGTGTGTCTAACCTCAATGAGGAGAGCCGTTTATATAATAAACGAGTCATGCGGTTTCGTTTAGGGTTAGCCGTCATGGGCTTTAGGGTTGCCGTCGTCGGTTTCTTTGGTAACAAGTCACGAATGTATGAAGGAATCGATGGTTTCCAAAATTGATGAAATTAGTTAGTTTTACCATAATCACCCTCAAGAAAATACGAAATTAGTTAGTTTTACCATAATCAGCCTCTGGAACCCCGCTAGGGGCGCTGCCCCTAGACCCTGCCAAAGAGGCATTGCACCTTTGGAAACCCCAAACCCGGGGGCGCTGCCCCCGGACACTCGACTTGTCGTCAAACCGGCTATTTATTCGACCTTATACATGGTTGCACTCGGCACATCCCCGAACATATATTAGAGTACAAACTAAATACCCCCTTGGCTCACATGCTAGTTCCAATTACATAAAATAACTTGGTGACACTAAAATCACCAACGAAAACCGGATCCTACGATCTACAAAGACAATGTAAATTAAAATGTTTAAAAGGACATGTGTAACACTTGAGATTTGGTTAAAGTTTTTGATAATCAAAAACTCCATTTGTAGGCTAGTAAAGAAAAGTGTCATAATTAAACAATGCTTGTTTTGTTGCTCCTTTTTCTTTCCACAAAGACCACTATAGAAACCATGTGCATTTCTTTCATTTTATTACACATACATACATACATACATACATACATACACACACACATACACATACACACACACACACACATACACACACACATCTATATATATATATATATATATATATATATATATATATATATATATATATATATATATATATATATATATATATATATATATATATATATAGTTTTAAGTACCAAGGTATTGCCGCAATTTTTGTGCTTTAGCGAAGCCATCGGTTCCTAATCAGCAGATGTGTTTTGGATTATCTAAGTTCGGTAGAGCACTACTAGTGCTTCTTCGATATTGACCCTGGATAACTATAGTGCTCGTAATAGAAAGCACATAATAGTTAGAGCAGTTAGTTAAGATCTTCACATGATATATCCTATGTGTCTTTTGTGATTGGTTGTTTTCTACACCGCCTAATTTTATTTCATGTATGTATATTGGTGTAGTTAGAGTATATTTTTAGGTTTTGAGATTTCGTATTTGTTGCCAAAGACTTGAGCATGTACTCTCATACTTCGATCAATCAAACTGACCTGAAATTCTATTTTGACGACTTCTTCATACTTATAATTCCACATTCAAATTGTCATTTAATTTCTTTACCTATCTAGTGCTATAAGAGCATGATTGATCAAATGGTTTTCTAAATTATTCATAGGTCCATATATCTTTTCAGAACAAAATTTTGAAATATTTTTTCAATTACACGATCCTGATTCACTAACTGGTAAATTTCAGTCGGCAACCTATTTAAATATGGCGAACAACATTGGAACAAAGACTAGGGCTCTGATTCTCATTCTTGAAGAATGTCATTAGCGGATAGATTGAAAGGACAACTACCTGTATTCACGTAATCATGATGTTTGGCAATCTATTGAAGAAGGTTTATTCAACCTCTCTAGAACAAATACATATATGTTTCATACTTTATTCATGTTATCTGAATATTCTAATGAACTCACATTGGTTGAAAAGAAGAAAGTAGCTAATAATCTGCGATGCTCGAGAGACCTAAGGTATAGATTGCCACTGTATGTATTATCTAATATCCAAAACTATAAAAAGGTTAGATATATTTGGATTCAGCTAAAATGCCTTTATGATGGTACTGATAAATAAAAGAAAAACAAAGCAACAAATCGTTTTTTTGAATTCAGAGATTTCAAACAAAAATTGGATGAAAGTGATGATATTTTGAGAAATTCTAGCTTTTGATAAACTTGAAAGAAAAAGATTAACAAATCTCTCATGAGATAAATATGTCATTCCTTCACTTACTTCATAAGAAATGGAAATTTGTTTCAATGATGATCAAATGCAATAAACTAACGGATTAGTATTATGTGTATGATTTGTATAGTTTATTGAAAACACATGAAGAATATTTTGTCAAATAGTTGGATGAAAAAGAATTTGGAGGACATATTGCACCGGTTTCTAGAAGACCGAGTTTGATGAGAACAGAGACACTGGAGAAGAGTATGAGAACAATGGAATACCCAAGAAGATTTACCAAAAAACAAGTTATATAAATCAAAATTTTGGACAAAGTTCAATCTATATAAAAAATTCGCAAAATAATTAATCAAACAATTCAAATTTAAGAATCTAGTCTCGTGATGTTAAGAATAAGGTTAACAAAGAGAAAGGGAATAAGGTGGTAAGGAATTTAGACTGTGATTGTCATTATTGTTATGCTAAAATTAGAATCAATATTATCTCGTTGCAAATTAGAATATTTTTATAGTGGTGACTAACGAACACAGTATCTCGGAGGTTTGGTCGTTAGGGTCAGGAAATAAAGATATGAGGCGTCCCACTCAAGGTAAATGTTTTACCTACAGATGAGAATATCAACACATCGTCCAGACTTATAAGTATCTCGGATAAGATTTATCATATTCTTTGATAGCAGCATTAGTACTGGCAATCATAACTATGTGATAGCAGCATTAGTTGCTTTTGAAGAATTGAGCATAAGGAAGTATCATGTCGAGCATTGAGGAAATGAAAATGTGTCTTTTAATCAAGTACCTTGCTGAACACATCGGCAATTTGTCCCTCTGAATTAATACTGAAGTCATTTTTAGTAGGGTAATAGATACCCAAGGCCTTAGTCCGACGAAGGTATCTAAAGATTTATTTCACAACAGTAAGATAACGTACCTTCAGAATGGCCTAATCTCTAGCACAAACACAAGCTGAGAACATTATATTCGACAACTGGCAGTGAGATAAAGTAGAGGCACAATTATACCATAATGCGTTTTCTTATCGATAGGCTCACCAAGGGATCAAAGGTTTGACCGAAGTTCATGGGAACCTTGGCAGTGGCACAATTGTCCATTGAATATTTCTTTAAAATTTCAATAGTATAACTCTGCTTGTGGATGAAAATAACATTATTGGTCTACTAGATTTGATGTCCTAAAAAAGCTAATTTCTATGTTTATACTCATTTAGAACTTACACACCATAACCTTTGTAAATTCCGCTAGTATAATTTCATCCAAAGATCCGAATATAATATCATCAACGTTGATCTGAACAAGCATAAGTTGCTTCTTATTAGATCTCCCAAAGATACGGGGTCAAGAATTCCTAACTTGAAGCCAAAATCATGATGAAAAGTAGATAGTCTCATACCAAGCTCTAAGAGCTTATTTCAGGCCATATATGATGTTTTATAGTTTGTAGTTGTGTAGAAATTAGAGATTTACAAAAACGGAAGGTTGTTGCACATACACCTCTTTTTTTAGTTTTTTATTGAGAAAAGCACTCTTCATATCCTTTTGATGAACTTTGATGTTCTTGTAACCTGCATAGGCTAAAATAATGTTAATAGCCTCAAGAACAGTGATATTGCCTCATTTATACATATATTTCGGGTAATATCGAGTGCCTAAACACGTGTTTATGGTATGATATCAAGATAAAAGGTACTTATACGTTTAAATTACCAAAACACAGGAAAAATGGCTTTGCGGGTAAAGAAGGAGCTGTATACGAGCCTAAAAATAAACAAAATAAGTAAACTGACCTTGCGGAAAGAAAAGAGCTAAATACAGAGACTTATGTGCGAGAAACAATGAAAGAAGCCCAACAGGAGTCAGATCGCGACCCGATCTGCTGACAAGCTAGTGACGATTTGCTGACAAAAAGATCGCGACACGTAGAAGAGATGGCGACTCAACGAGATCGCGACCCGATCACCATGTAGATCGCGACCCGACCCACCAACCACAGTCCACTGATGTCGGGGTAGTGGCCAACTGAGAAACAAGGAGGAGACGGTACCGTGCGTATGGAATCGAGAGCTTGAAGAATGTTCGGCCGGGACTTCATTCAGTTTGCTTTATATATGTTTAGCATTCTACTATGATTTCCTAGGCCGTATTCTTCAGATCATGTTATATTTGTTATCTGAATTATTCATTACTTAGATTTGAATACTATCTAGTTATGATTTAATTGTTATTTATCGGATATTGAACGTTTTATATTTTATCTTGCATAATTCATTTGACTATCATATATGTTAAGGAACCTTCCTTTTGGACTTATTGCTGAGTTATTTTAGTCTAGAGGACCAATCTGACTATATAACTTTTTTCATAACTGTGCTATGACCATTAGACAGATATGACTAGTGATGGACCAAATCCTAGGGTTATGTCACGAAGGTAGAAACTTATATGTGTATGACAAGTTTGAACTAGAGGACCAATCTGTACAAACCATTTTGATTTTCATGACCATTGAGATCAAAAACTCGAATGAATCTTGTATGATACGAACCAATACATGATTATTTGGAAAATGTAATTGCATGACCATTGCCATTAATGACCTTATAATCATAGGATTAGGTAGTTGGACCAAAACATCTAATCACTCTAGAAATCGATATATAGCTTTCAATATCCATTGCACTAATAGCATATCAAACATAACTAGATAAATGAATCGAATCTAAGTATAAACGTTTACTTTTATGTTTTGTAATTTATATTTATATTTTCCGATTTTAATAAACTTTTGCGTTGTATCTTGACACGAGTCAATGCATTTTCTCAAACTCCCCCCTTTTAATTATTGTTTGCTTGAATAATTGTTAATTGATAATTGATTTTCTTAACTTTAAAATATCCGATTTCCCTTGGGTTCGACAACCCGTATTTACCATTACTATACTACAACCGATTAGGTACACTTGCCTAATTGTGTTGTTCTATTCATACATGGTACTTCCATGTTCGAAATGTAAAACTAATGTGAAAACCAATTGCTAAAATCATATATACGCTCGTAACACACCAAGTTTTTGGTGCCGTTTCTGGGTATTTTATATGTATGTTTGAAAACACATCAAGTTTTTGGCGCCGTTGCCGGGGAATTCGGTTTTATTTTTTGTATAGAAAATTAAATTATTAGTTAATATTTGTGTGATTGTAAATTTGTTTTTGTGTGTTATGTATTTTTATTGTTTTGATTGACATATCACTAATCATAAAATAGATATTTGCACGCCTTAAGCATATTTTAAAGTGTGGGGTGAATATTTCGGGGAAAAATGAAGTGACAAAACTTTGAAGTCTTTTCTGCTCACGCAATGTGACGTCTATGCCATTCGGACGTGACGTCGACAATCCGGATCGCGTTGAGAAAGAGACAACTTCAATTTACGCGACACATAAACGTGCATGACGTGTAAACACCCGAGGCAGATGCTGGTCGTACATAATGATACAATGTTTTTCAGGCTAAAAAGCAGCCACTACTGAGAAGGGGGACGCTTCTTTACAGTGGAGATAGCGATACTGACGACGGTCAAAAGTCGCATAGCCAGGACAACACACCACAACCGCAACCCAGTAGCCACGGCTTTGAAACTTCAGGGAGCACAAAATGAGTGATATTTTTCTTTTATTGTTATTACTTTTATTTTTTTTATTTAATTTTTGTGTGTTTATTTGTGTGTGAATAATATTTGTCTGAGTGATGTGTATGCAGATTTGCTAAGATTCAATGCTGGCAGCATGTTCAACGAATTCTTTTGTGTGAAAAGAGCCTCATATATGACGTCTACCGGTACCCAATGGGAGTATGTTCCATTTAGCTCCCTTTACTGTTTTGAATTATTTATACAATAAAATTATTGTATAAAATAAGTGTGGGTAAGAGCGTCATACTGCAATAATCAACTGAGCCAATTTAAATTTTTTATCTTAAACATCTATTCCAAAATTGAACGCTAAAAAGATAATTGTTAAAAAAAATATTTTGAAAATAAATTCGTAGCTTACATTTAATTTTATGTATGTATTTTTAGTTTTTCATTGTTTTATATAAAATTTAGTTCTATAGAGGACAAGTTTTCAGCTTGGTAGTTGCAAAATGTTTTGCATAAATAATGAAATAGACCCGTTGAAAATTTACCAGTTGTTAAAAACTGAGTTTTTACCAAAACAGATTGAGCCAGTTTCCCTACTTGCAAAATGCACGAATTATATGCTGTTACTAAATTGAGGAAAATAAGCCTCGATAAATGAACTTAAAATGAGAAAAATTCTCAAGAAATTTGATGTGCTAAAAAGCAGAAGTCAAGTAATGTTATACCATAAGATTGAGAATCAGAAAGGAAAATTCAATCAGTGGCCTTTGACATTCGAGCAAGTAGACATAAAATGGTTGGCCTCCGGGCATTTATGCACCTTATTACCTAAAACCAACTGGTTTGGGAAAATATTGTCGAAAGCTCGCTACATGGGTGTCATCGAAAGTCATGAAATTTCCTTAGTGGCCTTTGGAATTTGAATTAGTAGACTCTGTACAGTCTTGACTCGAAAATTTGTAATCAAGAGTTCCATCGAAAGTCACGAGTTTCAAAGGTGCGGAAAAATGGAAATAATAACTTAACTTGAGAAATTTAGTCCAGCATGATTTTTATTTTAAATATGAGAAATTCGACAAAAATTCTTGAGGTGGAAGAATCTTTAAAGGGTGTATTCGATGTTATGTAAAAATGAGTATTTATCAATCTAAAGACTTGTCGTTTATAGAAAGAGAGTTTGTGTAAAGTTTTGAAAAGTTAGAAATATGTACATAGGGCTAGGTATAATCTACTATATTTATTCTTAATTTATTATTCTTAACATCGGTAATAAATGCTAGATTTGTGATAGCGTATGGAAAGTTGTTTGGACATCAAGTTTCTCGGCTTGGTTTTAAATTGTAGTTTGCTTGAGGACAAGCAAAGTCCAAGTGTAGGGTATTTTGATATTGCCTCATTTATACATATACTTCGGGCAATATCGAGTGCCTAAACACGTGTTTATGGTATGATATCAAGATAAAAGGTACTTATACGTTTAAATTACCAAAACACAGGAAAAATGGCTTTGCGACTAAAGAAGGAGCTGAATACGAGCCTAAAAATGAACAAAATAAGTAAACTGACCTTGCGGAAAGAAAAGAGCTAAATACAGAGATTTATGTGCGAGAAACAATGAAAGAAGCCCAACAGGAGTCAGATCGCGACCCGATCTCCTTATGGATCGCGACCTGATCTGCTGACAAGCTAGTGACGATTTGTTGACAAAAAGATCGCGACACGTAGAAGAGATGGCGACTCAACGAGATCGCGACCCGACCCACCAACCACAGTCTACTGATGTCGGGGTAGTGGCCAACTGAGAAACGCACTTCACTTCAGATCGCGACCCGATCACATGTAGGATCGCGACGCGATCTCACCTGGGCAGAACTATAAATAGAGGTCTTCTCTTGTTGTTTGAGACACACATACACCAACACCTAGAGAAATACATTCTCTATACCTTTCATATCAGTCTCTGTAAACTCTATAAGGGTTGTACAATCAAGGAGTAGATGGTACGGTGCGTATGGAATCGAGAGCTTGAAGAATGTTCGGCCGGGACTTCATTCGGTTTGCTTTATATATGTTTAGCATTCTACTATGATTTCCTAGGCCGTATTCTTCAGATCATGTTATATTTGTTATCTACATTATTCATTACTTAGATTTGAATACTATCTAGTTATGATTTAATTGTTATTTATCGGATATTGAACGTTTTATATTTTATCTTGCATAATTCATTTGACTATCATATATGTTAAGGAACCTTCCTTTTGGACTTATTGCTGAGTTATTTTAGTCTAGAGGACCAATCTGACTATATGACTTTTATCATAACTGTGCTATGACCATTAGACAGATATGACTAGTGGTGGACCAAATTCTAGGGTTAAGTCACGAAGGTAGAAACTTATATGTGTATGGCAAGTTTGTCCTAGGGGACCAATCTGTACAAACCATTTTGATTTTCATGACCATTGAGATCAAAAACTCGAATGAATCTTGTATGATACGAACCAATACATGATTATTTGGAAAATGTAATTGCATGACCATTGCCATTAATGACCTTATAATCATAGGATTAGGTAGTTGGACCAAAACATCTACTCACTCTAGAAATCGATATCTAGCTTTCAATATCTATTGCACTAATAGCATATCAAACATAACTAGATAGTTGAATCGAATCTAAGTATAAACGTTTCCTTTTATGTTTTGTAATTTATATTTATATTTTCCGATTTTAATAAACTTTTGCGTTGTCTCTTGACACTAGTCAATTCATTTTCTCAAACTCCCCCCTTTTAATTATTGTTTGCTTGAATAATTGTTAATTGATTATTGATTTTCTTAACTTTAAAATATCCGATTTCCCTTGGGTTCGACAACCCAGATTTTCCATTACTATACTACAACCGATTAGGTACACTTGCCTAATTGTGTTGTTCTATTCATACATGGTACTTCCCTGTTCAGAAATGTAAAACTAATGTGAAAACCAATTGCTAAAATCATATATACGCTCGTAACACACCAAGTTATTGGTGCCGTTTCTGGGTATTTTATATGTATGTTTGAAAACACATCAGACAGCTAGTGGGGAAAATGTCTAATCAATAATCATAGTTAATGTCTTCGAGCTGACTATAACCCTTTACAATTAGTAAAACCTCTTTCCTTGTGACTACTCATGAATCATCAATTGTGTTACTAAAAACCCAACATGTCCCAACTACTAGTTGATGTGAATATAGAGGTATTAAAGTCCATACGTTATTTCACTTAATTTCTGCTAGTTACTCTTGCATTGCTCGAGTCCAATCAGAATGTTCTAAGGCCTCTTGGATGGTTCTTCGTTCAATCGTGGCGGTAAAAGAAACATAGTACCATTTATTATGGATATCAATTAAAGAACGAGTTTGAACACCAGCATTTCGATTGCGAATGACTTGGTTGGGTACATGAACACTTGTCCAGATGTGCAGTCTAGGAGTTAGATGATCATCGGCAGGTATAGACACAACATATTGTACAACACCCTATTACTCCCCCTGATTATCCTGAATTTCTAAAATGTGGTCATCCTTGATGGTAGAGCACAATACTGAGTCTTGATGGTGGTCAAGAGTTTGAGAATTGATTAGGGTTTGAGTTATACATTCATTAAAAAGTTCTTTAGAATTAGAAGTTGAAGGATCCCCCTATACTTCATCATAAGTCGACTCAATCACTGGTACAAGGTGTATATACGGTGATTGATCCCCCTAAATCGTAGATGGAATATCTACAGTTGACGTAGTTGCAAGAGCAGATGAACTAGAAGAAAGAGTCCCTTGGAGAGGGACTTCAGTATTTGGAAGAATATCAATATTAGTAGTTGTCTCAGTGGACCAAAAAGTGAACAAAAATAAATATGAACAACTACTTTATGTCACACCCCCAAACCGTAATGGCGGAAAATTTCGAGGGTGGGTGACTTCATGTACGATATCATAACAACGTTGAATAGTAATAATGAATCCAAGCAAATCACTACCATCATAATATAACTGTAAAGGTTACATAAGTTAATTGTTGTTGTTTCCATTACAATTACATAAGATTCAAAAACACATAATTCATGACGTCATAGCGTCCCGTCATCATTTCTTGCAATCCTGTTTACTGGTTTCCTGAGAATACAAGTATTTTGAAAAGCGTCAACAATAAAGTGAAAGGTTTTCTGCAACTATGAACTAAAATTCCTAAGTTCACATGCAACCTATATAGATCTAGGTTTTCTTCTAATTAAACATATAATAAATCCTAGAAGGCCAGAAGAAATAAACTAAAAGAATAAAATAAGAAAAACTAACCTTTTAGGATTTCTTGGAAACCAAGCAGCACAAATGTCCTGCCTCAAATAAAGTCACACCCTAGCAGGAGCTCTTGGCCGAAAATCTTGAGAAAAAGAGAGTAAAAAACGTGGTCCTAGTGTTACGGAGAGTCTCCCTATTTATAGCCTCCATGTGGTGATCAGATAATCGTTACGGATAAACCTTTTTGAATTCAAATTAAGATAAACTATTATTTTAATCATTCAAACACCATTTATCTGTAGTATATATATGTATCTCGAAAATATATATATTTATATATATATTTTCGGCCACCACATGGTCACTCACACTGCCACTTACTCAACTATTGAATAATTATAGTTTTAGTCCCTGCACCTTTAATTAATAAATTTAACTGCCAAATTAATTCCAATTAATTCCAGAAAAATTTCTAATCAATTATTATAGTTTCTAATTAATATATTATCACTTAAATATATTAATAAACTATTTATTTAATTTCTATTGATTTATTAATCATATAATAAATCAATCTTTCTCTCTACCGGACTTTCTGCCAATCCTCCAATTATGAGGGCAACCCAAATGGACTATGCTACTATTAATCAGATAAATACTAATTACTAGTCATGGCTTAGACACCTAATCCAACAGTCTCCCACTTGGATAAGTTTATGACTAAAATTACCAATTTACCCTCTAATTAATTTAGCAAGTGTAGCTTCCTAGAAACCGCTGCCGAACTCTGACCTAGTCAGTTCTGTCCAAAGATAAGTGATCAGATGATCCTTCGTCCAACAATATATTTTCAGACACGAGACATGGATTGAGATCAATCTCTGTCCGATATTCTGTTCCCTGATTTCCGATTCTGCTTATGACTTTAGAACTTCTAATTGAACACATCAATTTAGTCCAGGCTGGCCAGGACTTTAGTCAACTTCAAAATCATCGAGAGGCCTATAGATATCTGTTTCCCATTAGGGTCAAGGAACGAATAAGCTTCGACTCATATGCTTATATCTTTTACCAGTCAAATCATTCACAACAACACGTTTTATAACATCGAGTTACCGATGCGTTTTCGTATTATCAATGAACAACTGCCTTGTAAATTATAACTCATATCTCTCTACTTGAAGATCATAGGATATTATCGTCTCAATATTGCTTGTGATATAATCCATGAAGCAATCTATTGAGCGTGGGTTTATCCAATACTCAAATCTCTATTTCTAAGTACTCATGAATGTTGTAGCAATCCTATTGCTATGCCTAACTCCTTAGACAGTCTACAAATCAATTCACGACAGTCTTTATTCAATACTTACTTCCCAAAGTATGAGCGACTGTGGGCCTTTCTAAATAATTAAATTATTCGGGAAGTAAAACATGCGAAAGTGAAACATAAAGATCTGACTGGCAGCTACTCTTGCTTATTACCAAGTCTTCACAAGGTAATCACCAAGTCGGACCTTGTCATAAACTATTATCGGTTTCAGGATTTCTTTTAAACTTTCAATTCTAATTTTACAGCTATGTCTTAATGAACCTTGCACTCTTTCTATGTATCCAAAGTATCTTATACTTATACACTTTATTACAGATGATCCAATCGAATGCTCATCCTATAACATCTCAATAAGTTATCCTGTCAATTTCTCTTCTAACTGCATTCTGGTAATGTGTGCTGTGACTTCCTATGGATCTGGGGTCTTTAGTCTACTTGACTGCACCCTAAGACTATTTCGAGGTGTTATGATGTGCCGGTGAACCACACACGCTCCATCAGAATACCAACGAGACTTTGTAACCATGAAGTCCATTAACATCATGTCCTGATGTTAATAATTACCACTTTGAAAATCTTTCAAATTAATACTATCACTTTCACCCTAATCATTTCCTAATGAATTCTCACTTTAGTTCAACCAATCCATCCAGTATTCCCAGCCATGCAATGTCCTGAATCCAACTTACTATGCCCTAAGCATTAAGTTATCAGGACATGTTCATGACTTTATGATCGATCCAAAACTTGTGGAACCCGATCTAATCCTATTCCAAACCCTTTCGGAATCCAAGGATTATTTATAATCCTTTGTGTCATGATTTTCGAAAAACTATTTTCCTTTCAGAGACTTTTCTCGTGCATCTTGAATCTTATCAAGATCATGCTTACAATGGCTAGGTCTATCCTGTGATTTCATCTTTCCAATAGATGACTGTGAATTACATGAGTATGTTGCACCTTCTTTATTTCTTTCATGCCAAGTCATCACACTTTGCAATGACAAGAAAAACTTTTCCTAAGTCTATGCATCTTGAATCTCATCAAGATCATCTTGGCAGAATCTGGATCTATCTCATAGACGTTTGCAACCACCTGAGAATGCCGTATTTCTATTAAGGCTTTCATAGCGATCCGTCTCTTAACACCAAGTCATTACACTTCGTAATGAAAAGAGACGTTTCCTAGAACCATTATTTATCCCACATGTGGGGATAGTGGATAACAGCGACTCCCACTAGCTTTGACATGGTTATAGGCTATTCACAAAATCCAGGACTTATGATACATTTTGAGAATCCAAACCTTTCTGACATTTTAATGGAAATCTTTCAGCCCTTTCTCAAAATCCAATCCTTTGGCATATTTTGAGAATCTGAATATCCTTTCTTGCGAGATGCCCGTGGGACGAAACCCGGGGCCACGTACCTTTTGTAATGGCATGCTCTATGTGTGTCCCTATTAGTATGCCGGTAAACCACACATGCTCCACTAACGACTCACACTATGCCATGCAGAATCCTCTCGGATTTCATCTTCTATTGAGAGTGCTTTACTCGGAATCAATTGCTTGACTCTGAGTATCGATTCACTCAACTAGATGCTCTGAAGGTATGTATATGTCCATGTTGCTTTCTTTTGTTGATTCAGTTACTCCCACTGGTTTTTAGACCAGGTGTAAAATCAATCAAATTTTCACACAGACCGTGTCTCGTCCTAAGGTCCTCTTATTTGGCAGCAGCCGGGCTCACCAATGCTTCCAAGTAGTCGGATTGCAAATCCGTACCAACTGCAGTGTTTTACCACTAATCAATATGTCACCCCGATCACAACTACTTATGATGGTGATCAATACTACTGGTTAAGAGGAGATTATGTCAGTTGTAAAGCAGAAATCTGATTTCTACTCCAAGCCTTGTGATGACTAAAATGTTCTTTCATTGCTAATCCTAAACTCATTTAGGACTGTCCCAACTCCCACTGTTTCCTTAGACTATGAGTTCTTTCTAAAAGAGCTCTTTAGTTACAGTGGGATAGCTAATGAAACGACAATGCTGATCAAGTTCAGCTGGTCATGAGGTTCAGATGAACACCACAAGACCCTGGACTTTCTATGTACAAGTGGGATAATCCCAACTTTACATTTCAGGCAGTGTCTGCAAGACCTACTTAGTCTAGGATGTGGTCGGAGTATGGTTTATATGGACTGACTGGTATAGTGTTCATCTTATTGGAAACTAATTGGCAATGTATCTCATACACCGAGGATCGAACTGTTTCGACCAATGCTCCATTATCTTCCCTAAGACACATTATAACCATTAATGTTCTTGGAGAATGAACTGTGAAACCTTTTTCTCAGTTTATGTTATCGCTTAGGTTCTGTGGAACTTGCACTTCCTTTGAAGTCCTTGAACTGTTCAAGGTTTCAATTCAATTCGCTTATCTAATAAGCCAAGTCATATTTGTCATACCGAATGATGAATATCGTGAAGTACAAACAATTGTGTTTTATATCAAGATTCTAGCAATACACAGCAACTAGATTCTAGCAATACACAGCAACTGGTGTGTCTGTTGCTCTTAATCTCAATGTCTTTTACATATCTATGTAAAATTATGACTTTGTTCAAGACTTGCAATCTTCAGTTGACTCTAAGTCAACTGATTCCAAAATTCTATCCTCTGGATCTTTGGGTGATTCATTTCTTGCCACATGTGCTTTATAAAGAAATTAATCATCATCTGACTCCAAGTCAGATGATTCCAAAGTCCTGTCTAACTGGACCTTTGGTTGATTTATTTCTTGACACATTAAGAACTCAATTCATCAAGTGACTCTAAGTCAAATGATTCCAAGGTCCTGTCCAACTGAACCTATGGTTAAATTGATTCTTATAACATTTGTATTAACAATCATAAATGACACAATTCTTGAATCCAAACACTTTGGATGCATCAACATTCAAGTTATTACTAATCATACATTCAACACATTCATGTAGCATTTCAAGGATAATTTCAGACAACAGGTGTTAAAAGAAAATATGACAATTTTATTAAAAATAAAATCCTTGAACAATGTAATAGACAATGTCAAAAATGTATCTAAAGACTAATAACAATATTCCAATATCTATCTAAACTTCAAAACTGCACGAGCTGGAGATCCAATCCAAATGTGCTCCTATACGCCAGAGTCCCGTGCCTTCTTGATTCCCTGCATACACACCAAAATGCGACTGTCACATTATGTATCAAGAAATCCTGGAACAGGAGTTTTGAGGTTTTTAGATATACCTGAGCTTTCAAAAGAGTTGGAGCGTCTTCCAACCTTTCCGTGACTGTATCCGATTTAGCAGATTCCCAGTTTGAGACATGTCTAGTCGATCTCGACCGTTTCTTGTTACGTCTCTTCACTGGACTTAATCCAGAAGTAGCTGAGCCATTTGAGCTATGCCTGTCCAAGAGTGACTCGTATAAAGTCAACAGTGGACGCATTTCCATGAGGGTCTTTTTCTGGTCTTCCTTTCTATACGTCTGAATGAACAGATCGTACTCATTTGTCAGCGAAGCGAGCAGGATGTTAACACCCTCCTCCTGACTCATGGGATGACCAAGTTTATATAACTCGCATATGTACCCTTCAATCTGAAGAACATGCGAATTGATGCTACTTCCTCCCTTTAGCTTGCACTCTGCAAGTCTTCTAAGGATTCTAGCTCGTTCCTCTTCAACTGGTTTTTGGAACCTTTCCTCCACCAGTTGCATCAACTCATATGGCCCCAAGGATTCAAAATCCTTGCGGAACTCGGGGTCAATGGTTGATAGCATGAGGTCACGAATCTCTTCGGATTCATCATAAGAACCTTTTATGATGACTTGTTCCGGTGGAACTGGGATCGGATACTCGGTGAGATATAGCTTGCCAGCAATGCCGAGACCCAGTCTCCAATTGCGAAGCCATTCTTTACAGTTGAGGCCAGTCAGCCTTTCCATATTAAGCAGGTGCATTCTGAGGCTTTCAGAAATGGGTGAAGGAGGAGAAGGAGGAGAATTGACACTTGACATCTATAAAAGAAAATAGAATTTATTAGCTTAATTGGTCATTTTTAAATAATTACCCAATATGTTATTTAATAAGGCTAGGATCCAAAATACCCCAACTATGGTATGAAGAGGGATGCCGTAATCACAACATAATGGTCATTAAGGTAGATAAACACTTATCAATTTCATCTTATGAAATTCCTAGATCTGTTGAGATTCATTAAACTCTTCAATGGCATGTTTAATCTCGTATGTGCTCCACTGTTTGTGACTGGGATGCCGAGGATCACAAACTGGATGTGAATAACCATGCAAATTAGCTTGTTACTCTCAAGTTAATTATCATCTCTAATTGATGTGCCGGTAAACCACACACGCTCCACCAACAATGACAATACCCGGGAAACCCATTGCATCTCTTTATGAACCCCTATTAGCGTGTCGGTAAACCACACACGCTCCACCAATGTTTCATAAAGTGCAATGTGCAATTTCATGGATTAGCACCAAATCACATTTTTCTTAAAGTAACTAGATTTGGGATTTTATTAAGTGTTCTAGTACTTTGAATCATTATACTTTTAGTGATTATTAGGCGGTCCTATCAAACCTGTTCAGCTAACGACCCTCCACTGATCAGGCGAGCGGTGGTCGAGAGTGTTCACCCATTAGACCGCCATTTTATAGGCAGTCTCCTTATACCCACTTTATAGACCAGCTTCGTGAATGAGGCCTACTAATGATTTGACTAACCATTTAATCTCATACATATAAAAAATAACTTCCTAGTTATAATATATATATATATATATATATATATATATATATATATATATATATATATATATATATATATATATATATAAGATGTAATTTTTTAAACATTTAAAAAATTGTTTCTGGTTTATCTTTTAATTTATTGTCGATTTAAGCTATTAAATTTAAAATTAAATTAAACCACTTAAAGCCGATTTAATTATCTTTTAATTAACCAATTAATTAAATTAATTAAATTTGATATTTTAAACCTCTTAAAATATTTATATATTTGATCTATTAATTTTCGGAATTTAAACCATTTAAATCGAAATTAATTAAATTCTATTAATTATCTTTTAATCAAACAATTAATTAAATTAATTAATTTTGTAGATAGGTGTCACAAAATAATCAAATTAATTTAAACCTATCATTATCCCCTAATTTTTGAATTTTAGGATAGGAGGTTTAAGGTTTTATCTATTTAAACAATTAAAGTTACCAAAAATAGAAAGCCTACTAAACCATTCCTTTATTCACGCCAAGCAGGGGGAGGGGCCAGGGTTTTTCGAAACCCTAACCCTAATATGCAAAACGGCCACATTAGGGTTTAGAAACAATAAACCCCAATTTATAGGATACAGTTATAGCAATTTAACAAGAAAACACACCGAATAGCTCTGATACCACTGAAAGGTTTTCTGCAACTATGAACTAAAATTCCTAAGTTCACAGGCAACCTATATAGATCTAGGTTTTCTTCTAATTAAACATATAATAAATCCTAGAAGGCCAGAAGAAATAAACTAAAAGAATAAATTAAGAAAAACTAACCTTTTAGGATTTCTTGGAAACCAAGCAGCACAAATCTCCTACCTCAAATGAAGTCACACCCTAGCAGGAGCTCTTGGCCGAAAATCTTGAGAGAAAGAGAGTAAAAAACGTGGTCCTAGGGTTAGGTAGAGTCTCCTTATTTATAGCCTCCATGTGGTGATCAGATAATCGTTACAGATAAACCTTTTTGAATTCGAATTAAGATAAACTATTATTTTAATCATTCAAACACCATTTATCTGTAGTATATATATGTATCTCGAAAATATATATATTTATATATATATTTTCGGCCACCACATGGTCACTCACACTGCCACTTACTCAACTATTGAATAATTACAGTTTTAGTCCCTGCACCTTTAATTAATAAATTTAACTGCCAAATTAATTCCAATTAATTCCAGAAAAATTTCTAATCAATTATTATAGTTTCTAATTAATATATTATCACTTAAATATATTAATAAACTATTTATTTAATTTCTATTGATTTATTAATCATATAATAAATCAATCTTTCTCTCTACCGGACTTTCTGCCAATCCTCCAACTATGAGGGCAACCCAAATGGACTATGCTACTATTAATCAGATAAATACTAATTATTAGTCATGGCTTAGACACCTAATCCAACATAAAGTTGGTGTGTTCATAGTGTTTCATATAGATATCCCTTTGTGATAAATCGTTGGTTTGAAAACTCAAGAAAATCCAATATTTTCCATATTTAGAAGTGTTGTTTGTCTGAAAAACCCAAAGTTTATTTCATTGTGTAGGTCATAAAGTAGCACTTATAATGTGTAAGATTCGACGTAAACATTCATTAAGGGTGAATCTTTTTTCTGTAGTGAGACGTCCTATAACCATACTATAGACTAGTTGGCCTGCTGCGACGTTCTTCAGGCATCGGAAATATTATGACAGTTGCCACCTCAGACCTGCCGGTCTAGCTGTAGCTAACAGCTCAGGTGCGGGGTTGTCAATTGACACGCCTAGGTCGTCGTGCGGTCAAAAATTGTAAAACCTCACTATCACTAGTACAGTGGAAGTCAGGGTCGATCCACAGGAGTTACGTGGTCAAGATAGGTGACAGATTACCAGTTGCAGTGTCACGCTACAACCAGAGGCACTAGTATCTATTTTACCAAAAAATGATCCAAAAACCAAAATCCAAACACAATCCAATTCCAAGCATAAACTTAAATGAAACTAAAACCAAAACTTAATCTAACTTGCTTACTGAAATCAGAAATATAATTCAAAAACAGAAACAACCAAGATCCAGCCAAAAGCATAAAACATCCAGACATCAAAAATACCGAAAACACCAATAAACATGTAACTGAATGATTGATTGCATAAAACTCAGATCCAAAGTATTCAAAACAGTAAACAACGAAAATCAGAAGTTTCAACCTAATGCTAATGGTTTTCACACCCAAAAACACCAAGCTTAACTACTAAAACAACTAAACTAATATGAAAACTAAGTGAAGAAACATGAATACAACGAATGGTGACTGAAAATCGAATCTTGGACTCAAAGAAGCTTCAGATCCACCTTATGGGTCGTTCCTTGCCCTCTGATTTGGACCTAATGGCCTGTATTTATAGTTATGGAAATTAAGTGACCGCGTCGCACCGCCTTGATATCCGCGGCGCGCGTATGGGTTTATCCCCGTTTTCTCGCAGTTTGAATTATTCCCACCGCCTTATCGTTGACTCAGTGCGGCGCGCCAATGTGTAGACCCGCGGCGCGGGTGTTCAGTCGACTGTTTTTGTCTTTATCTCCAAACTTCTTCCGTTTTGTACGCATTTAGCCCCTGTTTGTAACTTTTCTTTCCAAACTAGCACTGACACAAAAAGTGAGAATACCACAGCATATTTGATATAAAATCACCAAGAATAGGGCTCAACAACGACTAAAATACTTTATATTACTAGGCGTTGTCAAACACCCCACACTTGTGCTTTGCTTGTCCCCAAGAGAGAGAGTTTTTAACAGATTCTAACTAAGACTCAAACAATTTTTGAATGTGTTCAATTTCAAGGCTTATTGCCCTAAGAGTTAGATTGAAATAGTTTGTGAAAACATAACCATAATATTCTTTGGAATTCATGACTTTCTAAAGAACCCTTGATTACAAATTTTCGGTTTGCAAAAAGCAAACTTACTCATTGAGATTCTAAAGGCCATAAAAAGACTATCCATGACTTTCGATGTTGTCCGTTTAACGAGCTTTCAGAAATACCATCCCAGACCAGACGATCTTAGGTGGCAAGGTGCATATGTCCCACCCATTTTAGACTCACCGGCTCGAACAACAAAGGCCACTAATTGTCAATCCTTTCCTAAATTCCAATCCTAAAATACTCCAATCTTCTAACTCTTAAAACTCAACTTATTTGACTAAACTCATAGCATGATAACAACTAAACAATATTTCTTAAAAATACTAATGTTATAACATTCACAAATTATTCGTTTCAAAATTACAATCTAATAAAAATTTTGAAAAAGTTGCTAAAAATTTTAAAAATTGGTCATTTTCCGCAAAAATTTCAAAAAAAAAAAAATCTCTTTCGACAATCCACACCCCACACTTAAAAACGTACAACGTCCCCGTTGTACAAAATTATTTCAAAACTAGGGAGAAAGAGTTACCCCTTTGACGGTTGACGGCTTGATGGTACTTGGTTGTCACATGTACAAAAACACGAACAATTCTTGCTTCGAATTCCAGGAGTTGTAGTGCAACAGTAAAACATGCCAGTGATCAAGGCAAGTGGAGGGGGCATGGTGACCCCACACTTGCCTGAAACAACTCCTCCAGATACTTTATTCATGTATTACATGCATCACTCACAAACATATCAAATGTAAAAAGAAAAACAAACTAAAATATATAAACAAACAAAAACGTAAATAGTGTCATAGATTTAGTAAAGATATCTCAAAAAGAAAAGTAAAATACATCACTCGTCCCTGGGTGGCCTGGAAGGACCTGCCTCGCGATCATGTGCTCGGACCGGGAAGGGTCGGGGGCGTCATCCCTACTAGGAGGCCATCTCCAGAAGTACCTCTCCAATCCACGCCAGCTGGTCGTCAATACCAGCAACCCTGGCCTCCAACCGTCGGATAGCTGTCATCTCCGCCGACTAATATGGCTCTCCTGGCGCGACTGGTGGTGCGGAAACTCTCTGGCGACGCCTCGGTGGTCCCTCCTCATGGGCTGGTCGAGGTGCTCGTGGCGCCTCCGTTGCCACCCTCATATAACG
Organism: Cichorium intybus; assembly: GCA_023525715.1. NCBI lineage: Eukaryota > Viridiplantae > Streptophyta > Magnoliopsida > Asterales > Asteraceae > Cichorium > Cichorium intybus. The sequence continues at coordinate 59,234,467 of CM042016.1, read as the reverse complement.
CCCTGGCTGTGGCTGATGGATAAGGCCCATGTTCTCCAAGAACTGGACCGATGTGTGCATAGGCGGTATCGCCGTCAGGGTATCTGTGATCTCAGCAGTTAGTAAACTGTATGATCGGGCCAGGCGGGTACTGTAGTGCCCGCCGACCAAAGGACTGCTACTGGATGCACCTGCTGCTCGGGTGGATAGGGAAACCGCTAAGGCGTACGGTAGATGGAGGAACTTGGTGGGGTCGAGGAGCACCCACATGAATGTGATATCCTCCCCAGACACCTTCTCACTCCCTTGCTTCTGCATAACAGATGATGCGGTGCATGAGGCGGTGAAGCGGGTTGTGGAGCTGGCTCTCCCTGGCCGACCCCACCTCAAATCGGATGTTGGACATTGTAGCCCAAATGGTCTCGTTGGCAGCCCGATTCGGCTGTCCCTGAATGCATGCGCGCAAGAATGGCACGAAGTGGCGGCTCTGAAGCTCTTCCTCTGTGTATATCCCCGCATGTCTCCCATACTACTGGAGACTACACTCCCGGCTAACTCCCCCAAGTCTGAAATTGATCGGCCTGGGTTGAGCGTCCCGCGCTCTCGGTGCGTAGCGAACTGTAGACAGGAACTCCAGGAGAAGCTCCGTGTAGACTGTGTCCTCCTGGTTGGCCATGAGCGTCTCCCATCCATGTCATGTTAAAGTGAACTCCCCAGTGGACCAGGTGTGATGAAGTAGTGGCTCAATCTCAGCCCATAATCCGGCCTGACCCAGAATATCCTTATCAAAAATGGTAGCCTCGAGAACCCGACGCGTGATCAACGCATCCCTTCGCTGTATATACTCTGGTGTGCTATCCAGTATATCGGGAAACTGAAGGAAAGGTTGGTCATGTCTAAAAGCCATCTACACAAACAAGCCACACACAGCACAAATTTTTTTTTTGCAAAATAAGTCCCTGGCTTCCCCACCGAGGCGCGGCGCGGCCCAAGAGCAAGGGCGCGGCGCGCCGAACGACTGTTTCGAAATAAAACCCCCACATCACTGATTTTCACATGTTAACTCAATCTAATACTACTACAAGTTATCCTAACCACCGACTAGCCCCTCTAGGGTGATTATTTTGCAAAAAAAAAACACCCTATGAGCTAGCATTGTCGATTTCTAAGTTTTTTCAAATTTTGAAGAAATCAACCAATTTCACGGCCTAATTGCTTGTTCTAACTACTACGAACAAGTTAGAATGACATACCTCAGTCGTAGAAATCAAATATACGAGAAAAACACAAGAAATCACTTGATTGATCGAAGCTCTGAGGCGCGGCGTGGGTTTTCAGTGGGTGCGACGAATGCATACGACTCACCTTTATATGCATCTGTCCGATCGTTTCCTGCGGCGTAGGTAAGGTCTAGCCGTGGCGCGCGTGTCTCTAAATCAACCCCTGCACATCGGGTTGTTTTGCGTACACGTGGCGCACTAGAATCCATACCGCGCACGGCCTTCAAAATCTCCAAAATCCTTCGTGTGGCCCCACACTTGCCTCGAACCAATAACACCCACAACGATGATGAGAATATCCTCCTAATTACTCCTAAAAATACTATACCAAACCAATAAGGATGGGTTGCCTCCCAACAAGCGCTAGGTTTAACGTCTTTAGCCAGACGGATTCCTCCTAGTCTTTACGATCCTTCCGGGGCATCATCTTGTTCATCTCGGGTGCATAGTTATGAACCATCGTTGCTAGCAATGAGGTGAGTTGCGTCATCCGATCGCTGACTTGGCTAATCCACTGCTGCTGCGCGTCTAGTAGCTGAAAGACCTTCGCCTCCCTACACCGGGCATCCTTTTCGTATCGCTGATATTTTAATTCCATCATTTCCATCATGTCAAGCAGCTGCACCTTGTCAATAGTTGATAGCGGATGTTCTCTTGTTTCCTTCAGGATCTCTTCTTGTCCACCTTCTCCGGTTCGGGTCCATATTTTTCCTTTATCTTTAGTTCTTGGTTCCATTAACAGATTGTTGCTCCAATGTTTATCATCATACCCTTGTGGTAGAGATATGAGACTCCCAAACATATTTAACCTGCGTTTCCTTGTCCCAAAGGAGATATCCACATCTCCTGTCTTACAATCCATAATAGCACCGGCTGTAGCAAAAAATGGGCGTCCCAGGATCAACGCGGGTGCATCCTCCAAACTATCGTATTCCATGACGAGAAAATCCACATGGTAGAAGAAATCGCTAACTTTTACTATCACATTTGTTAATTTGCCCCTTGAAACCTTAGTTGACTAATCGGCTAATTGTAGAACTGTTTTTGCCGGCTCCAACTCTTCATTCTTGTATTTGTCGTACAAGTATCATGGTAATACGTTAACACTTGCCCCTAAATCTAGCAAGGTGTTCCTAATAACCACATCTCCCACCGTGACAGTAATCAACGACGATCCATGATCTCTTTCCTTTTTAGGCAATGTTCCCATCAATGCCTCACTAGCTTTAACTGTCAACCTCACCATATCAGGTGTGGGAGTCTTGCTCTTTCCCTTTTTCTCGCACATTTCCTGAAGAATTCTTGTATCTTCAAGAGCGTTTTTCAACTCATCCCACAAAGGTTGATTTATTGATGGCCCAATTGATTTTTTGACACTTCCTGCTTTTTCTTTTCCTTCTTATCCTTCTTCCTTTATTTAATGCCAGCCACCATTGGCTGCTCCTCCTCTCGGACCTCCTTGTCCTCCTTAATTTGAGTTTCCATCTCAACTTGAATCTCTTCCTCATCCTTCTCTTTTTCAACCTTAATTTCTTCTTCGTTCTTTCTCTTCCCTTCAACCTCAGCTTCATCATCATATCCTAGTAAGTCTTCTACAGTCACCTTCCTCCATTCGGACTCGACGGCATTCACGTGCTCCTTTCTTTCCCGTTAAGTATGGTTCGGGTTGATTTCCGTAGTACTAGGAAACTTTCCGTTGTCCCTCTTTCTTTGATCCTCAGCCATCTGAGCGATCTGCCTCTCCATGTTGGCGATGGCCTTGGCATTACCCTGGGATTGCTACTGAGTAGTGTTGAACATTTCATACATATTTCCAATTAGGACTTCTTGGTTTCCTGGGGCATTGTTATTATTCGATGCCCCCCTGTTGTTGTTGTTGTTGTTGCTCCCACTTGAATTGCTGTTATTTGCGGGTTGGAATTGCCTGGGCTGATTGGATGACTGCCCTTGATAATTACCCTGCCTCTGGTTGTTGAAGTTCTGAGACCCCTGGTTGTAAGGTCTGTAGGGTCGTCCATTATTGTACTGCCCTTGACCCTGACCAAAAACTTGATTCGCCTCTTGGTTCCTCAGTCCCTGTTGACCTCCTTGTTGATTTTGTGGCCCGTTCTGTAACGTAGACATTAGCCTGTCAAACTTCTTATTTAACTCTCCTATTTCCTTCTTGACCTATTTTTTCCAATCTGCGTCTGCGCCTACCGCTGCAGCTATGCTTACGAGCTTCCTAGTAGAAAAGTCGCTTTTGATCCGTTGCTAAGCTGTTCCAGAAATTGCCAAGCCTCATCGGGATCTTGCATCATGATGGTACCACTGGACGATGCATTGATCATCGTCTGATTCGTTTCATTCACCCCTTCAAAGAACAATCTCACTAACTGCCACTTCGGAATGTCGTGGTGAGTGTAAGAGCGCATCAGTTCCTTCAAACGATCTCAAGCCTCGTGAAATGCCTCACCAGGCTTCTGCTGAAAATCTTGGATGGCTCGTCTAATCTTAGTGGTCTTACTTGCCGGGTAGAACTCTTGTAAAAAATTAGCTTTAAGCTGATCCCATGTAGTGATACTATTAGACTGAAAAGATGTAAACCAGTACTTCCCTTTGTCTTTTAAAGTGAACGGGAATAGCCTCAACCTAAAAATGTTCTTATTTGTGTTCCTAGGGGAGTTAGCATTTGCTATAGCTATGAACTCATACAAATGATTGTATGGATCGTCCTGTTTATAATCCCTAAATTCTGGCAATATTCCTAAGAGCTGTGGTCTAATTTCTACCTAGGCTTCTACATTCTCGGGAATATAAATGGGCGATGAATCGTCATACTCCTGCGGTTGGAAGTGCAACGCAACCGATTTCCCCCTCGGTTGTGCAAAGTATAAAGGTTGAATAAAGTTACCGTCATAATGATGATTATTGTTGTACCCTTGTTGACCATGCGGTTGCTGATATTATTGTTGTACTCTTTGCTGAGGTCCCCGACCTCTGTTCCATGGTTGCTGCTGCTGTGGAGGAATCCAGCCTTCATCTTCCTCATCATATCTGTGCTCGACCTCCTGGTATTGATATTGTTGTGGTGGAGGCTGTTGTGGCTGCACATGTTGGCTCGGTTATGGTAAAGTTTGAAAAGCGGGTTGTGGTTTAAAGGTGGTTGGTTGATATGGTGGTTGTAATGGTTGTTATTGTTGTGGTTAGGAAATGGTAGTTTGCTAGCATGGCAGTGGGGTGCCATCTCGGGCCGGTGCTCCCCACACCATTGGGGGGGTAAAAGGGTTGGTTGATGTTTGTACTGGTGGAAATGAAGGCGGAGTGCATGCTGGTATTGATGCGGGGGCTGAAACCGCAACCACCAGTGTTACTCGTGCTACCAAAATGAAACTCTGACACTGGGGTAATAAATGGAACTCCCCCTCCTCTTACCTCGCCCACAGGCTCATGGGTAACATCCTCTACACTAACATTACTAGGACTCATCTTATCTAAACGCCTACCTGCACGGTTCTTGCGCGTGGTTCGTTCGATCTCAGAGTCAAAACGCAAGGGTGATAACTGCCCACCCTGACGGGTACGCATGCACTAATGCAACACGCCCATCAAAACCAAAACACAAAAACTAACCAAACTAAAATCTCAAAACTAAAAATCAGAAACTAAAACTCCCTACAGATCACCTACTATTAAGCTCACAACTCCCCGGCAACGCCGCCAAAATTTGACACGCCTAGGTCGTCGTGCGGTCAAAAATAGTAAAACCTCACTCTCACTAGTATAGTAGAAGTCACGGTTGATCTATAGGAGTTACATGGTCAAAATAGGTGACAGATTACCAGTTGCAGTGTCACGCTACAACCAGAGGGACTAGTCTCCATTTTACCAAAAAATGATCCAAAAACCAAAATCCAAACACAATCCAATTCCAAGCATAAATTTAAATGCAACTAAAACCAAAACTTAATCTAACTTGCTTACTGAAATCAGAAATATAATTCAGAAACAGAAACAACCAAGATCAAGCCAAAAGCATAGAACATCCAGACATCAAAAATACCGAAAACACCAATAAACATGTAACTGAATGATTGATTGCATAAAACTCAGATCCAAAGTATTCAAAACAGTAAACAACGAAAATCAGAAGTTTCAACCTAATGCTAATGGTTGTCACACACAAAAACACCAAGCTAAACTACTAAAACAACTAAACTTATATGAAAACTAAGTGAAGAAACATGAATACCATGAATAGTGACTGAAAATCGAATCTTGGAGTCAAAGAAGCTTCAGATCCACTTTATGGGTCGTTCCTTGCCCTCTGATTTGGACCTAATGGCCTGTATTTATAGTTGTGGAAATTAAGTGACCGCGTCACACAGCCTTGATATCCGCGGCGCGCGTATGGGTTTATCCCCGTTTTCTCGCAGTTTGAATGCTTCCCACACCTTATCGTCACACAGCCTTGATATCCGCGGCGCGCCAATGTGTAGACCCGCGGTGCGCTTGTTCAGGCGACTGTTTTTGTCTTTATCTCCAAACTTCTTCCGTTTTGTACGCATTTAGCCCGTGTTTGTAACTTTTCTTTCCAAACTAGAACTGACACAAAGAGTGAGAATACCACAGCATATATGATATAAAATCACCAAGAATAGGGCTCAACAACGACTAAAATACTTGATATTAATAGGCGTTGTCATCAATCCTGTATAGATCTATACACAATGTCACGCTCTCTTACCGAGATCCTGGTTATAAATTTCAGGACTTATAGTGTAAGTACAAAAGTAATGTGAAGACCCGTCTCACGAAATGTATGTATCATCGATCTGTTTACGTTTTGTAGTTATGAAAACCCTTTAGTCTTTCTGTTGTTATTTTATTTCCAAAATAACGTGGGCTGTAGCTAATTTATATAGTATTCTTTTATAAAAGAACCTGTGCCGTTTGACAACGCCTAGTGATATCAAGTATTTTAGGCGTTGTTGAGCCCTGTTCTTGATGAAATTATATCAGATATATCTTGGTATTCTCACTTTTCGTGCCAGGACTTGTTTGGAGAAAAAAGAATGGGAACAGGGACTAAAATCGTGCAAAAGAAAGAAGTTTGGAAAAGAATAAAAAAATCAAGGAAAACATACGCGCGCCGCGGATATATGATACACGCGACGCGGGCTTAATGCGGTGGAACACATTCAAATACCGAAGAAACGGGAAAAGATTAGTACGCACGCCGCGGATTCTTAATCTGCGGGGCGCGGCTGCGGGAAATTTGCAAATATAAATAGATGCAATTTCAGCCGAAAACCCTAGCAAAAAACCGGGTGTAAAATCGCCCTTGAAGCTCTTTGACTCCAAGATTTCGTTTCAGCAACTTCTCAAGTGGTATTTTCATGTTTTGGATTTTTATTTGTAATTAATTAGTTTTGATTAAGCTTTGTTTTGTATCTTTGGGAGTGACAACCATTGATATTAAGCTTTGGCTTCTGTTTTAGTCTCAATTAGTTATTGTTTTGATGTTTGGATTCGGATTTGGTGAATGAAAATCATTTGGTTACGTGCAAGGCCTGTTCGGATAGAGGTCTGTAATTCAGTGGTATTCTCGCATAAAGTAATCGTCTCATCTTGTATAAATGTTTGTTACCGGAGTCCGAACATAGTCCGAAATCAGAATGATCTCCATGCAAGACAGTGATTTTAACTTGTATAAAACGTTTGCGTAAAAATGTAAACACTTTTGAACATGTGTAAAAACGATATTTGTAGTATTAGGACTTGTATTCTCCCCCTAAAATTACTAAAAAGGTGAAAAGGAGTGGTATGAAGCTCACCCTTGATGCGTGAATTGTCGAGAAAGGGTGTTGGTTCCGGAAGTTCGTCGACAGGAACCAAGACTTGGGCCCTTCGGAACCTATGGACCTTCGGATAAAGCTATTATCCGATGGTTCTATGAAATGTCAGTATGTGTAAATGAAATATAAGCTATGTATTATCGTGTAGAATCATCGAGGGAAACCAAGTTACCAAGGATATGATGTTTTACACGGGGAATGATGGCAGAAGATGGCTGTTCATTGTGGTGCTGTTGAGGCAGTGAGTTGAGAGAAAGGTGGTGGAATTTGAGAGTTAAGAGAAAACTGAGGGAAAGTTTGGAGGAAATCTGGTGAGTTCGTGGGTTTATGGGGTAGAGGGGTATGGGGAACTGATTAGAATAAGGGTTAGTTATGCTTTATGTCAAATCACTTAGTCCTAGGTGTACTTAGTAGCAGTTGACCTTTTGATATGATTGACATATGCATTGGAACTTGTTATTTAGCAGGTGCTGGGAATCAGGGTTAGGAAGATGGTCTCCTATTCGGAAGTAGACATCGCATGAGAGGGGTAAGTTCTAGGGTAATGGATTCCGAAAATGATGCCTTCAGAACTCGTGCAGAAAGGATTCAATATTAAATCTCTCGATGTTCTGATCTCTGAAGGTTGGGTTTTCGGAGAATAATTTTCCGAATATCACCCGGAACCCTGAGTGTTCTCAGAGTGTCATTTCTGAATCGAGTGGTGAATTTTCGAAGTATGGGGTTTCAGAAGTAAGCCTTGAGGGTTTCAAAAATTTAGAGGGTCCGAAAGTCGTATCCAGAGCCGGAGGTTTCAGAGGTAGTTTAGAGGTCGAGGACCTTCTGAGTGAATCTATGAATGACGATTAAGGGTCCGAAAACTTGTTTTTCCGAAGTCATTGACTCCGAAGGTGGTTCGGAGGTTAGGAGTCTTCAAAATCGTTTCCGAATGAAGACTAGTTGTCCGAAAACCTTTCTTCCGATAGTATGGTTTTCTCTCCTTGAGCGACCCTATGGTTTTAATCATTTTTATTACAGGAGTCAGCATGCTCTTGGTTTAGTCACATTTGACTCTTATTGACTAAAATTTTTACGATTGTCACATCATCTACCCGTTAGAAAGAATTTGATCCCGAAATTTTACTCTTGAGTGGATGCTCAAGGGTTTGGGAAAAGATGTGGGTATTTTTTTCATTTGGTCTTTGCGTTCCCAAGTAAATTCAGGTCCACGCTTGGCATTCCAGCGGACCTTTACTATTGGTATGCGACTTTGCTTTGTTCTCTTGACCTCTCTATCCATGATTTCAACAGGTTCTTCAACAAAGTGTAAGTTCTCGTTCACCTCTATTTCTTCGAGTGAAACGACTAGAGTCTCATCGGATAGACACTTCTTCAAGTTGGATACGTGGAAGGTGGGATGGACGTTGTGGAGTTCTGGTGGTAGCTGGAATCGGTAGGCTACCGGCCCAATCCTGGCGAGGATCTCAAATGGTCCGATGTACCTGGGGTTTAGTTTCCCACGCTTTCCAAAGCGTATCATTCCTTTCCATGGCGAGACCTTCAGTAGTACACGATCGCCCACCTGAAATTCCAAAGGTTTGCGTCGCTTATCCGCATAGCTCTTCATCACGGGAGGCCTTCAATTGTTCACGGATCTGGACGATTTTCTCCGTTGTTTCCCGTATGATATTTGGACCGGTGAGAGTGCTGTTGAGTACCTGTCCTCTAGCTAACTGGGTATCTCCTACTTCAGCCCAACACAGAGGAGATCTGCATTTGCGTCCATACAATGCTTCAAATGGGGCAACCTTTATGCTAGTGTGATAACTGTTGTTGTAGAAAAACTCCACGAGTGGTAAGTGGGTGTCCTATGCTTTGCCAAAGTCTATCACACAAGCCCTCAGCATGTCTTCCAATGTTTGGATAGTCCTTTCACTCTGTCTATCCGTCTGCGGGTGGTACGCTATACTCATGTCGAGGTTTGTTCCTAGAGCCTTCTGCAGTGATTTCCAGAATCGTGACGTAAATCGACTATATCAATCTGAGATAATGGAGATTGGTGCACCGTGCAAACGTACCACTTCTTAGATGTACGTTCTTGTAAGTTTCTCTATTTTATCGGTTTCCTTGATTGCTAGGAAGTGAGCGGACTTGGTCAATCTATCGATGATCACCCATATGGTATCTAGCCCGCCGGTTGTCTTGGGTAACTTGGTTATGAAGTCCATGGTTATCCGCTCCCACTTCCACTCAGGTATTTTGGGTTGCTGTGATAAACCCGAGGGCTTCTGGTACTCCATCTTGACTTTAGCACAAGTCAAGCATTTGCCCACGTATGTAGCAATCTCTGCTTTCATGTTTGGCCACCAATATAGCTTTTTGAGGTCCAAGTACATCTTGTTAGACCCAGGATGGATGGAGTATCTTGTCTTGTATGCCTCATTCATAATAACGTCGTTGTACCCACCAAAATTCAGTGTCCAGATTCGGTTCATGAGGTAACGGGCTCCATCATCCTTGACCTTGAGATTTTTATCCATCCCTTGAAGTGCTTCATTTGCGGCGTTCTATGGTTTTAAGGCCTCTAGCTGGCCCTCCTTGATCTGTGTGGGCAAGTGGGAATGGATCGTTTTTGTTAGTGATTTCACTCGGCGACCCGAATACTCCTTTCGGCTAAGGGCATCCACTACTACGCTGGCCTTTCCTGGGTGATAACAGATTTCACGTTCATAATCGCTTAGTAGCTCAACCCAACGATGTTGTCTCATATTGAGCTCTTTTTGATTGAGGATCTGCTGGAGACTCTTATGGTCAGTGAAAATCGTACACTTGGTACCATACAGGTAGTGTCTCCAAATTTTCCATGCGAATACCACTGCTCCCAACTCGAGGTCATGCTTAGTATAATTGACCTCGTGGGTTTTGAGCTGTCTCGAGGCGTAAGCAATGACCTTTCCCCTTTGCATTAGTACACAACCCAGACCCTGATCGGTGCGCTGCACAAAGCATTCTTTAGAGTTTGGAAGGCGGCGTCTTGTCTGTCTCCCACTTAAATGTTACACCCTTCTGTGTTAGGGCGGTAACCGGCTTTGCGATCTTGGAGAAATTCTGTATGAATCTTCGATAGTAACCAGCAAGGCCAGAAACTGGCGAATTTCTGTTGGTTTCCTTGGTGCTCCCCAGTTATTGATGGCTGTGATTTTGGAGGGATCCACGTGTATTCCTTCCTTGCTGACCACGTGGCCTAAAAAGTCCACTTTCCGTCTCCAAAATTCGTACTTTGAAAATTTAGCATACAGCTTTTCTGCTCTCAATGTCTCTAAGACCTGTCACAGATGTTGACTATGCTCTTCCTTACTTCGTGAATAGATAAGTATATCATCTATGAATACTATCAAGAATTTGTCCAACTAAGGTCTACACACACGATTCATTAGATCCATAGATACTGCGGGTGCATTAGTTAGTCCGAAGGGCATCACAACGAATTCATAATGTCCATATCGCGTTCTGAAGGCTGTCTTAGGAACATCTTCTTCCTGAATTCGAAGTTGGTGATTCCCCGATCTTAGGTCAATTTTTGAAAAGTAGCTTGACCTTTGGAGCTGATCAAAAAGGTCGTCAAATTGAGGTAGCGGGTACAGGTTTTTGATGGTGAGTTTGTTAAGCTCTCGGTAGTCAATGCACATACCATACGATCCATCCTTCTTCTTTACGAACAAGACCGGTGCTCCCCAAGGTGAGAAGCTCGGCCTGATGAACCCTTTGTTTAGTAGTTCGTTTAGTTGGTTGGATAACTCTAGCATTTTGACAACGCCTAGTAATATCAAGTATTTTAGTCGTTGTTGAGCCTTATTCTTAGTGAAATTATATCATATATGCTGTGGTATTCTCACTTTTTGTGTCAGTGCTTGTTTGGAAAGAAATGGTATAAACAGGGGCTAAAAGCGTACAAAATGGAAGAAGTTTAAAGATAAAGACAAATCAGGCAAATTCGCACGCACTCCGCGGGATTCATAAAGGCGTGACGCGGTGATGAGGCGGTGGAGAAAATTCAAATGCCGAGAAAACGGGGATAAACACATACGCACGCCGCGGATTTCACTTGTGCGCTGCGCGGTTGCTTAATTTTTGCAACTATAAATAGAAGGTTTTAGGTCGAAAAAAGCAGCAAAGACCTGGCATAGGAACGAATCCCAAGGCTTCTTTGACTCCGAGTTTCAGTTTTCAGCAACCATAAATTGGTATTTTTATGTTTTCTCTTTTAATTTCCAATTAGTTTAGTGATTTCGGTAGATTTAGCGAGTGTCTTTGGGTGTCACAACCATTGGCACTAGGTTTTAGTTTTTGAATTTGATGTTTACTGTATTGAACCATTGGGATCTGAGTTTTTAATAATAATCATTCGGTTAGTGTTAATTGCTCGGTTTTCGGTATTTTATGCTTTTGAATGATTTTTGGATGTTTGATTGTGTTGAATGTTTGGGATTGATCTTGATTGCTTTTGATTTTGAATTATATTTCTGAATTCAGTAGGTAATTAGGATTAGTTATTGGTTTAGTTAGTTAATGCTTGAGTTGGATTTCATGAATTGTGATTTTTGGGATTATTTTGGGTATAAGTCGGAAACTAGATCCTCTGGCTGTAGCAGTGACACTACAGTTGGTAATCTGTTGCCTACCATGACCATGTAACTCCTGTGTATCGACCCTGACTACCACTGTGCTAAGTGAGAGTGAGGCTATTTTACTATTTTTGACCACATGACGACCGCTGCGATGTCAAATTTTGGCACCGTTGCCGGGGAGTTGTGAGCTTAAGAGTAGGTGATCTGTAGGACTTTTAGTTTTTGATTTTTGGTTTTGATATTGAGATTTCAGTTGGTTAGTAATTTTTCTTTTGGTTTTGGCGGGCGTGTTGCACTAGTGCATGAGTACCCGTCGGGGTGGGCAGTTATCACCCTTGTGTTTTGACTCGGAGATCGAACGGACCGCGTGCAAGAACCGTGCACGTAGGCGTTTAGATACAATGAGTTTTAGTAATGTTAGTAGTAGTTTAGTGAGTGTTGCCTAGGAACCTTCGGGTGAGGCTACTGGTGGTGCTGTTTCAGCCCCTGCACCAATACCATCATGCACTCCGCCTTTTGTTCCACAATCTACAAACCCATTCACCAGTGACTATGAAGCACACTACCCTTTCTCAACCACAATCACAACCTTACAATCACCATTAATCTTTAAACCACAAACCACCATTCTACCCGTACCACAACAACCATATCAACCACAACCTCCACAGCAGCAGTACCAGTACCAGTACCAGGAGGTTGAGCAGAGCTATGACGAAGAAGAAGAAGGATGGGTTCTACAGCAGCAACCACAACAACAATGGAACCGAGGTCGGGGACCTCCACGAAGAGCACCACAGCAACAACCACCGCAAGGTCAGCAATGGTACAACAACGATCATCAATATCACGGTAATGTAGTTAGACCTTTTTACTTTGCACAACCGAGAGGGCTGTCGGTTGCATCGCACTTCAAACCACGGGAGTACGATGACTCGCCCATTTATATTCCTGATGATATAGATTCTCAAGTAGAAATTAGACCACAACTCTTAGGAATATTGCCTGAATTTCGGGGGTATAAACAGGATGATCCATACAATCACTTGTATGAGTTCATGGCGATAGCAAACACTAACACCCCTGGGAACGCGAATAAGAATATTTTTAGGTTAAGGTTGTTCCCATTTACTTTGAAAGAAAATGCCAAGTATTGGTTCACGTCTCTTTAAGCCAATAGCATCACTACTTGGGACCAACTTAAAGCTAAATTCTTGCAAGAGTTCTATCCGGCAAGTAAGACGACAGAGATTAGGAGAGCCATCCAGAATTTTCAACAGAAGCCTGGAGAAGCTTTTCACAAGGCTTTGGATCGTCTGAAGGAGTTGATGAGGTCGTGCCCTCATCACGATATTCCGAAGTGGCAGTTGGTCAGACATTTCTTCGAAGGAGCGAGTGAGACGAATCAGGCAATGATCAACGCGTCGTCCAGTGGCACTATCATGATGATGGATCCTGATGAGGCTTGGCAATTCTTGGAGCAGTTGAGAAATGGATCCAAGGCGAACTTCTCTACTAGGAAGACAGTAGATACAGCTGCAGCAGTGGGAGCTGATGCAGACTAGAGGAAAGAGGTCAAAAAGGAAATAAGTGAGCTGAACAAAAAGTTTGATAGACTGATGTCTACTCTACAGAACGGACCTCAGACCCAACATCAAGGAGGCCAAGGAGGACAAAGAGTGCAGGAGGCAAATCAGGTTTATGGTCAGGGTCAAGGTCAGTACAATAATGGACGACCCTATAGACCATATAACCAGAGCCAGGAGAATTTAGACAATCAAAGGTAGAACAACTATCAAGCCAATCATCTAATCAGCCTAGGCAGTATCAACCAGCAAACAACAATGGCAATGCAAGCGGGAGCGGTAATAACAACAATCGGGGGCCCAATAATTCCAACACTGCCCTAGGAACTCAAGAAGATTTGACCGCAAAGATGTATGAGATGTTCAACACCACGCAGCAGCAGTCTCAGGCCAATGCAAAAGCCATCGCCAACATGGAAAGACAGATTGCTCAGATGGCTGAGGATCAGCGAAAGAGAGACAGTGACAAGCTTCCTAGCACCACAGAAATCAACCCAAACCACACTCAGCGAGCGGGAAAGAAGAATGTCAATGTTGTCGATGCAGAATGGAGAAAGGTGACCATGGAAGATTTGCTAGGTCATGAAAGTGGAATTGAGGGGCCAGATGGAGAAAAGGAAGTTAAGGATGAAAGTGAAAGCAAGGATAAGGTTGATGTTGAAGTCGAAGAAGTTGAAGTTGAAAAGGAGGTAAAGGAAATGCCAGTTGAGAAGGAACCTCAATCAAAGGAGGACAAGGATGTCCAAGAAGAGAAGCAGCCAATAGTAGTAGGGATTAAACAAAGGAAGAGGGGTAAGAAGGAAAAGAAAAAGCAGGAATTGCCCAACAAATCGACTGGGCCATCAATGAACCAACCCGTGTGGGATGAGCTTAAGAACGCTCCTCAGGATACAAGAATTCTTCAGGAGATGTGTGAGGAAAATGGAAAAAGCAAGACTCCCACACCTGACACTGTAAGGTTGACAATCAAGGCTAGTGAAGCATTGCTGGGAACACTGCCCAAGAAAGAGAAAGACCCTGGATCGCCACTGATTACTGCTACCGTAGGAGATGTGGTCATTAGGAACACCTTGCTAGATTTGGGGGCAAGCGTGAATGTGCTACCGAGATATTTGTATGATAAATACAAGAATGAGGAATTAGAGCCGGCAAAGACAGTATTACAGCTGGCGGATCAGTCAACCAAAGTATCCCGAGGTAAATTGACCAATGTCATAGTGAAAGTTGGGGATTTCTTATACCCAGTAGACTTCTTAGTTATGGAATACGAGAGTCTGGAGGATGCGCCCGCGCTGATACTAGGACGTCCGTTTTTGGCTACGGCCGGCGCCGTTATTGATTGCAAAACATGAGACTTGGATATCTTCTTTGGGTCGAGGAAAAGAAGGTTAAATATATTTAGAAGTCCCATATCTCTACCTCAAGGGTATGATGACAAGTATTGGAACAACAATATGCTAATGGAACCAGGGATTAGGGACAAAGGAAAAATATGGACCCGAACAGGAGAAGGAGGAAAATATGAAGTTTTAAAGGAAACAAAGGAGCATCCGTTGTCCACCACTGACAAGGAGCAACTGCTGGATATGAAGGAAATGTTGGAGACAAGGCATCCACAATATGAGAAGGATGCAAGAGACAGAGAAGCAAAGGTCTTTCGACTTCTGGAAGCACAGAAACAATGGATTAGCGGAGTTAGTGACAGCACTGACTCAACTCACTTCATTGCTATCAATGATGGTCCACAATTTCGCACCAAACCACAAGATGATGCCACCAGGAATTCAAGAAGAGTAAGAGCAGGAATAATCCGTCTGGATGAAGACGTTAAACTTAGCTCTTGTTGGGAGACAACCCATCTTTTATAGGTTAGTACTCTATTCTTAGGAGTAATTAGGAAAATTATATCATTGTCATTGCAGGTGTTATTGGTCCAAGGCAAGTGTGGGGTTGTTATGGAGAAAAATTGAATTTTTGATGACCGCGCCGCGGTCAGGCGATTTGCGCGCCGCGGGATCGTTAACCAACCCGATGCACAGGGATTGATTTGGGAACACGCATGCCGTGGTTTGCTCATATCCGCGCCGCGGGAAACGATCGGTCGGTTTCCTTCGTTAAAAAGGTAAGCCGCGTCACTATTCACACACAACCCATGCCGCAGAGCTCCGATCATTAGAAAATTTTCTCGTATTTTTCTTGCTCACTTCATTACCACTATCGAAGTACGTCATTCTAACTAGTTTTTACTTGTTAGAACTAGTGATTACGCAGCAAAATTGGTTGATTTCTCCAAAAACTCAAAAACTTAGAAATCAGCAATGTTGACTCGTAGGGTGTTTATTTTGCCAAATAATGATCCTAGATGAGTTAGTCAGTGCTTAGGCTACATTGTAGTGCATTTGGATTGAGTTTAAACTGGTTAAATCGCGATTTCTTGGTTGGAATTTGGAACAGCCGCTCGCCGCGCCGCGACCTGGTTCTTGGGCCGCGCCGCGGTGCGGTGGGGAAGATGAGGACTAAAATTGCAAAAAACATTTTGTGGCTATTTTCTTGTGCAAATGTCTTTTAGACTTGACCACCTTTTCCTCCAGTTCTCCGAGGGACCGGATAGTTCTGTCGAGTATGCCGCGAGGAGGGATGCGCTTACGGGTCGCCAGGTTCTCGAGGCTACGATCATTGATCGAGATATTTTGAGGGATGCCGGGCTTTGGGCCGAGATTGAGCCGTTTCTTCACCGCACTTGGGTCGACTGGGATGCCTCATTCACATGTCGTGGTTGGGACAGGCTCATGGCCAACCAGGACGACACCGTGTATACCGAGCTTCTTCTAGAGTTCCTGTCGAAGGTCTGTTTCTCACCGGGTTCGACGGAGGCCAGGTTTAGGCTGGTCCGATTTCGATTAGGGGAGCCCCCAGGGAGTGCAGTCTTCGGGAGTTCGGGAGACGCACGGGCATCTACACGGAGGCGGACCTCCAGCACCGATACTTTACGCAGTTCTTTCACATGTGCGTCCAGGGGCAGCCCGCAAGGGATGCCAATGCAGATGTTTGGGCACCTTTGTCCAACGTGTACTACGAGGCGGGGTCGGCCAGGGAGAGCCAGTTCCGCAACCTGCTTCACCGGCTCATGCACCGTATCTTCACCACCTCCATCATGCGCAGGGAGGGGGGCGAGAAGGTGTCCGGTGAGGACATGATGTATCTCTGGGTGCTCCTTGACCCCTGCAGATTCCTCCACCTTCCGTTTGCGTTAGCCGTCTCTTTATCCACCCGTGCAACGGGTGCATCGTCCATCATTCCTTTGGCCCGCGGGTACTGCATCACCCGCCTGGCCCGTTCTTACTAGATACTTACTGCTACGACCGTGGCCTCTTTGACTGCTTTACCTCCAGTTCGCACATCAGTGCGAGCCCTGGAGAACATGTGGCTGATCGAGCAGCAGCGCCCAGGCCAGTATGTGAGGGTGGCGACCGAGGCACCCCAGGCTCCCCAGCCAGCCTACGCCCAGCCAGGCAGGAGACGTCGGAGACCGGCAGCACCAGTGGAGCCTGAGCCACAGCCGCAGTTATCTGATGTGCTGGCGGCTATCCAGGACCTGAGCCAGAGGATGTCTGCGCGGGAGGCACATGACCGTGGATGGCGGAGACACAGAGGATGATCATGCTCCGGATGCAGATCGATGACATTCTAGCTCACCCCTCTAGAGGAGATGATGGGGCAGGTCCATCTGGGACCCACCAGGATGACGAGTGATGTACTTTTCTTTTCTTTTGGGATATATGTACTATACTTATGACACTACTATCTTTTTGCTTGTTATATTTTATTTCTTTTTGCATTTAATATTTTTGTGAGTATACATGTAATACCAAATGGAGGAGTTGTTTTGGGCAAGTGTGGGGTCACCGTGCCCCCTCCACTTGCTTTGACCACCGGCGTGTTTCACTGTTGCGCTACAACTACTGAATTCTGAATCGAGGACTTTTTGTTTGTGTTTTTGTACCTGTGATAATCAAGCAGTCTACCATCAAAGGGGTAACTCTTTCTCCCTAGCTCTAAAATATTTTTTGTACAATGGGGACGTTATACGGTTTTAAGTGTGGGGTGTGGATTGTCGAAATAGTATTTTTTTGAAATTTTTGCGAGAAATGAGTCAATTTTCAAAATATTTAGCAATCTTTCAAAATTTTTATAGATTGTAATTTTGAAACGAATAGTTTCTGAATGTAAGTAGTTGTTATCATGCTATTAGTTTAGTCAAATAACTTGAGTTTTTAGGAGTTAGACAATTAGAGTGTTTTAGGATTGGAATTTAGGAAGGAAGTGTCAATCTGTGACCTTTGTTGTTCGAGCCGGTAGGTCCGAAAAGGGTGGCCTCGAAAAAGGCATTTATGCACCTTACCACCTATAATCGTCTGGTCTGGGATGGTATTTCTGAAAGTTCGTTACACGGACAACATCGAAAGTCATGGACAGTTCTTTTATGGCCTTTAGAATCTGAATGAGTACGTACACTTCATTGTGGACAGAAAATTTGTAATCGAGGGTTCTATAGAAAGTCATGAATTCCAAAGGATATTCTGATTATGTTTTCACAAACTATTTCACTCTAACTCTTAGGGCAATAAGCTTTGAAATTAAACGCATTCAAAAATTGTTTGAGTCTCTATTAGAATTTGTTAAAAACTCTCTTGCTTGGGGACAAGCAAGGCACAAGTGTGGGTTGTTTGACAACGCCTAGTAATATCAAGTATTTTAGTTGTTGTTGAGCCCTATTCTTAGTGAAATTATATCATATATGTTGTGGTATTCTCACTTTTTGTATCAGTGCTTGTTTGGAAAGAAATGGTATAAACAGGGGCTAAAAGCGTACAAAATGGAAGAAGTTTGAAGATAAAGACAAATCAGGCGAATTCGCACATGCGCTGCGGGATTCATAAAGGCGCGCGCGGTGATGAGGCGGTGGAGAAAATTCAAATGCCGAGAAAACGAGGATAAACCCATACGCGCGCCGCGGATTTCACTTGTGCGCGGCGCGGTCGCTTAATTTTTTCAACTATAAATAGAGGGTTTTAGGTCGAAAAAAGCAGCAAAGACCTGGCATAGGAACGACTCCCAAGGCTTCTTTGACTTCGAGTTTCAGTTTTCAGCAACCATAAATTGATATTTTTATGTTTTTTCTTTTAATTTCCAATTAGTTTAGTGATTTCGGTAGATTTTGCGAGTGTATTTGGGTGTGACAACCATTGGCACTAGGTTTTAGTTTTTGAATTTGATGTTTACTGTTTTGAACCATTGGGATCTGAGTTTTTAATAATAATCATTTGGTTAGTGTTAATTGCTCGGTTTTCGGTATTTGATGCTTTTGAATGATTTTTGGATGTTTAATTGTGTTGAATGTTTGGGATTGATCTTGATTGCTTCTGATTTTGAATTATATTTCTGAATTCAGTAGGTAATTAGGATTAGTTATTGGTTTAGTTAGTTGATGCTTGAGTTGGATTTCTTGAATTGTGATTTTTGGGATTATTTTGGGTATAAGTCGGAAACTAGATCCTCTGGCTGTAGCAGTGACACTACAGTTGGTAATCTGTTGCCTACCATGACCACATAACTCCTGTGGATCGACACTGACTACCATTGTGCTAAGTGAGAGTGAGGCTATTTTACTATTTTTGACCGCATGACGACCGTTGCGATGTCACATTTCCGCTGGGGCTAGCCGGTATGGGGCCTTTGCTACTGGTGTGGCTCCAGGTATCAAATTGATTTGTCGAGCGGGTGGTACTCCCGGAAGGTCTTCTGGGAATACATCGGGGAAGTTGCAGACTTCAGGAACTTCTTCGATGCTTTTTACTTCTTTCTTTTCTTCCACTACATGGGCTAAGAAGGCAAGATATCTTTTCTGTAGATATTTTCTGGCTTTGATGCATGACACCATTCGAAGGTTGGTGTTAGGTTTGTCTCCGTAAACAACGAGGGTCTTCTCGTTCGGTAAATGAAGTCGGATTCCCCGTTCGTAACACATAATGTCAGCGTGATGTAGAATTAACCAATCCATTTCGACAATTACGTCGAAACTTCCTATCCTAACAGGCATTAAGGTGATTGAGAAGGAATGATTGTCAAGAGTAAGCGTACAATTTGTGTATATTTCCATTGTACTTTCTGTTCTACCATTTTCCATCTCTATTGTAAATGTTTCGTTAAGTGGTTGTGGTTTTTGTTTTAGTAGGTGTTTAAATTTTTGACTCACGAAACTCCTCTTCGTTTGTAGAATCGTTAGTGCCGTTCCTACTTCCGCTTCCATTTGTTCCATTCGGATTTATCTGGGCAATTGCAGCTACCACAGCGGCGGTCACGGCGGCTTGGAAGGTAGCAGTATCCATCATTGGTGTCTCTGGCGTTTCTGCTGGGGTATTCCTAGTGTTCATTCGCATAGGTGGCATATTTCTGCCACAAGGAATTAGGATTGGACGATAATCAGTTTTTTGGAAGATTTATTAGGAATAAGGCATTAATCTGAGTGGGAAATTTAAATCACGTGTTTGCTTTTATTCTCTCTTTATTAAAAGTTACATGCATGTCTTTAATATCATGCATGTGCATCAAGCGTTGGTTTGGTCATACAAAATATACTAATCACACATTGCACAATATCGTACATTTTAAATATCGGGGAAAATTTTGACTCTTTAAGAGTTCTATTATACATAGAGTAAAAAGGGCAACTTGACGGCCCCCAAAAGTGAAACTGTTTT
Source organism: Cichorium intybus (assembly GCA_023525715.1). Lineage (NCBI taxonomy): Eukaryota > Viridiplantae > Streptophyta > Magnoliopsida > Asterales > Asteraceae > Cichorium > Cichorium intybus. The sequence goes on along the minus strand of CM042016.1, from coordinate 59,214,417 downwards.
GTTGCGAGAATGTGCCTACACATGATAAATGAGCAGCACGTAGGGCTTGCTCATGGGTTCCTAAGCTATAACAAAATTTGAGTAATGAGGACACTACTCAGGGGGAATTGGGTCCCCTCATTCTCCGGAGTTCGGCCATTTGTGTCTTGAGCTTTGCCGCCTCTCGCATGGCCCGCTCAGCTCTCAGCTCCGTGCTCCAGGCTCTCATCTCCGCATCCCGCAGTCTTTGTTCTGCGATCTGTAGTCTGCCATAGACATTTCGGAGATCCTCCCTAGTATCTCTGACGGTGTCCTATAATGTCTCCACTCTTGATATGGTCCGTTCATGGGTCTCATCGAGGCGTCGCACATGGACTGTGGTGACCTCCGTAGTGGCTGTCAAGTCAAGGACTTGACTGGCGGTAGCTCTGGCCCCGACATGGCTCCACTTTTGCATGCGCTTTGCCCAGGTAGGCGTTGGACCCTGGTGAGATTCATTTATCAATAATGGGCGTTGGGCGGGTAGCACTCTCTTACGAGGAGTACGCATCCATAAAGGGCCGTTGGGATGACGGTATACCTCAAAACTTGGTGCTGGTGGCGGTATATGCATATTGCGTGCAGGGTAATGGGGGTTGACGATCTCTGTTTCGCCGTCAGATTCCTCTTCTTCTTCGTCTCCCCACTGGTCTTCCTCTTGAGACATTTCCTCCGGTTCCTCTTCCGGAACCTCTTCCGGGTCCTCTTTTGGTTCTTCATTAATCCATCCGTTGTTTGCTCCTTCTTCGGGGAAGTAAGGGTCTCCAGGTAGGTGGAATCCGGCCATGGCGTCTGTATGAGAAAAGGGGGTATAAGATGTACATAAAGAAAGTCCTAGGTATATAACATTATAGTATTTACAAAATACTCCTATAGTATTTTAACTTTTAGCGTTTGATGATTTAATTGTTGATAAGTGTCCGGACTCGTTGTTACCACGAGTATTCCTAAGTTTCCGTTAGTCACATCTTAGACGGATACAGTTGATCAGGCTCTACATATCTTATACATGACTACCTAAACTCTTAGGTCTACTCATAGTGTTCAATTTGTCCTAACACCTTTGTATGCTTTTCGTTATAAGATCGTTCTAATATGTATGTATCTATACTTTTATAAAATTTTATCGTTGTAATTTTAAAAGTATTTTCGTGTGAACATATTTTGAGAGTCTTAGTCCCATTGTATTTATAGTTGTATATCTTTTTCAATGGGTTGATATACTGAATTCACTATAAACAATGCTCTGATACCAATCTGTCACACCCCCAAACCGTGATGGTGGAAAAGTTCGAGGGTGGGTGACTTCATGTACGATATCATAACAACGTTGAATAGTAATAATGAATCCAAGCAAATCACGACCATCATAATATAATTGTAAAGGTTACATAAGTTCAAAATTATTGTTTCCATTACAATTACATAAGATTCAAAAACACATAATTCATGACGTCATAGCGTCCCGTCATCATTGCTTGCAATCCTGTTTACTGGTTTCCTATGAATACAAGTATTTTGAAAAGCGTCAACAATAAAGTTGGTGAGTTCATAAGTGTTTCGTATAGAAATCCCTTTGTGATAAATAGTAGGTTTGGAAACTAAAGAAAATCCAATATTTTCCATATTTAGAAGTGTTGTTTGTATGAAAAACCCAAAGTTTATTTCATTGTGTAGATCATAAAGTAGCACTTATATTGTGTAAGATTCGACGTAAACATTCATTAAGGGTGAATCGTTTTTCTGTATTGAGACGTCCTATAACCATACTGTAGACTAGAGCCTTATCCCCGTTTTTTCGCTATTTGAATTCTCTTCACCGCCTCAACTTTTGACGTGGCGCGTCGCACATGGCTTCATTCCCGCGGCGCGCATGTTCATCGACTGAATTTAGCTTTATCCTCAAAACTTCTTCAATTGTCCGTATTTAGTCCCTGATTATAACATTTCTTTGCAAACAAGCACTAGCACAAAAAGTGAGAAATACCAATGTATATATGATATAATTTCACCAAGAATAGGGCCTAACAAAGTCTAAAATACTTGATATTACTAGGCGTTGTCAAACACCCCACACTTGTGTCTTGCTTGTCCCCAAGCAAGAGAGTTTTTAACAGATTTTAACTAAGACTCAAACATGTTTGAATGTTTTCAATTTCAAAGCTTATTGTCTCCAGAGTTAGATTGAAATAGTTTTTCCAAACATAACCAGAATGTCTTTTGGAATTCATGACTTTCTAAATAACTCTTGATTACAAATTTTCTGTCCACGATGAAGTGTACGTACTCATTCAGATTCTAAAGGTCATTAAAGAACTATCCATGACTTTCGATATTGTCAGTGTAACGAGCTTTCAGAAATACCATCCCAAACCAGACGATCTTAGGTGGTAAGATGCATAAGTGCCTCTTCGAGGCCACCCTTTTCGGACCTACCGGCTCGAACAACAAAGGCCACAGATTGACAGTTCCCTCCTAAATTCCAAACCATAAAATACTCCAATCTTCTAACTCCTAAAACTCAACTTATTTGACTAAACTCATAGCATGATAACAACTAAATAGTATCTCTTGAAAAATACCAAGCTATAACATTCAAAACTATTCGTTTCAAAATTACAATCTATTAAAATTTTTGAAAAATTGCTAAAAAATTTGAAAATTGACTCATTTCCTGCAAAAAATTTCAAAAACACTCTTTCGACCGTCGACACCCCACACTTCAAACCGTACAACGTCCCCGTTGTACATAAATTATTTCAAAATTAGGGAGAAAGAGTTACCCCTTAGACGGTTGACTGCTTGATGGAACTAGATTGTCATAGAAAAAAAATACACGAACATGTCACGCTTCAGATTTCAGGAGTTGTGGCGCAACAGTAAACACGCCGGTGAAATGAAAAGTGGAGGGGTACAATGACCCCACACTTGCATGAAACAACTCCTCCATAAATTCCCCATTTGATATTCACATGCAACACTCACAAACAATTAAATGCAAAAAGAAAACAATACAAGACAAAAGGTACAACAAAAACTGTGTTTCTGATTGTTGCGGCGCGTGATTGAGATGCGTGTGACGCGTTAATTACGAGATGGTCAAATTACCGTCATGATGGAAATGACCGTGACGCGTACTACGAGAGTGCCGCTACGCGGTAATTTCAATATTTTAGGTCAAATTCAAACAATCATAAAACTTTTTCCAAATCAATTTTACCTAAAAGTACTTGACTTTATTACTGCCCGTAGGCTTATTTATCATCTCAAAACACGAATTCCTAACTTTATCGACTAAAAGTCCTAAAATTTAACCTATCCTAAAAAATGAAAAAATATGAAAAAATAATTACACGAAGAACCCCTTTTTCAACTGTGGGCGATATCATCTTCTTCTTCCTCTTCTGGCTCCTCCTCCTCCTCCTCCATAGGCTCTTCCTTTTCCTCCTCAATCATAGGCGGTTGAGGTCTCGGTATAGGACTCTTGGATCCGTTGAGGAAGTTGACGACACACTCGGAGAGCCACAAAAGCTGCGTATGTGTGTTCTTTGAGCGCCGGTCAGTATCCCTCACGGTCGCCGATAGACCGTTATGCTCCAATTGTTGGCTATGCAGAGTTCGATGTATAGATTTCACCTCATCCGCCAAGAAACGAGCGTCCATTGTCGCGGGAGCGATGCTTGGGGCAAGCTGACCGTTTCCCGCGGTCTCTTTCTTGATGTTGATGGCTCGTCGCGCAGGGTCGGAAATGGCGATCGACTGACAGATGTGACACCATCATCAACATAAATGATATCTCGTGAAGTAGTGGTCGGCGGGCTAAAAGGGACGAGAGGAATGACATCCAGCTCACGGATATTGTGCGGTGTCAGCAACCCGTACGAACACACGAGTCGCATAACAAAATGCCCGACGCCAATTGCTATAAACTTCAGTGGCGCATCCGTGATTTGCTTGAAGTAATCAGCAATAAAATATAGGATATTGCATGTCTACAACTTCCTTGTCAGGGCCCACATGAGGTGTAGCTCACGGGGCAGGACCCGGTCTGCGTCGGCACGCGGCCAAAGCATAGTCGAAATCAACCGATTTAGCATCCGTTGTGAAGGTAGATGCATCTGGCTCTCCGATATGGTATTCTCGTGATACCGAGTGGATGAAATGGTACCCCAGAAATCGGCGTATGACAATGTGTCCTCCGGGGCGTAGTTGCCTCGTCTGTGGAACAACTCGAACCCGTCTCCCTTCGATTCTTCTTACGTGTACAACCCGAGGCGGTATCCGAATCCCCGCAGACTGCAATTTCTATTCTCGTTCCCCAGCCGAAAGTTGACGGCATCGCCATCCTCTATGCTCACCGGTTTAGGATCAAAATCGAAACTTGAGAGGAATTGGAGGAACATCTCTCGGTACACGGGCTCGTCCAGTTGACAGATTGCCTCAATTGCCCGACATGTATAGATAAGCTCGTTCGCTTCATAGGCTCCTTGAACCAACCAGTCTTCCAAGTGCTCCAAAATACCGGAATCCCGGGTCAACTCCCAGTTGACCGTTGTGCGGGCAAGATCCTCTTGAGCGGAAATATGGTTCTACGATTCTGAAACTTGTAGTTGAGGACCCTGCAGACTCCTGTGGTCACAGAGTTCTAGTCAATTGAGTCAGAGCTTCCAGAAGATGACATTGTGCCTGCAAAATTCACCTAAAATTTCGAAATAAGGTACATTACAGCGTAATCTGTGACGTGGGAATAATTGGCCACATCGCGCCTTTTGAATGTTCATACCCCGCGACGCACTGTGCAAATCCCTACGTCGCGGCGTATGAAAATCAGAACAGAATTAGCAAATTAACACTATCACTGACCAATTTCGCAATCCTAACTACTGGGTTATATCGCATACAGTGTTCTAAACTAGTTTACATCATTAATTTATTCCTAGAAACACTACATTGCAAGACACAGTTGATTTTCTTATTTTCCAAGAACTTGAGGAGAGAGAGAGAAATTCAGAGTACTTACTTGATTTGCTGATTAGAAGAACGATGAAGATACGATTACGAGTTGCAGAGGATTGATTTACAGTAAGAAACTGAAAGGGTTTTGCAATTCCGATTTTATACAAGCCTGGGGGTATTGGGTTTTGTGTAAGACTCTGTTTTAGTGATTATCTCTAAATTTGAAATCAGATAAGGCCGCGGCGCGGGAAGCTTCTATCCGCATCGCGAGCATATGAATCAAGCTTATCGACAATCACAAAAGCACTCTTACGCGCGGCACGGACTCAAGGACCCGGCGTCACTCTTTTGTAAAATCCCCAAAATGACCCCACACTTGTTCTTTTCTTACCGTGGTTGATTAAAACTAAAAATGCAAATGTACACATGACTGGGTTGCCTCCCGACAAACGCTAAGTTTAACGTCTTCAGCCGGACGCGCACTTACCTAGCTATTGAACATACTCTGGAATGTTGGTTACAAACTCGACTGTCTCTACCTCTAATTTCTGGAAGGTGCCCGAAGTGACATAGGGTTTTAGCCTATTCTCGTTGAGTTTAAATGGCGGCCCTCCTTTGAAATCTCGAATTTCAACAGCACCATATTCCGTGACGCTAAGTACTTCATACGGTCCATTCCATTTGCTCCTTAGCTTTCCAGGGAACATTTTTAGCCTTGAATTGTAGAGCCACACCTTTTGTCCTGCCATGGAAGTCTTTAGTCTTAGTTTAGCATCGTGAAACCGCTTCATCTTTGATTTGTATGTAGTTGTGTTTTCAAAAGCTTCATCGCGCAATTCCTCCATTTCAGAAAGTTGCAGTTTCCGCTCTTTCCCAGCTGCATCATAATCCATGTTGACCTGCTTAATTGCGCACAGTACTCGATTGGCTAGCTCCACAGGCAAGTGATATCCCTTCCCATAAACCAGCCGATAGGGTGTAGTTCTAATCGGTGTTTTATAGGCAGTTCTGTATGCCCAAAGTGCATCATCTAATCGTTGTGACCAGTCCTTCCTGTCTGTCTTGATTGTCTTCTATAGAATCTCCTTGATCTGCCGGTTAGAAACTTCCACCTGGTCCCTTGTCTGTGGATGGTATGGCGTTGCAATCCGATGGTTGAACCCGTAGTGCTTCAACAGTCGACCAAACTTGAAATTCTTGAAATGTAACCCCCCGTCGCTGATGATTACCCGTGGAACTCCATGGTGAGTGAAGATGTTCTTTTTGACAAACTGCAGACCACGTGATGATCATTTGTGCGAGTGGCTTCAACTTCAATCCATTTGGAGACATAGTCAACAGCAACCAGGATGTACACATATCCTTGTGAAGTGGGAAAAGGACCCATGAAGTCAATCCCCCAAACATCAAAGATATCCACCACTAGAATCGAATTTGAAGACATTTGATCCCTTTTTGAAATATTTCCCAGCTGCTGACAATTAATACACTCCTTAGCGGTCTTGTATGCATCCTTGAATATCGTTGGCCAGTACAATCCATACTTCAAAATCTTGTACCCCGTCTTTTTCGTGCTAAAATGCCCACCACAGGCTGAGGCATGGCAGTGATCTAACACCTCCGAAATTTCATTATCAGGGATGCAGCATCGAATGATTTGATCCTCCCTATCCTTGAAGAGGTCGGGATCATCCCAAATGAACCTTTTAGCATATGTGCGAAACTGTTTCTGCCTCTGCTTCGTCCAGTGTGCCGGCATTGCTCCCGTGGGCAGAAACTTAACGTAGTTTGCATACCATGGTGCACCATTAAGTTCTAACAGCTGCTCATCAGGAAATGTGTCTTATATACTTGCTTCAAATCCTTCTGCTGGCAATCTCGAGAGGTGATCAGCTACCACGTTCTCCGTTCCTTTCTTATCTTTTATTTCCACATCGAATTCTTGGAGCAACAATATCCATCTTATCAGCCTTGGCTTCGATTCCTTCTTTGTGAGCAAATGGCGAATAACCCTGTGGTCAGTGTAGACCACCACCTTCGACCCCCATATGTAAGATTTGAACTTTTCCAAAGCAAAAACTACAGCAAGCAATTCCTTTTCTAGTGGTTGTGTAATTCAATTGGGCTTCAGAGAAGGTCTTACTAGCATAACAGATAACAGCTGGCTTTTTATCGATCCTTTGGCCTAACACCGCACCAGCGGCATAATCGCTTGCATCACGCATGACTTCAAAGGGTTGGGTCCAGTCGGGAGGTTTTAGAATAGGAGCTTCGACCAGTTTATTTTTCATGATGTTGAATGCTTTGACACATTCTTCATCAAAAATAAATGGTGCATCCTTCAACAGAAGACCACAAAGAGGTTTGGAAATGGTGCTAAAGTCTTTGATGAATCTTCGGTAAAATCCTGCATAACCTAAGAATGATCTTACCCCTTTCACTGATGTCGGGGGCGGTAGTGTAGAAATAACCTTGACATTCGCTTGATCCACTTCGAATCCTCTTTCAGAAACTATATGTTCCAAAACAATCCCTTCCCTGACCATGAAATGACTTTTCTCCCAACTAAGCACTAAATTCGATTCCACGCATCTTTCCAAGACTTTTCCTAACTGATTTAAACATGTGTCGAATGATGAGCCAAAAATAGAGAAATCGTCCATGAAAATTTCCAATGCTTCACCAATCATATCCGAGAATATTGCCATCATACACCTTTGGAATGTTGCTGGAGCATTACACAGACCGAATGGCATCCTTCGAAACGTGGAAGTACCATTGGGGCAAGTAAACGTCTTTTAGCCTGATCCTCCGGTTGAATAGCAATCTGGTTGTAACCTGAGTACCTGTCCAAGAAACAGTAATATTTCTGTCTGGCTAACTTCTCCACAATCTGATCGATAAATGGCAACGGGAAGTGGTCCTTAGAGGTTGCAGCATTAAGTTTCCGATAATCAATACACACTCTCCATCCAGTCACGGGTCTCATGGATACCTTATCACCATCCTTGGTATCCACTACAGTAATTCTAGATTTCTTTGGCACAGTTTGCGTTGGACTGACCCACTCGCTATCGGAGATTGGATATATGATTCCTGCATCCAACCATTTCAACATTTCCTTCTTCACGACCTCCTTCAAATTCGGATTCAATCTACGTTGCGTGTCCCTAGCAGGCTTGGCTCCATCCTCAGTGATGATACGATGCATGCATGTAGTCGGACTAATACCCTTCAAATCCGCAATTGTCCAACCGATGGCTTCCTTGTGTTTGGACAAAACTTCAAGAAATGCCTTCTCCTACTCCATTTTCAAGTCAGCTGACAAGATTACCGGCAAGGTCTCCTTTTCTCCCAAGAACGCATGCTTAAGATGAGCTGGTAACGGTTTCAACTCCAAGGTTGGCGGCTCCTGTAAAGATGGCTTCAATGTTTTCAGAATCTCTGTTGGCAACTTCTCGATTTGCGTGCATTCCTCATGCTTCACACATTTTTCCTTTCCTTCTATCTCTTCTTGATCTTCCTGATCAGCATCTCTCTCTTCAGGGATGTCCATCACTTCTGTCTGCAATAGTTCAGGTGTGTATTGTTGTACAAACTCGTCTATGATATCCACCTAATAGCGTTCTTCTTCCTCCATTGTGCTTCCTTTTGCATTGAAGATGTTGATTTTAGTCTGCTGATGCCCAAAAGATATCCCCATCTATTCTGTGCGACAGTCAATATTAGTGTTGGCTGTGGCCAAGAATGGTCGCCCAAGAATGATTGTAGGTTGCTCCCCATTGGCAGCCTGACGAGCATCCAAAACTAAGAAGTCGACTGGGTAATAGAAGTTTCCAACTTTGATGATAACATCCGAAAGCATTCCCCTCGGAATCTTTGTAGATTTATCGGCAAGCTGTAAGATCACATCCGTAGGTCTCAAAGTACCGAATTCGTGCTTATCGAAGAGCTGTCCTAGCAAAATATCCACACTCGCACTTAGATCTAATAAGGCCTTCTTAATGTACACATCACCCAAGTCAACATAAATGAGAGGAGCTCCTGGGTCCTTCATCTTGTGAGGTAATATATCCATAATTATTGAACTGACATATTCAGTCAATTTAATTCTCTTGGGAAAGTGCGATAAAATATGCTTCTTATGAATGCACATGTCCTTTAAAAACATCGCATAAGAAGGAACCTCCTTGATGAGTTTGACTAATGGTATATTAACTTTGATCTGACTGAAGAATTCCCACATCTCCTCTGCTTGTTGTCCTTTCTTTCCATATGGTCTCTTTTCCGGCTTTTCCAAAGCCGCAGGGAAAGGAGCTGTTCTACTGGGTTCCCTTTTTTCCCATTTACTTGCAGGTTCCTTTTTCTGCTCTTTTTCTTCTTTTCCCTTTTTCTCTTCTTTTTCTAATTCTTCCTTTTCATCAAATACTATCTCCACATCGCTATCCTCTTCTACTGGTGGAGCAGCAACTTTATTGTCCACATTCTTTCCACTTCTGAGCGTAATAAGTTCATTCACTTGCATATTTTGTGTTTGCACCTTCTCTTGCTCCCTTTCCTTTTCCAATTTAATGAGCTGATTCCCCAGTTTTAAGATTGCTTGAGTATTGGCGTCTTCAGCTTCCTTGAGTTTGAGCAACCTTTCATAAATCTCCTTCGTACCAATGTTTGTATTTCCTGCCTGAGGCACTGGTTGCACATTCTGCTGTCTCTCTTGTGGTTGTCTTGCGTGTCGCTGCTTATTATTTCTGAATGGTCGTGGCGTATTATGAAACTGATCATATCCATGCACTTGGCTGATTTCCTCGTGTGTCATCGAGCACTCGCTGTGGTTGTGACCTACTTCATCATATGTATTACAAATGACTTGCCCATGTAATACATAACCTCCTTTTTCTTTCTAAAATCTTATGAGCATCTGATTGAACTTCTTTGTAACAACACTTAACTCACTTTGAATCTCTTTCTTCCACTTGTTTTCAGCCTCCATACTTGCCACATACAAGGTGCTATCTTTCATGGATCCACTAACCTTTGAACCTAAACTTAACTGCTCCAGAAATCTCCATGCATCTTCCAGCTCTTGCCACATAAACGTTCCACTCGATGAAGCATTGATCATCGCTTGATGCGTTTCATTCACCCCTTCAAAAAATAACTTCACCAGCTGCCACTTTGGAATTTCATGATGTGGACAAGAACGCATCAATTCTTTCAATAGCTCAAAAGCCTCATGGAATGCCTCCCCTGGCTTCTTCTGGAAATCTTGAATTGCTCGTCTGATCTCAGTGGTCTTATTAGCTGGATAGAACTCTTGCAAAAACTTGGCCTTCAGTTGATCCCAAGTAGTGATACTATTAGGCGGTAAAGATGTGAACCAGTATTTGGCTTTGTCCTTTAGGGTAAAAGGGAATAATCTTAACCTAAAAATATATCTATTGGTATTCCTAGGAGTGTTGGCATTGGCTATAGCTACGAATTCATATAAGTGATTATATGGATCATCAGTCTTGTATCTTCTAAATTGTGTTAACACTCATATCAATTGGGGCCTAATCTCTATTTGAGTATCTACATTTTCAGGAATATATATGGGCGACGCGTCGTCATACTCCCGCGGTTGGAAGTGTGATGCAACCGATTGCCCTCTCGGTTGTGCAAAATATAAGGTGGAACAAAGTTACCGTTATGATGATCATTGTTGTTGTTGTAAAATTATTGCCCTTGTGGTTGCTGCGGTTGTTGAAGTCTCCTTGGAGGTCCCCGACCTCGGTTCCACTATTGTAGCTGCTGCGGAGGAATCCATCCTTCATCCTCCTCATCATTTCCTTGCTCTACCTCCTGGTATTGATACTGCTGTGGCAGAGGTTGTTGTGGTTGTAAATGTTGTTAGGTTTGTTGTGGTAAGGTTTAAATAACAGGTTGTGGTTTGTAGATGGGTTGTTGGTATTGTGATGGTAATGGTTGTGAATGTTGCGGTTGAGAAATGGTTGCTTGCTGTCGTGGCGGTGGGTTGCCATCTCGGGTCGGCGCTCCCTAAGCCAACGCATCGGAAAAGGATTATTGGTTGGTTGTCCTAAAGGTGGAACTGAAGGCGGAGTGCATGATGGCACCGATGCGGGGGCTGAAACCGCACCACCACTAGCACTCGTGCTACCGAAGTGAAATTCTGACACTGGGGGTATAAATGGAATTCCCCCTGTTACCTCGCCTACAGGCTCATGGGTAACAACCTCTATAGTGACACTACCGGGACTCATATAAACTAAATGCCTACGCACACGATTCTTTGCGCGCGGTTCGCTCGATCTCAGAGTCAAAAAGCAAGGGTGATGTATGCCCACCCCGACGAGTATGCATGCACTAGTGCAAAACGCCCGCCAAAACCAAAACAGAAAATAATTAGTAACCTAAATATCAAAACTAAAACAAAAAATCAGAAAACACCTCCCTACAGATTGTCTTATCCTAAGCTCACAACTCCCCGGCAACGACGCCAAAATTTGACACGCCTAGGTCGTCGTACGGTTAAAAATAAGAAAATAAAACCTCACACACACTAGTACAGCGGTAGTAAGGGTCAATCCACGAGAGTTTGGTGGTCAAGACAAGACGATAGCTTACCAACTGTAGTGTCATGCTACAGCCAGAGGGACTAACTTCCACTTTCCCAAAACACACAGAAATCTCAAATCCAAAATCAAAACCAAACATAAACTAAATGAAACTAAATTAAAGTCTAACCCTAGATTGCTTACTGAAATCAGAAAGTATATTCAGAATCCAGAAACAATAACACAAACCAAAAGCATTCAAAAGCATCCAAAGACAATAAAAGGTAAAAAGTGCAATAAAACATAAACTGAATGATTACTTGCATTAAACTCAAAACCAGAAGATCCAAAACATTCAACTACGGAAATAAAGAGCTTTAACCTACTGGTACTGGCTGTCACACTCCAGAAACACTAAGCTAAGAGCTAATACAACTAAACTAATATTGAAATTAAAGTGAAAACATAAAAATACCACAAAGTATGAGATGTGGGATCAAACGCCCAAAACTCCATGTTATGAAGAGTACCATCCTGCAGTGGTTTAGCTATGGGAATAGCCTTGAGTTTGTCAGTGGCAGGCCAGAAAAGATTCTTCAACCGCTTGCCTGTATGCCCATCTCTAACACCTCTAACACGATTGGTGAAAGATCTGGCTGTTGGCATACTTCTGAAATCGTTCTTCACCTACTCTTCCAAAAATCTCTTGAACTTCCAGGCCTTGGGTTCCTTAGATGGATTGTAGAAGTGAGCATTAGACAACTCTGTCAAATCTACTCTTGTCCAGGACGTGAACTTTGTGGTCTTGTCATAGTATTCAACTCGATCAGTATTCCTTTTTACGTACCACAAGTTCTTTTGGAAATCAAAACCCCATACTTTAATGCCTGAACGATCTCTGCATTTTTCAGAGAATCGTTCTTGCACATCAGCAATAAACATTGCCAGTTCATCCATAGAAAGTGCGTGTTAATCGATGTTTGTTCTGACAAGTGTGTCGCCCTTCTTAGTCTTCTGGAGGTCCCTTTGTCATTGAATCTCTCTCCTCTCTGCAGCATTATGAGGACCAGAGGACATGTACTCATCAATATTCACATTTGAGCCTGGAGTAAAAGGTCTAGAACCAGAACCAGAACCAGAACCAGAACCAGAACCAGAAGCAGAAGCAGAAGCAGAAGCAGAAGCAGAAGCAGCAGCATATCTGTTTTCTTTAAAATCATGGGCGAAGAAATCATCACCAAATTGTTGAGTCAAACGCTGCTTCAAATCAAAGAATAAGGCTGAAACTCCTCCTAGGTTTGCCTCAAGCTAAAAAATCTTTTTGTCTTTGGCAGCATTTTCCTTTTCCAGCTCTCCAATTCTGACATCAAGATTACCAATCAGCAGGTCCTTCTCGGTAAAATTCTGCTCCAGCTCAAAGACTCAGTTTTGCAGAGAGACCACATCTACAAATTCAGATTCAAGCACTTTGTTCTTGCCCTTGGATGTGTCAACTGTAAGTGGGTTGGAAGAACTTCCACCAGCTTGAAATTTAGTGGATGGCACCACTTCTTCTTCAACGGGCCGTTCACATTCCCGAATTGGACTTTGAGTGTCAAAGTCTATTGGATTGGAATTAAATATACGACTATAAATTTCTTGAATAACTGGGCTTGGATTTTCTTGGATAATGGGGCTCTGTTGAGTTTCCATTGGTGTAGGAGTAATGATAGATGTGGGTGTTGGGGTACGAGTATCCTTGGATGTCTCTGGGCAGTATACTCCTGGTCGTGGATCTAGCTTTCTCCTTTTTCTTTGAATGATGGTGGGGACAGGATCTTCAAGTTCTTATACAATTTTCATTGCTGCTCCTTAGGCTTTAACATGTGAGTGCATTGGCCTCTTTTAAGGTCTTTAGATGGGCTAATTTTGTACCTCTTTTCATTTGAACCTAATGACCTTTATGACATGTGTGCATATTGGCCTCTTTTAGCCTAAACCACACACTCTTTTAGTGTGGGTTGTGACAATTGACACACTCAGCAGACCAAGATAGTATACTAAAAGTTTCTCTCAGACCCAAACCCTTGGGAAAGCCAAGTTTGATAAACCATGTATGTTGAGGAAATTGGGTAGACACCGATTCTTAGACAAAACATTTTCACAACAACTTGAAGCATAATGAACTTTTAAGCTCATGGTGATAATACACAAACCAGATAGGCGACCACAATAAGCATTCATAATCCTCAAGCAAACACTAAACCTTCTATGTATCATTTCAATCCCGGTTATTTTATTTTGCAACATATGGGAATCTTATTTGACTTGAAAAACACCTATAGTTATCTTCATGAATATCATTTACCAGACAAGGGTAGACTGACACTTAAAGCATGATTGGACGATGTGCAGCACAATATTTTTGTTTTTGATTTTCTATTTTTTATGATTTAATATTGTTTTTGAATTTAAAAAAACATCTCACCGCCTAAAATTTTTCACAGAAGAGAGATAAAAATAAACAAAAATAGAAATTCGTCACGTAACAAAAAAAATCAAGAAACATTCTATAAGCACACGAGACCAAAACCAGATAGAATATATTAGAAAGATCAAACCGTATTTCTGCAATTGAAGAGCCTTGTAGAATTAGTCATATGAGTGAACACCATTTCTTTTTCCCGCAACAGACACATACTCTCTATGAAGATTTGAGTTGATTACAGTAGAGAGATGTCTCTCATTATGTGCAAGGAGCAGCCATTACCAACAAACTGAGGTTTGGTGATATTCCTCCTTTGCCACTCCTGCACATAATGCAGGATCAGTTGCTCTTAGGAACCTAGTCCATTTTGTAACTGGGTTTCCCACTGCTGTTTGTGCATTTCACTTGTTCCCATGCCATGTCCTGTTTATCAAGAAAGGAATTTAAAGAGTTAACAGAACAGTTAAAGGATATAGAGCTACTCCCTTTGGGCACCCATTGATAATTTGGTCTTGATTTCTTCTTGGCTGTCCGAATGGATGTTTCAGCACTTGTCTTGGAAGTAGTGTTTGACTTGAAAGTGGAGCTGCCCTTTGATTTTGGCATGTCCTGCCACCAGGATCTGGATGACGATCCTTGGGATGATGCTGATTTCACTGAACTTGATTTCGCATAACTATCCCTTGGATCAATCCTCGTGTCCTTTTGTGCCTGTTTCCTTTCTTTGGCAACATTCCAGTCACCATCCCTTGAGCAAGAACTTGATATGTTTCTTTTGATGGATCTCCCTCTTGGCACATTATTTTGATTTGAGCATGAGGAGTATATGTGTGCTGTGGACAGTTTCTGGCTATGTGTCCAGGAGTTCCACAATTGTAGCATGTCTGTCTTTTTAGAACAGCATGAGGTGAACTAGCACCTCGTCCAGAAGTAGATGGCTTTTGAGAACGTCCACAACTGCACACACAAGTAGCTGCTTGTTGTACAGATTTCCTTGGCTTCAATTTGTCAGAGGCCTGATCATTTGAGCTTTTAGCAGCATCATAACTCCTTTTTGAACAGCTGGCAGATTTAGTGTTTTGGCCCACATTTGATGCGGCTGTAGATGATGTGATAAAGGAATTCTTTTTAGAACTAGATTGTTCATCATCTTCCTTTGCTTCATCTGCACACTCAACAAAACCATTAGCATCATCTAACACAACTTTCTTAGCCTGGCTGGATTTCTCAGCGACAACTATATCGTTTAAATCGAGGGTTGGGGTACAATTATAATTAAATGGAGATGGAACACTTTTTTACCCAAGACCCTGTTTAAATCGAGGGTTGGGGTACAATTAAATCGAGGGTTGGGGTACTATATCGTTTAAATCGAGGCTTGACCTTTCGAACTTTTTGAAAACAAAGTCAATATCTTGAATTTTAGCTTTCAAAGAGTCACGCTCGGCAGTCAATTTGACGATCTCCTCATTAGCAAATCTGAGATGACAACTCTTTATGTTGTATTCTTCCTATAGTTTGTTAAAATCGCTTATTTTAGCTTCCAATTTT
Source organism: Cichorium intybus (assembly GCA_023525715.1). NCBI lineage: Eukaryota > Viridiplantae > Streptophyta > Magnoliopsida > Asterales > Asteraceae > Cichorium > Cichorium intybus. The sequence continues at coordinate 59,198,871 of CM042016.1, read as the reverse complement.
TGTTGTAGAGGTTTTATTTTCTTTTTAATATTGTAGTTAAGATTTTAAAGTTCGAAAACTACTCTAACAAGATTATTGTTTAGTTCACGATATTTATTAATTTTAACTTCACAGTCGGAACAACATGAGTTTTCACATGGGTCCTTTGTTACGGAAGCCATTTAAAATATTTTAAAGTTAAACCAAACCGATAGTTCTTGAAAGTCAACGAAGTCAACAGCTAGTTGACCGAAAACACCAAATTTTGACCGAAAACTTCAAAAGTTGACCAAACTTTGACCCCGAAAACCCTGATGTTGACCGAAATCCTTGAAGTTTGACCAATATTGACCGAGATCCTTGTCTGTTGACCAAATGTTAGACCGAAAACCAGGATTTTGACCAGATATTAACTGAAATCCTCGACTATGACCAAATTCTGACCGAAAACCACCTTTTTAACCTAAATGTTGACCGATAACCTTGATATGCCGCCGAAAACCCTCATGAGACCACCGAAAATGACCAAAAATTGTGGAAATTCCTTAATTATCGAGATTTTGGAGATTTGATTGGTTGTTTCCACAATTGAATCCCGACGAACACGAAGGAGGTCTTGATGAACCTCGATGAACATTCAAACACAAGCACCACACCAAGAACATGAAAAGTTGACAATTTTCTTAAAAAGGATTGATACCAAAACAATAAAATTGTTTTCAAGCTCTAATACCAATTGTAAGTCCCGAATTCAATCCAAAACGATATCAATCATCCAAAGTTCAATTGGTGCGGAAATCCAATTGAACCTCAATCAAGAAACACAATTAAGATGAAATGAATACGAATCCAATGATCAAATGCACTCGTTTGTATTAATGAAACGACTAGTACAAAGATCAAATACACACACAAGTAACTCGACACCACCCTTGCTCCCCTATACGATTTCGACCCCCCAACCCCAAACACGCCTAAACACAAGCTATTTATACTGCACTCCTAAACTAGCCATTACCTATAAAGCCCAAAAGCACAACTAGCCCAATAAGCTCAAAACACCTAAAAGACCTAAAAGACCATCAAGTAAAGCATAAACCACCAAGATAGGGCCGACATCTTCCTAGTATTATTTGTTGATGATATACTAACTATAGGAAACTATATCCCAACATTGCAAGGTATAAAGACTTGGCTTGGGAAATGTTTCTCTGTGAAGGACCTAGAAGATGCAACATATATACTTGGTATACGGATCTATAGAGATAGATCGAAACGTCTAATAGGACTTAGCCAAAGTACATACTTGGATAAAATTGTAAAGAAATTGAAAATGCATGACTCCAAGAAAGGGTTCTTAACCACGCAACATGGCATAAATTTGAGTAAATATCAATGTCACGGTACTAGGGAAGAACTGTAAAGAACGAATTAGTCTCATATGCTTCGGTTATAGCATCGATCACGTAAGCCATGATATGTACTCGAACTGATGTCTCGTATGCTGTAAGCATGGTGAGTCAATTTCAGGATAACCCTGGCGAAAGTCATTGGGCAGCAGTAAAGAACATTCATACGTATCTAAAGATAACAAAGGACATGTTCTTGGTGTATGGATGCACTGATGAGCTAAGAGTAATCAATTATAGTGATGTGAGTTTCCAAACGGACAAATATGACTCTTGCTCGCAATCAGGATTGGTGTTCTTATTGAAAGCAGGAGCAGTAACTTTGAAGAGTTCCAACCAAAAATCAGTGGTTGACTCCACATGCGAGTCTGAGTATATAGCAACTAGTGAAGCTGCAATAGAGGCTACATGGTTGAAGAATTTCATTGGAGATCTTTGTCTTGTCCCCAGCATCAGTGAATCCCTTGAAATCTTCTATGTTAACGAGGGTGCAAATGCTTTGACAAAAGAACCTAAGTACCATGGGACGTCAGACATATACTCAGGAAGTAGCACTATGTTCAGAACCAAGTTGAGGAGGGAGACAACATTGTGAGTAGAGTGTCATCGGAGGAGAATCTGGGTGATCCTTTCACTAAGGCGTTGACGCGAACCAAGCATGATGATCATACCAGGTTGATAGGTGTTAGATTTACTAGCGAGATGGGATAAATATTTTAGTTGTTTGTTTGATAATTTGTAACTTATAACAGTATAAATTGTATTTGATTTGGTGATTATTTTGTGGTGACTTAATAATAACTTGGAAAGCTACCATTTGCATTAATTTATTACTGTGTTTCGTTTTGCTTGTTTAGAACCCACTGTTGGGGTATTAATTTACTAAAACCTCGATAGTCGGTCATACTCTTGGAAGTAAGTAGTGATTTAAGACTGTCATGGAGTATTAGTAGATTGTCCATAGTGATTGAACATAGCATTGAGATTGCGACTAACACTCATGAGTACTTAAGAGAGATTTAAGTATTGGAATAACCCGCATTTAGAGATTACTTCATTGATTAAGCAACAAGTTCTTCAAAGATGAAAATATATCTTATTCTTCAAACAGAGATACATGACGTTTTTGCCATGCAAGTCTGTTATGCATTGGTTTACTCTGACACTGTCTATAATTGGCAGTAATAAAGGGTATGTCCATGTATAAACTGATGAGTAGACAAAAACTATGTAGTCAATATTTATATGTTCCTGCTTCCTTAATAGGAGAACTGATATCTGTGGGCCCCTTGATGATTTGATGTTGACATTAGGTGCTTGGTCGAGCCGTGACTATATTGATGTGTTCAATTGAGTAGTCTGACATCACAAATCACTGTCGAGAAAAACATTTGAGCCTTGAGATTGGCCTTATACATGTCTCATGTTCATAAAGATATTTTGTAAAGCAAATTGGTGACAGAATAAATTGGGAGAAATTAGGTTATTAATTTATCATGATTTGATAAATTAATTAGAATCTAATTGGAATTAATTAGAAATAATTAATTACAAAGATTGGATTTTAATTAATTAAAAGAGTTTAATTAATAGAACGGTCTAGGGGCTACTTGGCAAAAGGGAGATAGCTTTGTGGCTAAGGAAGAACCTTCCTTTTAAATAGAGAGCTAGGGATCAAACCGTAGTTTCTCCTTCATACCCTCTTGTGCTGCCAACCCTCTCCCTCCGCTCCCTTTCTACGAAACTTCCCAACCCCTAACTAATGTTTATTGTCTCTTGCCTCCTCCCTTGTGACAGTGTTGTTCAGTTGCTTTCTAGTCTTCTTGGGTGTGAACCAAGATAGGGATTATGGTTTAGATCCTCTACATCTAGTTCATGGTGACAAGAACTAGATAAAGCTAGGATATCTCTAGCAAACAAAGAGATAAATTTTATAGTTCATCTTTAGTTGCTAACATTGATATGAACATTTAAGATCAATGCTAGTATTGTATGAATACATGTTTTGATATTGATTACTCTTCCGTTGCACATTGTTTTTGTTATTATGATCAAAATCTGTCAGGTGTCGCGTCCCGTTAAGGGATAGGACTGTGCCGACTCCCGATGTGATGTTGGATAGGAGTAGGATGGTGCCGAGTCCTATTAGGGGTTGGATTGTAACGTCCCAAATTTCAAGCAAAAATTTTTTATCTAAAAAATAATAGTATTAGTTTAAAAACCATATTAATTCCCATAAATAATTGATTCAAGTTAATAAAACATCATGTCTAAATCCATAACATCATATCCCAAAACAAATTATAAAAGCAGTGGGAGACTAAAATGATTGAGTCCATGCGATGCGGTCACGCCTTGCTCTTCCCTTTATCGGAGGAAGTACCTAGAAAACATTTAAATTGAGAGGGTAAGAACAAGGCTTAGTGAGTTCCACAAATAGCATACATTCAATTACATAACAAACACGACAACACATATTCGCCTCACCTGGATTCAGGCAGAGTCTAACCCTAGCGGCATCAGGCACAGTTTAACCCTACCAGGCACCAATCATAATCCCAACCCTGCCAGGCATCAGGCATGATCCGACACTTAACGGGCATTAAGTATCTCCCAACCCTGTTGGGCATCATGGACGACAGTCATAGAACAAATCATATGAGTTAATATTCCACACACAAGACCATACTTGAATAATCACGCAATCCTACCTTAGTCGGTCATAGACTACCTATGCATGCAACATCACACGCAGTAAGTGAAGAAAGTCACCAGAATCGCAAGTCATGAGAATACACACATACGCGTCCTCGTCACACAGTCAACAAGGACCATCTAAATCATTAACTGGAATAAGTCGGTGACTCAATCCAATGTGAGGTCAATCCCTTGGTCAACAACTCAAATCCTTTAAAATTTGACTAAAAGTCAAACTGGTCAAGTCGATGGTCAACACTCATATGTCAGCAGTCGCGTTACACATCAGGACCATAACCTTGGCACCGAAAAGCGGCACAACCCAATGTCAGGACCATGCCAGAGGTCACGACGCGAACCCTAAATAGTCTAGCTTCTTTATTAAGTCATTTATCCATTAAGTCTGAGGCCAATAATTTCCAGAACCCTTCTATTAGGTATGTAGATCTATAAAAATGAGAACTTCATGGACATGCATGTCCATCCCAAAACCTTGGTCAAAAGAAGCGTGGAACACTCAACTATGCTTGCATAGACTCAAGAGAGATTGATCTTGCCCTCTACTTTGGCTCAAAGGATCTAGAAGCTAGTAATCAGTGGCTAGGTGGCCTGGAGTTTCCCCAACTCTAAGAACAACACAAACAATAGACCACTAACACCACCATGTAAATTAAAATAATAAAACAAGCCTAAAAACACATAACATTAGGAGGTTTAACTTACAGTGGTCCAGAACGTGGAGATATGGCTGGATCTAGCTTGATGGTGGTTCTCTTGCACTTATACCCTCCTTCTACGTCCTCAATGAACCTTCAAAAGAGAGATATGGAACTAGAATCACAAAGAGAAGGCTAGGGTTTACCATTTATGTCTTTCTAGGGCTGTGGAGGATGGTAAAAAGCATATGTAGGGTTTAATGCCCTTTAAATAAGGCTCAAGGCCCGAAACCTATGTTTTAGCACCCTGGCGGCATCGCGCTGCGACAAGCATGTGCTCCGTGTGCACTCGTTAAATCCTTATTCATACTGTGAAGGCTATCTTATGCATCACGAAGGTCAAGAATCCAACATTTATTAGAAATTGGGCTTTATTAAAACTTAATTTCATACCTAGAACTCGGGTATTACAAGTCTCCCATACTTGGCTAGATTTCCTCATCGTACTCCAAGTCTACTACGAACCCTTCCGGTGCTACCACTACGCCTTCACCAACCCGACCACCTTGTTGTATAAGGCCTTCATCTTTCTCTCTAAAATTGCGACAGTCGTTCCATGTAGTTCAGGCATTCATCCACCTGAATATCCTCCAAAGGCACCAATGCTGACTCAACTGCTATGCATATCTTCCGCTGTGAGACATGGAAAGTGTTGTGGATCTGGTTGAGCTGCTCCGGCAGTTCCAAACGGTAGGCCACATTGCCCACTCAAGTAATAACCCAATAGGGTCTAATACAGTTGGGGCCTAACTTTTCCATCTTTCTGAATCGAATGACCCCCTTCCAAGGGGACACCTTGACAAGGAAATAATCCCCGGCCTGAAACTACACGTCTGACTGACGCCTATCAACATAGCTCTTCTGCCAGCTTTGACCAGCCTGGAACCTCTCTCGAGCCCTCTGGATAATCTCAGTTGTCTTGAGCACAATGTCAGTGCTCCCCAATATGTGCAATCCAACCTCTCCCTAACGTATTGGGGCATGCATTTCCGCCCACACGGCATCTCGAAACGAGACATACGAATACTCGCTTCGAAGCTGTGGTTGTAGGAGAACTCAGCTAAAGGAAGATATGAATCCTAGCTCCCACCAAAATCAGTGACTTTAGCCCACTACATCTCCTCGAGCGTCTGGATCGTCCTCTCACTCTGGTCGTCGGTCCGAAGGTGATACGCGGTACCGAAGTGAAGCTGAGTGCCTAGATCCTCATGTAACGTCTTCTAAAACCTAGAAGTAAACATGACATTTGTATCGGATATCATCGAAATAGGTACACCATGTCGGGTAATCACATCCCGAAAATAGATGTCTGCTAGCCTCTCCGTGGTAGAACTCTCCTGAATCGGTGTCAAATGGCATTCTTGGTCAACTGATCCACGATGACCCAAATAGTATCAATATTTTGAGGGGTCCTCGACAACTTCGTGATGAAATCCATGGTGATATGCTCCCATTTCCTCTCGGGAATCTCCAAAGCTGGAGATTTTCGTGAGGCCTCTGGTGCTCGGCCTTGACCTTCTGGCAGGTCAAGCAACTCTCCACATACCAAGCCACATCCCGCTTCATGTTGGGCCACCAATAGTCCTCTCGAAGATCCCAATACATCTTCATCGCTCTAGGATGGATCGAAAACTTCGACTTGTGTGCCTCATGCATTTGCCTCCGACAAGCCCCACTCGTCACAGGAACCCAAATCCGACCATACGAAGTTAATAAATCATGGCTATCCCTGACCATATATGCCATCTAGCCTAAAATCCATTCCCTCTTATGATTCTCCACCCTACTCGCCTCAACCTGAGCAATACGAATCATCTTAAGCAGAGGCGTGACCATGATTATCCTCAAACACAAGCCACAGAGGGGTGCACTAAGCACCCCCGGTTCAAAGCATCGGTCACCATATTGGCCTTCCTTAGATAATACAAAATCTCACAGTTATAATCCATGATTACGTCAAGTCATCTCATCTACCACATCTTCAGATTTGGCTGGCCCATCAAGTATCTCACACTCTTGTGATCCATGTAGATGGTATACCGAACACCGTATAAATAGTGCCTCTAAATATTGAGGGCAAACACCACTGCCCACAACTCCATATCATGGGTAGAATAGTTAGCCCCATGAGGCTTCAGCTGCCTCGAGGTATAGACAATCACCAATTCATGTTGCATCAGAACTGCTCCTAACTCGGATATAGATGCATCATAAACCACCATATCCTCAATCCCCTCAGGTATTGTCAAAGCAAGAACCTCACATATCTCTCCCTCAAGGTCTCGAATGCAGTCTGTTGATCGTTGCCCCATCGAAAGGCGACATTCTTCTTCGTTAGTCGTGTCAATGTTACCGACATATTCGAGAAGTCGTGGATAAACCTCCGATAGTACACTGTCAAACCCATGAAACTACTAATCTCTGAGGGGGTCTTTGGAATCTGTCACTGCATCATAGCCTCAACCTTGGCTGGATCGACCATAATGCCCTCCTGGTTGATGAGATGCCCTAAAAACTGCAATGGCTCTTATGCTGCTCTTTGGTCCTCGAGTAGACCAAAATATCATCAATAAACACAATAACCGATCGATCAAACAAGGGCCTACATACCCGGTTGATGAGATCCATGAAGGCCTCTGGCACATTAGTTAGCCCGAAAGGCAATATAATGAACTCATAATGGTCATACCTCATACAGAAAGCCGTCTTTTGCACATCCTCCTCCCTCACCCTCATCTGGTGGTATCTAAATCACGGATCGATCTTAGAGAACCAAGAGGCTCCCTGCAGCTGGTCAAACCAGTTATCAATCCTCGGCAGTCAATATCTATTCTTCATCATGAGCTTGTCCAGCTCCCTATAATCAATACACATCCGGTGAGACCCATCCTTCTTCTTGAAAACTAATATCGGGATTCCATAGGGTGAAGTGCTGGGTCTGATTAATCCTTTTCCAAAAGCTCTTGAAGCTATGTGGACAATCCTGCATCTCCGGAGGTGCAAGACGATACAGTGCCTTGGCTATCGGAGCCGCACCTGTAACTAACTCAATACGGAACTCCACCCACCTCTCTGGAGGTACGCTCGGTAAATCCTCGACGAATACTCAGAGAACTCTTGAATCATGGGTGCCTCATCGATAATCATTCTCCTCCCTTCCCGAGTATAAATGACATACAACAAAAACATGCTACCATGCTGAAAGGTACCTACGTGTCCTCGTAGCTGAGCAGAAGGTCGCGCTGCCTCTCCTGCTGCTGCTAACAATCAATCAATGCTCCAAAATGACTTAACTAATCCATACATAATATTACACTAACATCTCCCATCGGAATAGGGATGCGATATATTGGGAATCTCACCCCGAAGATCTCTAAAACACAATCGCGATACATATGAGTCGCTCTAACGGTCTGATCATTTTCTATCTCTACCTCAAACGGGTGGTCTGATATACCTATGTAACAACGAGGCCCTTGATAAAAGCAAGTGATACAATGGAACGACTTGCCATGAGTCAAATAACACTAACACATGGAAAGCGTTTACTAAAAACGTACGTAATCAACATACATAAGAATAATGACATAAGGGAGAGCAAAGCAAAATGTAAATAGATGAATACCCATGATAGTTGGGCACAACTCGTGCCTCTTCCGCACTAAGCTGATATGGTCGGCCCTTGGCCTTTGGGGCCTCTGCCTTCCCTAGCGGCCGTTGGTGATCCCCAATGTCGCAGGTGTAGGATTTTGTACCGCTCACTGCACCAACCTAGGAAAATTGGCGTTGACATGGCCAACCTAGTTGTAATGATAGCACACCCTCACCTCTTGCTGACAATCGCACCTGATATGCCCCTCATTGACACATCTTTGTCATACGAATGACCTAAATCAACCCTTATGGGTCTTTCCGCAGTGGCCACACTATCTGTGGCCCTTCTGTCCCCCAGATCTGTGATGTACAGCCTTGAATTTCTTCACTGTTAGCTGCGTTTGTACAGGCTCTGCCTCTGCTGGGTCTCCAGCTCCAGCTCTTGTGCTCGGGCAGCAACTATCATGTCGGTAAAGGTCTGGTGTCACACAGTAGACACGAACTCCCGGATCTCCATCTAAAGCTTGGCTAAATATCGCGACATCTTCATCTACTACATTACCGCATACTTAGGGCAGAACAGTGCCCATTCCATGAAGCTGTTAATGATCTCAGTCATCGACTTCGTAGCCAGTGACATGCTCAGTTACACCTGGGTCAGGTGATTCATCTCGACCTGTGGAACATATTTCTCTCAAAACAGGGTAATAAATTACGCCTAAGTCATTGCCTCACGCTTAGCCATGGATAGGTGCTTCGTGCATAAACCCCACCAATTGTTCGCTCCACCATGTAACCGGTTCACCGTGAACCTCACATTAACATCCTTGAGGCAAACACATGTTCTGAATGCACCCTTAACCTTGGAAATCGAACACATACTGGCAATCGGATCCTTGCCTAATGGGACGCTGTCAGGTGGAGAAATCTTTGTATGTCACAGTCATGGCCTTAGGCTGGCCATCGACAGAAAGTCTCTCCTCGAACATGGTAATGAACTCGGTCTTTATCGAGCCAAAGAACTAAGGAATCATCGCAAGTACGTCCCTAGACACTTCTGCGGCTATCTTGTCCTGTAAATCCTCATCAGCCAGTCCGACCCAACCCTGTCCGCTCACTACTATGTCGGACCCCGAGCCACTCTCTCCTCTTCTCGTCATCACCATACTTAGACACAAATGGAAGTAGGTCAATTTGAATTCATAGCACGGATCACACACGATTCCGTCATTTGCTGGCTCTATAGAACCGATATGACTTTTCTATTCCAAGTACGAATCTTGTGCTTCCAGTAGTACGGTAGTAAGACCCTGTTCCTAGAATGAGGAAGTTTGAATTTAAAGAAGTTGGTTTTGGGAAAACTTGGAGAGAGTAACATTATCTATAGAGATACCGCTGCTATCTAGCAAAAGCACGTTTTTAAAAATCGCGGAGATAGGGATGAGATCTTAAGGGATAGCGAGGTTATCTGCCGCTGTTTGCGTAAAACCCTAGATCTCGGGTTTTAGGCTATATTTAAGGGCTCTAAATCTAGGAGCCATCATTTCCACCCTTTGTAACCTCTAGAACTCTCTCTCTCTCCAAACCCTAGCCCCATTTGGTGATTTCAAGCTACGTAGGACCACCTTTGGAGCTTTTGAACTGATTATAGGAGTAAGCCAAGCTCCCTTTGGTGTTTAAGCATGGATTGTTTCATTTTTGGACCTAAGTATGAGATTTGACATGCTTGGGACAAGAATGTCAATAAAGTTTGCATTTTTATGAGGTTTCAAACCTATTGGACCAGTTCTAGAAAGTTGTAGCACCTGCTTTAATGGATTAAGTGATTAATGGAACTTTGTAAAGATTCATAGATACTGACGCTATACATGGAGATCACGATGCTATCTGTTGGGAACGCCTGATCAAATCCATGGTGATAGTGATGCTATCTGGAGGAGATAGCGGTGCTATCTGGTTTGTTAACCGTTGACTTTGACTTTGACCTATGATCGTTGACTTTTTGACCAATTTGACTTAGTCAAACTTGGGTGATTCGGGGTGCCGGTTTATGGGGTTGACCTTGTTTTGGGTTCGAGATTAGCTGAGTTGTGTTTATCCTTATTATGGGATTCCTTTAGTCAGCATTTAAACATACGCACATGTGAGGATATGTAGCAACATGTGCGAGTTGGGGTTGCAGATTAGGTGAGTTCTCTCACTATAATATGGGTGATCGTACATGCATAGGTAACCTTACTTTAGGATGTGTAGCAACGTGTGCGAGTTAGGTGTGCTTTACCTTATGTGACTGTATGGTTGGTAATAGGAACCCAATGGGTTAGGATGTATGCTTAGGCTTCTGTGCTTGTATGTGATAGTTGTTGGATTCGTTCTGGCATCTGAAGAATGATGAAAGATCGGGGCAAGCTCGAGAGATGGACGTATCGGGGCAAGCCCGAGAGCCAGGTTGTTCGGGACAAGCCCAGAGACCAATGTGAATGTGCTTTATGTGATGGATCATGTGGTATTTTAGGAATCTCACTAAGCTTGGTGCTTACTCTTTCACCCAAAATGTTTTTTAGGTACTTGCTAGACTAAGCTTTGGAGCACGGCGAGACTATACCGTATCCGACATTTTGGTGTTCAAAGTCTTCCGCTGGTTAATGTTTTGTGTTTGATTTAATATTTATGGTTTTAAATGTTTTAAATACTGAATCTGGAATGAATGGTTTTACTTCCAACCCGTTATATGTGTTAGAACCATTTCTAAAAAAATGAAAATTTTCATTACGGAATTTAGGACGTTGCAATAGGCCCTTGTACTACCTTTCACACCTATTCGTACGCGCCCCAGAAGTTGCCCCTCACACTTCTATTGAACATTCGTAAATCTGTCGTATGGTCCTGCACCGAGGTGTTTAACACTCTTCTTAGATTAGCTAGGAGTCTACTCCCCAGGCGTACCTAAAGAAACTTCTGGTAACATTTTCGGGTTGCCCTATGAATGCACAGTGGTACATAATCACGGATGAGATGAACGATCGAATAAATGACCACACCCTAAAGTCACAATCAAACAAGGAACAATCAATAAGGCTAGATCAAGTATTCTAAGGCTATCTGACCTAATTACATACAACCGTAAAGTATTCATTTAACATCCTAACAATATTAGCATAGGTTTTAGGTAGCACACATCAAGCAACATTCAAGGCAATAAGGCATCCCTATTATCTAGGCCAATTCAATCATGCAATTCCTTAATGGATCCTTAGCCTACATTCGAATATGTGAATCAATCAACAATACAATCATAAACATGGGTCTTTTAGGAATCACTTTCCTGTCTCGAGCTCCGACTGACTACACACATCGCATCTTTCTTATTTCATAAGGTTCTTTTTCAAAAAAAAAAAATTATGAAAAGCTCACCAGTCCTTAGTTTGAGTTTAGACTCAAACTAGTGTTCTGCTAAATCCCTCAAACCAAGACTCTATTACCAACTTGTGACGCTCCAAATTTCAAGCCAAGGAGATAGGGACGACTTTCGGGACAAGTACGAAGAGGTGAAAAAGGTAGTACAAGGGCCCGCACTATTGGAAGCACATGATTCATACCTAGAACGGAAGAAGACTCGAGGATCCTAAAGAGTCTATAGACAAGGGAATCGTGTGTGTGATGTGTCATTTGTAATCCGTTTCTTTGCCTAATTTCAGAATACGGAACGGTGACCTGAGGAGAAATGATTGAGGGCTCGGGTCGAGCTCGCGTGGCCGAGATGGTTCTATGTTGAGTGACCAAGATGTCCGGATTTGGTTGCCATGGAGGTGACTAGGGCTGTGTTGGAGATGCTTCCTTCTGTGATTGATTCGATCAAGACGGAGTTGCTAGCGACGTTCGATGAGCGATACACTGTGAAGGAGGAAGCAATGATGGCTCGGTGCCAAGCTATGATGAGGAGGGAGATTAGCGAATTTTTGACCGCTGACAGTGGTCAGCCTTTTGCTAAGATGGAGTCTACTGCTGCGTCGATGGAGACAGAGTTCGAGGCGCAGATTCGGGTAGAATGGAGGACCCTTACCGCTGAGAAGGTAACTTGAATGTAATGATTTACGTTCTGTGTTGTCAAGGGAAGCTGTTTAGGATTCGAGGTTTGTTGCTCTTAAGGGCATGGGAGTCCGACAGGTGAAAATGGAGGATCCGAAGGATGAATATAGGGCTTAGAAACTTATAGCAGAAAGGAGGAGCTTCGTCAGATGTTATCGGTATGTATTCATGGCTATGTTTATGTCGTACTTTTATGTCATTGTTTCTTGTTTATGCTAAAAGCGGGTAGTAGCGGGATCTACCTTCAAAGGAAAACTGATGTCGGTTGTTGTGGACGCGTTGGCGTTAGGCCAAGGATTGTGTTGTCTAATGGATTTGTGGTGGCTGCATAGGCAGCAAGTAGCGGTTCGAACCCTAAGTAGAGAACCGCTAGGTTAGAGACATGAAGTTGGTCACTGTGCGATTTTCGTGGGATATAAGAACGTACGATGATCTCCTGTATTAAGGATCGACATGGATAGGCTTCGTAGTCTGTTCAGGAATGAAGACGGGTCGGTAGCAGCAAGAAGTGGCAATAGGCGAAGGATGCTTGTTGTGTGTCTGTGAGTCCTGGGTGTTTTCCTTGGGGAATGAGCAGTGATTGTTTGTATCATGCGGGGAACAGATTCTTTGGTTAGGCGCCTTATCGCCATGAACTGCTATGAAGCATGTGTGCGTCGTTGTTTTTAACTTCAAGGGATGTTGAGAAGTCGAGTGTTGGACGCGAATTTTAGGATGGGGCCTCGAAAGCCACCGATGAGGTTTAGAGGTTGCTGCGTAAGTCGGCATCTGCATCGGGTGTTGAACTGGTCGGACGTTGCTGTGTTTCTGTTATCTTCTATGTTCCGTTTGATTGATGGTGTTTGGGGTTCGGTGGTATTGCTTTGGGCTACGATTGGAATTGTCAATCGTGTTGTGTCGCTTGGGAGATCATGGCTTTAGCACCACCGTAAGGATGTGAATCATTTGATAAGGGATAAGGTTCATGGATTAGGTCGCTTTGAACATCGAGGTTTTCTATGACAAGATCGAATGGGGGGAACAAGACGAGGTTGTTGGCGGATTTCTCTCATGTTCGTGTTGTATGCTTCGTGTAGGAAGAATTGTAGTTGGACTTTCCAGTCCGGGTTTGGGCAGCAGCGGTCGCACATATGGTAGGTTTGAATCCAAGTGGGGGGAGAACCAGGAAGGTTGGGTCAGAGGATATGGATTTCAACACGTATTCCGTTCAGCAGTTGGGATATTGCGATTTATTAGGCAAGGGAGGATGTTAGGCTCAGCTCTACACTAGTATCTCATGAAAGGATGGGGCAGTGATGATGGAATCATTCTAGACTAGAAGGATTTCGAGCAGTAAGGTAGGTTTCGTTTGGGTATTCGTCTCGGATAACAGGTAAAGATTCAAACCATTTTGGTTCCGACATGGGCCATAAGTGTCAGCGTGCGAAGGGGTCTCTCTATAGTGTAGCATGGGTTGTACACGAGGAAATTTGGTTGGCTTGAAGTAGGCATCAGACGAAGGGGTAATCTCGCCATGATAGGAAATTAGAGCCAAAAGGATGGGACGGTGTATAGTTGAAGCGGATGTGGGAGCCGACTTGTTGATCAATGGCTTCGTGGAGTGCAGTTGGGGTTTATTATCTAAGTAAATGTGGTTATGTCTTTTCTCTATGTCAGCTGGTAGATAGCTCGGGGATTAGGAGTTAGGAATTTGGATTAGGAAGGTCATGTGTAGCTCTATAGGTGGATTATTACGTGATAGGTGGTATTCTTAGACGTTTGATCACTTCTCGCGACTGAGGGACATGATGAATCAGGGAAGGACTGCAAGCGGAGAACCTGCGAGGATGAAACAGGGAAAAGCATGCGAGTTCAGATGTGAGCTAAACGGAATAGGGAATTTGTGAGTCCTTAACTACGTATGGATCAGGGAATCTGCACGTCCAGCCTGTGAGCTGGACATGTTAGGGAATGGCCCGAGGGTCCTTAGATGCGGGTAGGACGGGAATAGCCTGATGGTCTGGTATGCATGTGTGCTAAGTGTTTAGATCCTTGAGGTTGGGGACATGTTGCACCAAAAAAGCGTGCAGCAACATCATCACTGACAGTTCCAATTGCAACATGAGGACCTTCAGTCAAAGACCTCCATATATCTTTGCCCTTTTATATTATATAGTTTCCCATTCTTGTTTTTCAGTGATCATACTCTTCTATTATTAAAATAGGAGCTCGTGTAGAACATATTATGTTATTAGCGACATTCATTGAGTAAAGTGGTTGATAATTCTGATTAACAATAATTTTGGAAAAGATTTAACCAAAGTGGTAAATATAAAGAGTTATATTCTTTGCATTTTCAAAAAAAAAAAGAGAGAGAAGTAAGATTTTCTTTGATTGATAATCCACAAAGAAAGATGAACACTACCACGAAGGCTTTTATACCAATTAAAAAGTAAGGTCCTATGCTAAGTGTGGAAATATAATTAAACCATCCAAAGTAAGCAATACATCACAATAAACAAGTATGAGCATGAACAAAATGAAGAACAATATTTAGTTGAGAGAACATTTTTCATCATTTCATTGAATCAAAGTAAAACCATTGGCAGTTTTACAAACGGAATTACAAGTGCCTGATATTTATAGTAACCTAATGTAGAGGTACCGGGGCACAATAAAGCAGCATAAGTTTCGTACATATGACATATAATACAAGGTGCACTGACATAGTACGATATACTGAATAAAGTTAAATGAAGTCAACCTACAATAGACTCATCGGATCAAATGAAATGGGCAAGGCTTCAAGCAACACCAGCGTTGGATAGATACGTCCTCAGATAGCAGATGCCTTGGTTCGTGATGCTCCTCGGCTAGACGAAGATCACTTCTTGCTTCAACAACATCAAATATTTTATACAAAGAAGTCTTTGAATATTTATGATTTATAACTATTTCTTTTCACTTTTAAGATTATTGCTTTACTAGTTAAATTAGTTGCTTATTCGTAATTTCAGTCATATCTTATTTGAAAATATCAATTTATAAATCTTTTTACTAACTATTTAATATTTCATTTAATCAACTCATGTAATACACGAGTGGCTAACATATTGTTAAATAAATTATTATTAAACTCCGGACATATACAAGAATTTTATATTCGGCCATTTTAGCAATTAAATACTTAACATTTATAAACACTCAAACACTTGAGCTAATTGTTTGGTGCTTCAAAACTAGCTGATACTAACTTATTTTTCGAGCTTTTTTAGGGTGTTATGTTTGACTGGCCAAAAAGTTGCTTTTAAGCTAGTTTTTAAAAAAATTATTTAGCTATTGTTTGAACCAGCTTATAGAGTTTTTTTTTTAATTTCCAAATATATACTCTTAATTAATTATAAAAAAACTAAATTTCTACATACATTTTTATGTCATTTAATTTTCTTAGCTGACTTTTCAGCCAATCTATCAAACATAATGTTAATTGTCAGATTATTATATTAGAGTTCTAAAAGACAGAGTTACATCTACACATTATTTCCTACGATTTTTTTATTACAATTAATTATTCGATTACGATAATTTAATATGGAATAATCAATAAAAATAAGTAGATAAAAACATCCCTTATTCCATTGAAATATAATAATAAAAGGATGAATACAATGTACAAATTGATGTGAGGAATTGATTAACAACTAGAAGTACTCCTAAATCTATAGTCAAAAAGGTCAAAGATTTCAATAATGTTAGGCATGATACTGGAAATTGGGGTAATTCTAGATCAGTACGATTGAATGCGACGAGTCCTCTGCTTTGTGCCACAAACTTGAGAAAATCATTTAGTCATCTTAGATGACAAGTACACCAAAAAATTAATCTAAGTTGTGGTTATACTTTTGTTTACTAGTTGACGTATTTTTCCTGGTATATCAAATAATACACAGCATTTATAAATTTGATCGAGCATGCATATGACGTAACGAAGTCAACAAATTTTCAATACAAATACATATATTTAAAGTATTTTCATACGCTAAATAACTAAAATACCAGTTTCTTCATTGAGCATTATTTTTTGGGTAATCTTCTTTTTTCTTGGATGTCTACACCAACCTGTTAATAATGAAACAAGCGGCATAAAGTACACTCCATTCGGAGATTTATAATTAATATAATATCATTAAACAGAGACGTGGTTTTACATAATCTTGTGGAAGTACTAGCAATATGTTACTTACGAGAAATTGTATTCATTTTTAAGTTTTATTCTTTATCATACTTTTATTTATATTAAATGGTGACAAGTGTTATATTTAATAAAAATATTATTAAATATCATATTTAAAAAAGTAATAATATGTTAAGACATTTGTCACAATTTAACGTGGATAGAAGATGAATAGAAAAATAATATAGATATGAATACAATTTCTGTTACAATATTTTTAACTATTTCCAATGATGAAGCACGCGGAAAAATAGGTTTTGGTCACACTACTGCAAAAATAGAATTTCAAAAGTCGTTTGTAGACATTTATATGTCCATTGGAGGGTGTGGCACTTGGATGATGTTTCTTAACTCCAACCAAAAGGTAGACAATGATCAAAGAGTTTCCATTCATTAGGACGTACATGTATTTGTGCGGATGTTCTTAGAACAACAGCATATTATTAAAATCAAAAGTCTCCTGGTGGCTGACAAAGTTCTTTATATGCACAATATTTGTTTTATTTGTATAAAAAATCCATAACTAAGTTATCTATACTCAGTAAACATTCATATATACGTCTTTATGTTAACAGTAACACCTATTGGTGCAAAAGCCTATTATAATGTTTAGCCTTTTACAAATGACTTTATTTACATTGGTAAGCTAACCCACTCGTGGCCTATAAAAACTTCATATCTCGCTCTTTTTTCTCTAAACTCCTCATCCTAGATCATCAACAAAGTAAACAAAAGAACCTCCTTTAATTTCAAAGCCTTTTCTACTCTTCTATTATCGTCATGATTCGACAAATATCACAATTCCAGTACATGGGTCCTGAAGAGTACTCTCCTTTCTCGACCAACTTTTCCATACAAGATCCCACATCTGTTCTCCATATGAGTAATAATCTGCTAACCAACATCCCCGAGTACTTCTCAACACCTCCTTCATCTCTTAGTACCAACTCAACTTCTGATGAAGCTGACGAGCAACAATATGACATCATTGGTGAGAGAAAACGCAGAAGAATGATATCGAATAGGGAGTCTGCGAGAAGATCAAGGATAAGGAAACAAAAGCAACTGGATGAACTTTTGTCACAACTGGTGCGTCTAAGAACTGATAATCAGAGTCTCATGGAGAACTTGAATCAGCTAGCTGAGAGACACGAACGGGCAGTTGAGGAAAATGAACGATTAAAGGAAGAGACTACTGATATCCGACGGAAGCTTGATGAAATCCAACTACCTAACATAACTTCGGAAATGATTCATTAAGTTGTGGATTGAAGGAAATGTAACGTAAACAATATAGATCCATAAGAATAGTAAGCTATCGTTCAAAACCTTTCTGCCTTCTGTAACATGCAAGTCGATATTTAATTTTCTTGTTCCAAGGACAAAGAATGGTCGAGTGTTTTTTTATAAAAGACTGTTTGTATGAATTATTACACTTTGGTGAATTTTTGAAGTGAACATTCTCGGTTGATGACGATATGTCCACTAAAACGTTGCGATATTTTCTTGAATAGTATGAGAAGATGATGATGACCATAATGTGGCCAATAATGTCGATGGAAGTTATACTTAGGCAGTTTACGGTCACACACATACAGCCAGTTTTATCAATAATATTAGTGTAAATTACACAATTGGTCCCTATGCTGTACATGAAATTACACGTTTCATCCATATTTCATTTTTGTGTCGGTATTTGTTGTTTTATCCATGTAAAAATGACATTTTAACCTTTATCCGAATTTTAGAGGAAACTGCAATAATAGCGATTCTGTTTTACATTTTTCGTTGGCCGAATCCGGAAAGGAGTATTTCCAAACAAAAAGAAAATAAAAAACACCATTTCTGGCAGAGGTTATTGTAGTTTTGGTTTCTGGACTTAACTCCTCATTTCTTTTTACATTTAGCCATACATTTGTCGGTAATATGAGAACAAAATAGTCTTTTTCTAGCTATCTCAGCCAAACTGCTTTACCAACATTTATAAACTAACAATTGTTCGGCTGTAATTGTTAACATATATATCTACACTACTAATTATATATCAACATACGACAGGATACTTAAATAGTAATAATATTATATTTATATAAGATAGATATTATTCATGAATTAATTTAAATAGTAAAATGAAAAGTTAATTCATCTATCTATTAAAAAAACCAAAATATATAAAAGAGTTTATTAAGTAAATAAATAAAATAGTTTATTTATTAATATTACCTAAAAAAATTAATAATATTGTTGAGTTAATCAGTTAAGATAACTCACTATGCGTTTCGGTATTAACTACTTTTTTATGGCTTGAGAGATTAAAAGCATACCCATGGAAACTAGTATTTAAGACAGCCTAATTAAAGGATTACATAACCAGTTTATTGTGGAGCCAAAAGTAGTTATCAGGTGTAATACAAAAAATTTAAATAAGGAAATTGAGCTGGTTCTCATGAAATGGCAGCATATAGGGTAACCAAACCCTGCCTCGGAGATCGAACATGTGAAAGGATGTTACTGACAGGTAAGCTTGTTACTCGATAGATTAGAGATTTAATTAGAGGCTTGATGCATTGCATGTTATTACTTAATTATTCGTTCTTAAGTCGATTATTTACTTGAAATTAATTAAAACATAGTGTTGTAGGTATGATATTTCAATAAAGGATTTTTCATTGTCAAACAACTCACTACAACAATAAATCACATTATGGGTGATACCTTTAGTGACGGCACCAAGCTGAACGCGTTTGTGGTCGTCGTAAAAGCCTCGCCCCTAATAAGTCGATCCAGGTGCCATCCCTCAAAATTATCCCACCCTTGCATATATTTGCAATCCACCGGTTTCAAATTGTACGCGAAACGTTTCCTCCGATATTTTTTATGTCGCCGCTAGCGCCGTCGCCCCTAATGGGTGTCGTTGCTATTGCCAATAGAGTGTCATCACGAAAGGGTCTTGCCGTCCATAATAGTGTCGCTGCTAAACGCTGCGACCAGAAAAGCTCCATTGCAACCTTATTTCTCCTTTACACATTTTGCTCCCTTCTCTCTTATCGAACATGTCGAAGACTCAACCCTTGCAACCGACGAACACCATTGCATTAATTTTCAACTAAAAAAGGTAATTTTTCATAATTTTAGTTTAGGCTTTATGTTGGCGTTTTATAATACTTAATTTTTAAGAACATAAAGTATTTCTATTTACGTAATTATATATTTGCCTAAAGTTTGGATTTGTTGTGATTTATTTAAAGTAAAATCTTATAATAGAAAAAGATAACAAAATAGAATGTTATATTAAGAAATAAAACAAAAGAAGTAAGCCATAAAGAAGTAAGCCATAATTCACAAAAATATGAAATTATAAGGAAAATCAAATAAAATGAGACATTTCTTAAAATACACTTCCTAAACCCTAAACCATCCATATATATATATATATATATATATATATATATATATATATATATATATATATATATATATATATATATATATATATATATATATATATATATATATATATATACTAGCTACGTACCCGCGCAATGCTGCGGGCGGCAATTAGTTTCTTCGGACGATTAGTTTGCTTTTAGGGAATATGTCACATTATGAGCATTGATTAGCTTCTTTCGGCATAGTGCGATTAATTTTATTCTGACATATAATTATTGTTATGCTTGCTTTGTTTTCGCAATGTTTCTTGTATTTAGAGAACATACAATAATTTTTAATATCATTTGTTGTTTAAAAGATATATATAATGTACGTTGTTTTAGGTTAGAAGTAAATTATTATTGTTTCTGTTTAGAAATATAGCCACAATAATTGTTTGTTTTAAAAATAAAAGTTTGTGACCTCATCATGGCTCAATGCTTGTTTCAGTGAATTGTTTTCTTTCTACGAATTTTGTGACCGGAAATTAGGGAGAGGGGAGAGTTAATATATATAAAGTTGTTTTTCTATTTTTTTTTTTTTTTTTTTGCTTTTTTGAACGGCAAAATAAATTTATTAAAATGAACTCCAGCGGGAAGCTGGAAACCGAGAGAAAAAACACCAAGTTTAGGGTATAGATTACAATGAGTCAAATTATAACAAAAAACAAATTGGCATAAAAAAGCCAACTAAACCGATAGGCCTTATGAATGCTTAAAACTCCCAGGGGTAATTTTGTCCCTGTTAAGCAACACCAAAAAGAGCTTCAAATGCATCAGAACCAAGCAAATGTAACCTCTAAACTTCCCCTGCGAGTTGTAAAAATCCAAGTGCAGCCAAAGAGATTCAAATACAGGGTTATTTTCGTCCTCTATCAAAGCAATGCCAAATTCAAATAGAGGGGTATTTTCGTCCTCTATTAAAATTCTGACTATATTGTTTAGCAAACAAAAAGGTAATGCTTTTATTTACCCAAAAAAGGAAAAGGGCAAATAAGTATATGAAGAAGATACGCTCATGAAGGATATGTGTGTGAATTAGGTGAAGCTGACAAGGGTATATTATTAGTCAACAAAATACGCAAAAGCTCCTTTCTTCTCATCATAAACTTGTTCAGATTTAGTGTTTATTATAGGGTAAGAAAATATCATATTTGCCCTAGGAAAACTCTAAATATCAAATATACCCAATATAAACTTCTATAATATCTAATTTACCCTAAATCTTATTTTTGATATTTTATAACTACTTTTATAATATTTTTTGTTATTTAAAACCATCTAAATATAACTATAATCTTGATTTGTCCATTATACCCATACATGCATACAAAATTGGAAACTCAATCATATCACATTCACGAATCACGACTCGATCAAATCACGTAGAAGCAAAAACCTTATTCCCCATTTCACATTGTACATGGTTTTGGAACATATGCCCAAGTCAAAGATTATTACATAACTTTACAAATATAACCGATAGTACAAGTCTGGATCACCACCCAAGCTGCCCATGCCTCCATCGTCCTCTATTTTCCAGAAGGTGCTGCCAATCATGAAAAACGATTATTCAGCTAGATCAGATGCTTCAAAACAGAAAAATCGATTGGAGTATTGATTATTAAAGGTTAGTCCCTTTTTTTTTTCTTAGATCCGATGCACGAAAATGACAAACAATTATTCCCTTTTTGTATTATTCAATGTTTATGTTGACTGTTTAATGTTCAACACCAAGCCGTCAACAAAATGTCTCCACATCTCGTGCTTCTTCCTTCGACACCAATCTTTCACCACCACAAAGAGCATCAATCAGGTTTATTGATGCATATTGTTACCTTGGATTAAACTTATAAATTTTGCCTGCACACAGAACCACAACCACCAATTTAGCAAACACCTTGCAGCATAAAGTTTTCCTAGGGGATGAAGGCACTGGGGTGCGATGTAGCCGCGATCGTCGAAGTCGTGGTTGCGGGACGGTATGACACACAAGAATGTGTGTAAATTACCTAAATGTGAGTAAATTACCATTTTACCCTTTTGTTGATTATACAGTATGACACACAAGAACAGCTTGATCATCGTCTATAACACAATTAAAGTTTAAAAAGTAGTAACAGTTGTGATAAAATACATAACACCACAATCATCAAACCAAGCCATATTACCTGCTGTAGTAAAACCAACTACAAACACACTTACAATGTGGTCTTCTGATCAAATTAGCTGAGAGGAACTCATTTTCCATAACCATTCTTAGACACAAACATCAGACATGACCCGTGAGCTCCGTTACTGCGAGAAAAATAAAATTACATGTAATGGGAAAACATAAAAAGTTGCTTAAAATGGGAAAACATAAAAAGTTGGTTGATGTTACAAGTAATTTAACCGACATTGTAGATTGCAAATAAAATTACAAATTATTCAAATTTTCAAAATTTTCAAATTATTAACATGATGCAACGGTAAGTAATAAACCATTAATATATTTAATTTCAGATATTGGCGAACTAAAATGCAGATGTAGTTAAGTAATGCAAATGGAAAATTAAAAAAATTCAAATTATTCAAAATTTTCAAACTTTTAAGATTATTCAATTTTAAAACTTTTCAAATTTTCAAATTTCGAAAATTTGAAAATTTAAAAATTTTCAAATGATTAAAACTTTTCAAAATTATTCAAATTTTCAGAATTTTCAAACTTATATTATTATTCAATTTTAAAACTTTTCAAATTATTCAAAATTTTCAAATTTCGAAAATTTTCACACTTTTCAACTTTTCAAATTTATTCAAATTTTCACACTTTTCAAATTATTCAAATTTCCGAAAATTTCAAAATTTCAAACTTTTCAAATTATTCAAATTTACGAAATTTTCAAAATTTTAAACTTTTCAAATTATTCAAAATTTTCAAACTTTCATAATCTTCAAACTTTTAGTTATTACTATTACAAAATTACAATATGATCCTTTAGAGTTCTTGCAAGAAGCTTTTCAAAATACCAGTCTAGTCTTCTTTTGGAGTATTAAAATCGATATTTTCTTGTAGCATTGACACTTTTTCCATTCTTCCCCTGTTTTAACAAAACTCAAATCAAACGCTTGAAAAAGTATGGAAACCTGCATCGTATAAATATATAATAAAAATGAATAAAAAATATAAACTTGCAATGAAATTTCGTGTGTGAAGTACCTTCCAAATAAAGAGTTTTTAGAAAAGAATTGTGGTATTTCTCAGTAGGCTGATTCAAATGCAAAGGAATTATCAATTATCATAAGTCCATAAGAATATTACAATATTTATAAATTTATAAATTAATAAAATGGTGAAAAGTAAATAGTAACTATTGAATTTTTGACATTGTACCTGTGCAAAGAAACCTCCAATAGCAGGACCAATAATTATGCCTATTCCCCGAGATGAGCTGATCTGGATTAATTTTCAATTAAATACAAAGGAATAAAAAAATTCAAAAAAAATAAATAATGATCTTACAGTTGACAGTGCCAAACCTTGGTATTCCTCCCGGCAAACTTCCGAAGCATATGTCAATAAGAGATTTCAATAAAAAGAAAGTTAACCAAATATGTTTCTTTATTTTAGTTTTCTTTACTTTTTTCTTCTTATTTTTATTTTCTTGATTCTAGTTTTCTATATTGCTATATTTTTTTTCTTACTTTTGTAGTTTGAAACATTTAGCTAGTATAAAATAAGGCTACATAGGATATTTTTATTTTTACTTGTTGCAGCTAGTACCAATATAATCAAATTTAGACATTAGATGATCAAGTTTAAAACACATATTGAAAACCTATATTTATATTTATAAAAGCTATACTCGTATTGTTCCTAGTAGGCTGTTAAAACATCCAAGAAGAAACCTTGAAGAAATTGCCATCCAAAAGGTTGTACTTAGTCCAAACATCGTGTTGAAAATGACCCTGAATCCATATGTTTGAAAGAATTCCATTAAGTCAAATGCGAGAAATAGCAACATACTTTTATTAGTTAGTTTATTATAATATCCTAATCTCATTTCTTTCTATTACAACATTGTACTTCTAAAAATCTTCCTAATAATATCAAACAGGGTCTCTAGATAGCTTACCAACAAATCCAGCATAGTAACCAATGTCTTCCTCTTGACTTGCAAGGTTAAAGTCTCTTATCTACAGATATGATATACATATATACATATTGTCAATAAGAACTTACTGAAACTAAGAAATTAGAAAGTTGTCACCAATATTTACATACCGTGAAGTAAATGAACGGATACAGGGAAGAAAATGGGAGAGCTGAAAAACAAAGAACAACAAAGGGTCAAAACATAAAAAAAAACTATATTTTTTTATTATAATTGTATGAGGTAACTAACCGGTTCAACACCACATGCACGGATGGAATTTCCAACTCGTATCACCTTGTCATATACTTGTTTCTAAGTCAACCACACGTACTTTCCATGTTGTATAATTAACAAGGTAGGTATAAATAAAGTCAAATTACTATCAAAGAGAAAATAAGAAGTAAAAACGTTGAAGTTTTATGCATAGTAGGCATTAGTGTACCTTTCCATCTACAAATTCAAGGGTACCAATCATTGGATTATTGGGGTACTTTTCCACTGAGAGGCTGTAACATAATTACAAAACTAATTAAACATTTCAATGGATTTCTTAGTTTGTCCCATAAAAGAAGAATAAGCCAGATCAAGATCAAGAGCAGATGGCATGGATTTCTGTCGACATGGATGTTACAAGCTCCCAACAAGATACTAATCATCTTAGAGAACCCGACTTGAAACATAAACAACCAAACAACCAAATCCGTTCCATACCTGAAACATAAACAACCAAACAACCAAATCCGTTCCAATAATTTCTCTTTCAAATTTGGTCCTCATTTTTACGAGGTATGAATACTAAGTAAATAAATAAGCACAGTTAACATAGATAAAGATGCAGAACCAATGACAAGTTAAAACTTTGTACTCTTACCTACAACAATTCAGGTGGCGGAATTAGGGGAACCGTTGGAGATCCATACCAAATCCGTTCGATTATCATGAGGTAACAAATCCGGCCACCGATCGAGATTATTCAGGTGGCGGAATTATCATCAGGTAACAAATCCGGCCAACAAATCCGGCCACCGATCGAGATTATTCAGGTGGCGGAATTAGGGTGTTTTTCGGTTGATTGTGTGGGAAACATACATCGGCACCAACAGGGTGGCGGAATTAGGGTGTTTTTCGGTTGATTGTGTGGGAAACATACATCGGCACCAATAGGGTGGCGCAATTTTTAAGGATTCGGATCAAGAGTAGCACCGCCTTGTGGGTATGACACGGCTTGTGGGATTCCGATCAAGAGTAGCACCGCCTTGTGGGATTCCGATCAATAGGGTGGCGGAATTTTTAGGGATTCCGGCGGAGCTTCATAGCGATTCCGATCAAGAGTAGCACCGCCTTCTTCATTTTCCTTGTGGGTATGACACGGCTTCTACCTTTTCCAAAGGAGGGGTTTAATTTTTAGGGTTATTTAGGAGAAAAGCCGGAAAAGCAGGAAGACCTGGGTATGAGAAAAACTTTATCCGCGTGGGTATGAGAAAAGCCGGAAGACCTGGCTTTTTAAAAGAGTGGTTCTACTTTTATGATATTTTAAAACAAATTAAAGGGATTAGATGGGAAAGACGAATAAGTCTCTTTATCGCAAATTTTTATGTCCGTTGGATTCATACCAACTACTTTTCATTCGTTGGATTATACAGAAATAAACAATGACATGCTGGCAATCCGTGTGGGTTGCATTTTGTGGAATAACGTGTCAAACGCAAAAGCATACGTGTATAGAAGGAATGCATTGGATGCTTGTACTGTCTTAAAAATTAAGACTAATAAGCTTAGAGGGGTTGTAATTTATATATGGTTTATAGTATGGTATAGATATATATATATATATATATATATATATATATATATATATATATATATATATATATATATATATATATATATATATATATATATATATATATATGTGTGTTAAGAGATTAATCAGTGACCCTAACATATAAAAGAATTTATTTAAAAATAAATAAATATAACAAAATAGCAAAGTATGAATCATTTTATTTTTAAATGCACATCAAATATTATATATTTGTGTATTTTCATTCTTTAAAAAATAAGAAAATATATTTAAAAAATAACTATATATATATATATATATATATATATATATATATATATATATATATATATATATATACATATATATATATATATATATATATATATACATATATATACATATATATATATATATATATATATATATACATACTTATATATACATATGTATATATATATATATATATATATATATATATATATATATATATATATATATAAAAGAATAAAAAAATATTTGACTAGAATAAAAAAATTAAAAAAATAATAATAATTAAAAAAAATGAAAAATATATTTAAAAAAAAAGAATAAAAAATGACCGTCGAATCCGATTAATCGGCCGCTAAGGCCGATATTTGACCAAACCTGCAAGCCTAACCGATTAGACCTAATCGTAATCGTTTGCAGACCGCCAAGCTATTAATCGCCGATTAATCGGCCACCAAAGCCGATTTCTAATTATCGCTGCTTTGCGACTACGTTTTGAACAATTTATCTCATTTAGGATATGAATTCGTATTACATGATTGGCATATTCTTAGTTCTGTCTTTTATATCTCTTAACTTTTAGGCTAGATGTGATTCTTCTTTTCGATTGCTATCACATACTTGATGGCCGATGTCATGGGTCCGAATCATGGCGGAGATGGTTGTGGGGATCCACCATATCCAATTTGTAGAAGCTCTGGCCAGCATGAGGTGGAATGGTAAGTCATATACTTGTAGTTGTACCCTTATGATGAAGTGGTAGGACGAAAAACCTTAGCCTTTTTGAGATATGGGAAGCCAATGACAGTGAACCTCTACATTCAGGTTTGGAAATATAAGCCTTCGCCGCTACTTACACTATGGTTGGTCATGTGTATGACCTCTTTATGTGCAAGGTTTTCGACTATATTTAGCTAGACATCCCCTTATACAAAATAGTATGGAAAAAGTTACAAACGCCGAGAAGAATGCCATGTATGATCATCTTTGGATAAATTATTTCATAAGTGTATTTCATATGTTTATTTCTGATTTCTTTTTACTTGTCTAAATTTTTTATTTGTATCCATACTTTGATTTTGATATGATTACGAATGATCCCGAGGCACTGCGTTTATGGGAAGATCTTGAATCTCATACTTATAAGCGTTATAGAGGCCAGAAAATATTCACAAAAAATATTTTTGATAATAATGAAGGGTTGCAAGATATGGAGAGAAAATGGCTACCGCCCCCCCCCCCCCCCCCCCAACAACGGTATCACTGAAGAAAGTTATAATAAAGATGTGAACGAAAGATATAATAAAGCTATGAACCTGAAAAATATATTGACCGATCTATAATAAATAAACATGATCGTGTCAAGCAAACAATAAAGAACCGCGAATGGACAAGCGCCTACAATAGCACTTGCTTGAAAAAAGTAAGCTACAATAATACACACACACATCGTATTTTTTTAATATAATGTAAATTTTAATGTAAGAACACGCTTTTATATTGCATATTTTACACATTAGTTTACTATGTTTTAGTTATTTTATCTTTATAAAAGGACTAGATATGCTCATTTTTGTTGGAAGTTGTTTTATATAGGAGAAGTATTAAATTGCAGGATTTAAACTGGAAATTGAATGAATATAGATAGGAAAACGAAAGAATAAGAATTCAAGATGCTCACAACGCATAAAGTTGGAGGTCGCGACGCTAGGAAGGGATAACACATAATCTGAATTTGACTTGAATTTCAAAGTGCAAGATATCGGGGATCAGCCATGTTCGCGACACGAAATACTAAAGTTGGCGACACGAACCCTTCGATTTTTCAACTATAAATAGAGGCATTCATACGGCATTTCACAGCAATTCATTAAGAATTCTCTGGACCTTTTAGCTTGTTTTTATTACTTTTCATTTTCTATAGCATAGTTTGGTTAGAATCATCAGTTTTAGCTTGTTAGCTTGTTTATTCAAGTTTGTATCAATTCTCGGTGTTAAGGGTATTCTGCATTCAATAATTTCTCTGATCATTTGAAGTTGAGTTTTAGACTCACGAGTAATCATTCAGCTCCTGTAGTTGGTTAGTTGTTAGAAAGATTGTATGCTTGTTTTTCGGATTTTATAATAGAAGTTACTTTTGGTGCATGACTGTTTTTGATCTGTAGTGCTTGATGCTCATATCTAATTTGATTCAATTCATTGGGGTTTTAAGTTTTTAATTGAGTTTTAAGTGTTAGTAATATTCCTGCTATAGAATGACACTATAATTAGGCTTTTATCGACACATAGTGTCAACCATGAACTTCTTGGTTCGACTCTTACTTACCCTAACTAGTTGATAGTGGGATTTTATATATTATTTTTGACCCTGTCAACGACTGCGACGTGTCATAATGTTAAGCAGAGTAGAAGCCTTTCATGTTGGGCATGTCAATAAAGATGGGATGCTCGATGACCCAGCAATCAGGGAAAGTTATGTGGGCACATTACTTTTTTTATTATAGTTATGATTACCACGTTGTTTTTTGCTTTATACACACACACAAGTGTTATTTTTTAGTATAATCTAAATTCTAATGTTAAACAAAGACTTGAGCAGATTAGAAGCCTTTTATGTTGGGCATGTCAATAAAGATGGGATGTTCAATGACCCAGCAATCAGGGAAAGTTATGAAGGCACATTATTTTTTTTATTATAGTTAAAAGTATGTCGTTCTTTTTTACTTTATATTGGAAGTATATTATCTATGTAATCATCTTTGTAAATTACAAAATATTTTAGTGCATGAGCGTTTCGAGCAAACTCAACTATCAGCCTCCTCGAACAATCCAGTAGACGTGACAACCGTGTGCGAAAAGGTGTTCGGTGCTCAGCAAGGATATGTATGAGGAATAGGTGATGTAAACCGTACGTAACATCGAGTTCTAGTAATGTTTTATATATTTACGACCGGTCATCACAAGTACCACAAACTACTAGGTTGCCAAACTAGTTTATTTATGTTGATATTTTGATAGTTTAGTAGCTGGTAACTGTTAGCTTGGTAATTTGTTTTATATTATAACTTATTTGTTAATGACTTAATGCATTTATTATGAACTTGGTGGCTTAGTACTTTGGTAATTTGATATTTTTTTTATATTGATACTTTGATAGTTTAATAATTTGGTTTATGCTAGTTTAGTAGTTTGTTTTATGTTGTGACTTATTTGGTAATTACTTAATGCATTTGTTATGAACATGGTAGTGTGGTACTTTGGTAATATGGTATTTTGATCCACGTTGATACTTTGATAATTTAGTAGTTTCGTTTATGTTCTGACTTATTTGTTAATAACTTAATGCATTTGTTATAAACTTAGTAGTTTGACACTTTGTTAAATTTACATTTTGGTTTAAGTTGATACTTTGATAGTTTAGTAGTTTGGTTTGTGCTAGTTTGGTAGTTTGGTTTATTTTGTAACTTATTTGTTAATGACTTAATGTATTTGCTATGAACTTGGTTGTTTGGTAATTTGGTACTTTGTTAATTTTATATTTTGGTTTATTTTGTAGTTGGATCCTGTTAACCGTTTGTTTAACAACTCAAGGGCTAGAGACAGGCTTAAGTAGTTGATTTGCGCGTTGCAGGAAGAAAATAATAACAAGGGGAAAGGGGATGGTGGTAGTAGTAACAACGAGTAGTTTTATGTTTTATTAGGAAAATTCGTAGATGTTTTTCTATTAGAGATAACTTGTAAATATATATTATGGATTTTGTGTAATACTTTATGTGTTTTTTTGTATAATGTGAGTATTTTCTTTTTCAATATATGCAATTTAAAATTGATTAAGCCATTTAGTAATGACTTAATGCCTTTATAATAAATAAATTTTAAAAAACATAATTGTCTCGACACCTTTAGTTGCGGCATATAGCAACAGGGTGACATCAATAAAAGGGTGACAATATTATTCTCAATACTAGCGACATTATTAGTGGCGACACTTGCAGCGACATGAAAGCAGCACAGGTGACACCATTAGCAACGACCCATTAGAAGCAATATTTGAGCAATAGAAGCAAGGTATTAGCAGCGACATGTCGCCGCTAATAATTTTAGTAGCGATATATTAGGATATTAGCAGCGACGTGTGTCGCCGCTAACATTACTAAATATTATTGTAACTATACATATTTTAGGTAAGTGGAAAATGTTTAATTACATATTTTTATTAATTAATCATTTATTCGTTGAATTTATGTGAATTCGATAACTTTTAGGGATAATGTCATAAAAGCCATTAAGTTTGGGAAAAATGTTCGGCTTTACCCTTTTGCCACTTTTATGTTCACTAAAGCCTAAAATTTACAAAAGAACTTTCATTTTACCCTAAAAACCTGCTATCACGGGCTTCCAGGTTACCATCAGTTAAATTTTGCAATAAAACCCTTAAGTTTCCAAATTTTTTATGTTTTTACCCTAAGTAACTTTTTGTTTATATTATACCAACACCACCACCCCTCACCAGCATTGCAGCCACCAATCACTACTGCCACCACCGCCCCCACCACCCACCAGTTCTGTCACCACCACATATCGCCACCGCAGCCACCACCCACCATCATTGTTGCCACCTCCCACTACCACCACCCACCACCACCGCGACCACCATCGTCGTCGCCGCCATCACCCATTTCATAAACAAATTCTGACAACAATACTCACAATATGACTATGGGAACTCATGACTAAAGGCAACGTTAGTGTAGTCAGACATATTGGTTTTAATATCTATTTCACTAACATTCCTTAGTCTCAAAAGAAACCAAGACCAATATACGACACCTTGTATCTTGCCCAAACCGTACACTATGAGAAAGGTCTGATTGTTGTCATGGGTGGCAATTGCTAAAAACATTGTGTGTAAATAGTTTTCTTATTATTATCATTGGTCACATGCAACTCAAAATGTCCTATACTATATCACAGAATCAATCATAACAATATAAATGAAATTCTAACTGCAAACAAACAAGTGATATATTAGAAAAGTATATTACTCAAAATGTCCTATACTATATCACAGAATCAATCATAACAATATTAATGAAATTCTAACTGCAAACAAACAAGTGATATATTAGAAAAGTATATTACCACACATCTGAGGGCGACAAAACAACACTCAAAACGGTCTCTTAAATCTTTGTTGATGTGGGTACTATTTGATGGGTTTGTTCTTTTGAAGTTATGTAACTAAGTAGGTAGGTTGACAAAGATCTTTTCTTAAATATGAATTGGTTAACTTAGTTTTTTAAGTTGCAATGATTTTGACAAAAACAAAGGGTGTATCTGGATTGCAGTGCAAAGTATAAGTGTGTGGACATCTTATAAAATATTCATTCTATGTACTATACGAGCATTCGATTTACATAGTATATATGTCTGATTTTTATAGTCAAAGTGTCAGAAAAAAGTTAATGCACTATATAGCTTTTGCAGTACAGTCTTTCGCTATTTACTTTTTCTTATGTATTACTTGATAAATAATAAATTTATCATATAATACTATTACGTATTCTGGATATCTTTATGAATCTTAATGCCTAACCCATAATCTTACATATAATTAACAATATATCATTTTTTTATCAAATAATTAAGGTGCCCAAGTTTTTTATTTTTTATACGGGTAATTTTGTTTATATCCTTGTACACATTTTTAGTTACGCGTATATCCTTATAAACTTTTAAATTACATATATGTCATTATAAAACGTTTAAACTCACCTATATACGCAATATTACATTTAATAATAATTAATTCTTTTAAGAATTAAAAAACTGATATTAAATTTATTTTTTGTTATCAAAAAACTAATAAACATGAAACATTACTAAATCACCATTTATCTCAAAATCCAATACTTTAGTACTCGCATCTGATCAGAAGCAATAACAGGGTCCAAAGTTTTTCACAGTTCCAAAGTATCGTTCGACTCTAACACTCCTTCAAACTATCGCACGATTGATTCTTATTGAAGTAACGTATCAGTTCAAATGCTTTCCCTCGCTATTGATATGATATTGTAGTAAGGTATCAGTTCAAATGCTTTCCCTCGCTAACTAGGGATCGATTGAACCTCTCAATTCCAAAATCTGACTTGACCACAATCAATATATCGATCAATTAATTGACGAAAGGTAAGGTCTATTGAAGTCACCGAAGTATCATATCAATGTTTGAAGGTGCGATTTGAAGCAAGGTATGCGTTCCAAGGTCTTTCTCTCACTATTGATCCGTCTCCTCCTTTCCTAACTATCGATCGACTATCCTCTTAATTCCAAAATCTAAGTTGATTTCAATCAGTATATCAATCAATTGAACAGAGGTAAGGTCTATTGAAGTCACCCAAGTATCCTATCAATTGATTTCATCACCTCGTAATTGAATTTACTAATTATTGTTGATAGAAAGGTTTGTATATCTCGTCGTTATATTTAGTAGTTGATACAAAGGTTTGTATATCTGAATTTCCTAATTATTGTTGATTTCATTGATACATTGATTCCATAGTTGGTTGTTAGAATACAAACTCGATTTTTCCTACTAACATAAGTCCATCGATTTCTATTGTATTGTGATACCCGACAGAAGAAACTAAACCCGCTAATAATCGTGATTAGGAAGTTGGATGTTGAAAATAATCGTGATTGCTACTGTATTGAGGAGTCGATTTTGAAAGAGTCTTTGTGATCAGTCTTACCCTGATTTTGCAAGGACTTGATTTTGGAATATGGATGCTGCCAATAATCGTGATTAGTCGGAAGGATTCTTGGTTTGAGATCGAGTTGGAATTTTGAAGATGGGATGCCTGCAAATAATCGTGATTACTTCTTGTGCCGTGATCACTTCCTTTTCAGAAACACAGTAATCGATTTTGGAGAATTGGGGGTTCGTATATGGATATATGGTATATGTATATTTTAGTAATTTAGGTCTAATCTAATTTGAAAAAAGTTTTTTTTTTAATTTCTAAAAAGATTATTAATCATTAAATTAATGTTCTAGATATATATATGAGAGTTTTTAGTATTTTTATGGATATATACATAATTTTTAATTTTATAAGAATGTAGACGTAATTAGAAGGGTTTTTAAGAATATAAACGAAATTTTGCCTTTTAATATTTCCTATTATTTATTAATATTTGGTTGGTAAGGTTCCATTGGATATTACTTTCCGAACAAATTCAAATTCGTATTCTAAATTAAAATAATATTTAGTATAAGTGCTAAAAAAATTGTTTTTTTTTGTTTTACGTTTGATGAAAAATTTGAACCCTAATTTGAGACTCTTTGTGTAATTTTATATTCTTGTTTTTGCAGCCAATTGAGGTCGTTGATATTGCATCAAAAATTGTAGGCATCTTTCTAAATTCTATATGAATGCTTCTATTATTACCTTTTTCATTCACTATTTTGTGCGTGGTTATGCACCAATATGATTCCAAGTGAATTAGCTAAATTCCAAAAGAATGTCAAATTGTACTCCATATTTTTTAAGGTTATAACTATTGTCCTTGCTCTAATTAAGAAATTATAATTTTCCAAAATTTTGAATAAAAG
The DNA here is from genome assembly GCA_023525715.1 of Cichorium intybus. Taxonomy (NCBI): domain Eukaryota; kingdom Viridiplantae; phylum Streptophyta; class Magnoliopsida; order Asterales; family Asteraceae; genus Cichorium; species Cichorium intybus. Next base: position 59,164,939 of record CM042016.1, on the reverse strand, counting down.
TTAGTATCGTCAAAATAGTTAAATACTTTTACCAGTTATGCATGTCATTAGCTTTCTTAACTAATGTAGTAAATTATGTGACGCAAACATATTTAAATTTTCAAAGATATACTGGTTTCCTGATTTTTGCAAATCCAATATTATTTCTCGGAATTAAAACTGATACATTCACTACTACAAAAAGGCTTATAGGACCCGGTTAAAAGCATAATATAACCCGGTTTTGTAACCGGGCTCTTTGTGAGCGGGTCATATGTCGAAAATATAATAGAACCCGGTTTAAAAACCGGTTCATATTATAGTAATAAAGTCCGGTTCGTACATACAAAACCGGGTTTTTTCCTCAAATCCACACCGCATCTTGCATCTATATACCCCGGTTCTTCTTTATAAAACCGGGTCATATTATAGTAATAAAGCCCGGTTCGTACATACAAAACCGGGTTTTTTCCTCAAATTCACACCGCATCTTACATCTATATACCCCGTCGCTTCTTTATATAACTGGGTCATATTATAGTAATAAAGCCCGGTTCGTACATATAAAATCGGGGTTTATTATGCACGCCCATGTAATATCTAATTTTAGTATATTTCGCGGTTCCATCACTACTAGTAAATATCCCTAATTTTAGAAAAAGCAATGTAGTTTAATCAGTTTTTTTATGGTTTATTGCAAAAACAGAAAGTACATTGCTATTTCTCGCAATGTACAGAAAGTCCATAACCCTAAATTAGTTCCCACCTTGCCGTGATTTACAGTCGTCTCTAACGCCTTCGCCAAACGCATCATTACCCACCGCTACAGCCAACGATGGGCTTGCTTTGCTTTCCCGTATCAGTTGTAATTTGGAGAATGGTATGTGCTTCTTAGATTCTTTTCATTTTTGTTTGATTCATTAATGAATAATTTTTTATTTGATTCTGCAAAACCCTAGGTTATCTGACTGAGTTTTGAATGCCAATAAAGGAAAAACCAATATTGAGAATGCAATCAAGATTTGACATCAAAGAGATGCAAGTGAAGACTTCTGCCGAGTGATCCGGTCTTTGAGGGCAATTCTGCCTAGACTACTCCAGTCCCAAATATGCATTGCCTGAACATCATGTGTCTATCACTTCCAGTCCCAAATATGCATTGCCTGAACATCATGTGTCTAGCATCTGTAAAATAGTAACATATTTTATATCTTGGTAGTCTTATTTACAAGAATGATCCAATAGTCAAGAGTCAAATAGTCAATACCTTTGTTGGTCAAAGCCATTGAAGAACACTCTGGTGCTTGAACAACATCAGAGACACTATCTAACTGATTTGTGTTAAAACCTTTTGATTCTGTAGGCACATTGTTATTTTCACTTTGCTCTCTTGAAAGCAATCTGACTGCAAATGCTGAAATGAAAAATATGGTAAAAAGTCAACAAAGACTGTGTGTACTTGGTCTGTAAAAGCAGTATTCATGATTTTACTAGTAAGGACAAGAATCTGCAACAGTTGTGATATAGAGGCATGAAATGGCGTCAATAACACCTAAATAAATTGATAATTGATGAATTTAGGATGGAATCATGAAACTACAGGAAAGTCAGATTACTACCAGAAAGAAGATAATGTCAAAAGGAGCAGGCAGTTCATATAGTAAACACAGTCAGTAAATAACCACATTTATAGAGAACTCAAAATTAGTAACTGGTGAATGGGACCACTTATTATGTAGAATAGTAAATTTTGTTTTCTACAATCATAATAGGACCACATACACAAGATACTTGCATCAGATTGAGCTGCGTGAGTCAGGGGTTTAGTCCACACCAAACTAGCAAACACACAAATTTCCATGAATAAGATACGAAAATAACTGATTTTGACTACTTCTGTGTAATTGTCTTTGAAAGAACACAGTTGTATTCTAGAAACCGGGTCATATAACTCTGCTGGTAAAAGGCTCAGTTGCTGCATAAAAACCGGGTTGTTTAAAAATAACATAAAGTCTGGTTTTTTAGTTTAAGCCGAGTCATATAGCTCTACTGTTAAAAGACACGGTTGCTGCATCACAACCGGCTTTTTTAAGACAAACAAAAAGCCCGGTTTTTTGGTTTAAGTCGGGTCATATAATCATCCTTGTTATAGAACCCGGTTTTCACTTGATATAACCCGGTTTTTTCAGAAACCGGGTCCTATATAGCGCGTCCTATGTGCCTTTTTGTAGTAGTGATTGGTTAGTGAATGTTATCTTATTTCTATCTTGTATTCTTGTTCCGTAAATACCCTCCAATTTCTAGCACATTGGTCGGACTTATTCTTTCGTTTTTGCTCACGAATCTATAATTTAAAGATTATACATTTTTTTTTTTGAACGGCATTTAAAGTTTATACATGTTTAATGCACATTCACATTGGCTTTTCCCGAAATCGTATCCGCTTTTGGCATCAGTCTACCAATTAATCTATATTCTTAACTCCATGCATGTATCTCGTGGGAATCAGCTAAACAGAATTATTTAAATCATTTAGAAAAGTTATTAATAAATAGAAAGAAAATATGTATTGGGTGTCAAATTCAAGATCCAAACTCACCACTGTCTAACCAACTTGGTTCAATTAAATTGCATCAAAATGTTTAGTTATTATGGCAACTTATTAATAATACAAATACAGTTATATAATATTAAAGAACATAGACGGAATCGGAAATATGTGTATGGATGGGGAAAACTAAATAGTTCTCGTTGAATTAATCTATATAAATCTTCTAAAGAAAGCATTGTTTCTTGCATGATATGCTTTTGAACCCTGCATAATCTTTTAATTTCCAACATAATATAATCAGTCTAATAATTTAAATGTTATTAAATATAAAGTATTATCTTATTAATAATAGATTTCCTAAATAATTATTATGATACACTTAAATTGTTAATTTAAGTATTATGTTAAATCCAAAACATAAATCAAAACATCAAATAAACTAAGAAATTGTATTTAAAGACAATTATTAAAAATAGCTTTTTCCTCTCATCATATACATTTGAAATCTTTAGAACCTTTCAATTTTCGACTTACTATAATCAATCTATTAATTTGAATATATTACGAAATGTAAAATATCCTCTTATTAGTGATAGAATTTTCTAAATGATTAATATAATACACTTAATTTGTTAAATTAAATATTATATTAAATCCAAAAAAAATCAAAATAATGAATAAACTTAAAAATATATTCAAAGACTATTTTTCAAAATAGTTAAACAAGATTCAATATTGTAAATGTAGAAGCACAAGTCAAATTAAATAAATATATCAAAAATTATTTGTTATTATAATTCGATTTTTTCAAATAAGTGGTTTTTAATTAATTAACAAAAAAATTACGTTAACTTACAAACAATGATTCATATTTGAATTACTCATCATGTTCGAAATTTAAAAAAAAATCAACATATATGTAATTTTTCATTAATAAATCATAACGTTAAATTGTAATACTAAATCGAAAATCATGTTTAGTTTTATTTACATGCAAATCGCGGGTAAAGGCTATTGAACTTTATGATTATGATAGATGTACATCTTATAATATAGTTAAATATAATTAGAAATTTGTATATAAACTTTAGTGCAAGATTTATTATTTTATAGTTAATGTCGATAACATTATTATTTTCAATATGTATATGTAAAAAAATCTAACTATACAATTTATTCTTCGCAACGCACAAGTATTCTCCTAGTTGTTTATGTAATTGCAACCTCAAAATTTTAGACCAATCTCTATGTTCTCTAGGTTGCTATTGTTAAACAATTCATTTATTTTTTAACAAAAAAAATAAAAAAAGAATTGACAGTTGTTTACATATTATTACACCAGAAAACAAGAATGAAAAATAGTTGTTGACTTCTCATTTACTGAACAAAAAAGATACAATGCAAATATATACAATGATCATACAAGAACTAACATGCACCTAACTAGCAAAAATGAAGCAAACTAATTAACAAAAAATAACTAACTAACTAACTAACTAAGTAGAAACCACGCAGCTTCATAAATATGAAATCTCCTAATATCTGCCCTTAGGATGTACTCTTGAAAATGTTTTAGAGAGGCATCTTGGAAACAATAGGAAGCATCTTCGAACATGGTAGGGGCTTAGTAAAGATATATGCATGTTGTTTATAAGTATGAATGGGCATGAGTTAGATAGTTTGATCAAGGAGGATCTTGTCATGGATACAATGACACTCAATTTCGATATGTTTAGTTCGTTCATGAAATAGGATTGGAAGCCGATCGTATTGCTGATTTGTTTTCACAAAAGAAACCAATGTAGTGGTAGAAGATATGTTACCAAAATCATGAAGTATATGTCGTAACCAAATAATTCAAACAGTAACTGAACCAAGAGATCTATATTTAACTTTCGTCGAACTTCGTGATACTGTCATTTGTTTCTTCGATTTCCATAAAATAAAGGAATTGCCTAAAAAGACACAAAAACCAGTAACAGAATGACGTGTATCTAAGCAACATACCCAATCTGAATCATTGAAGGCTTTTAACTGAAGATTAGAATGAGATAAAAGAAACAATCCTTGACAAGGACTACTTTTAAGAAATATAGTAAATGTTGAGCAGCTTGAAAATGTGAAACTCGTGGCATGGACATGGATTGGCTCAACCGATGAACAACGTAAGCTATGTCAGGGCGAGTTATAGTGAGATAAACCAAATGACCAATCAAGCAACAATAGTGGGAAAGATCAAGATGTAATTCACCATCAAATTTTGAAAATTTATGTCGAGGATCCACGGGATATGAAACAGGTTTTGTAGCTACCATGCTAGTATATTGAAGTAAATCCAAAACATATTGACGTTAAGAGATAGCGGTGCCTTCAGGTGATCGAGCAATTTCTAAACCATGAAAATGCTAAGCTTTCCCAAAACTGTTGAGTTATGTTTGTGATGAAGTGCCGCTCAATCCGAAGACCTATGTTTTTTTAAGAAGACCCCGAAGCCTAAAGACTCCAAAGTGTTTAGCATGGAGGATCCGAAGGCTTCATTCAAGTAACAACCTTTTGGTGCATGCGTGTCTCCTATTACATGATGCATGAATCTTCTATCCTATTGGCTAGTACACTGATAGGATATTCTCTGTAACAAATTTATACTATGCGTATCACTGATCACGTATAAATATCAATGATACCATACCGTGTCGGGAGTGAGATTGTATCTTCCCCATTGTAAAACCCTAATCAATCAATCAAAGCATTCGGCAGACATTTTTAATTACACTGTGTTCTTTACTGTTCTTACTTGAATTTTACTGTGTGAATTGCTTAGTACAATATATTTCGATAGAATATCAGTCATATCTCATTGGTTGATCTATTTCAACACCTAATAAGTGGTATCAGAGTAGGACAGCTCGAAAACCTGTTGTTAGAGCTTGATTTCTTTGTTACAGTTCTAGATCTGAATTATTTCTCAGATCTAGCATTCCGCAAATGATAACTTTCTCTATAACTCGTTCTAAAAAGATCCTGTTGAAATTCGTTCAAAATGACTGATTCTACTGGTTCTTATGTTAATATGCTCAACTATGCCAATCTGATTGGTTCCTCCACCAAAGCACCTATTCTTGTTCCAACCTACTATGATTACTGGGCTGATCGCATGAGGGATTATCTTGAAGGTCTTGATGAACCGAAGGACATCTGGAGATCTGTAAGAGATGGTCCTCACACTGAAATTGAAGGACATTTCATTGATATGGATGATGATGATGCTGCAGGTGTTCTGAATGCAGAAGACTTAAGGAAGGTTAGAAATGATGAAAGGGCTATGAGAGAACTTCGAAGTGGACTTGGACCTGATGTTCGACATCTCATTTCTGGAGCTAAATCAGCTAAAGAAATTTGGGATCGCTTAGCTGTTCGTTTTGCTGGTGATAATACCTTGAAATCAAGTGTAGTTCAAGAAGTTCTACCTGATTTCAGTAACTTCAAACAACAAGAGAATGAAACATTGGAACTAGCTTATGAAAGATACAACAAAATGGTGTAAGAACTGGAAAAGTATGGTGAAACTCAAAGCCAACAAGAGGTAAATATCAAGTTTCTCTACAGCTTAAGGCCTGAATGGAGACCTATTATGTTAATGATTAAATCTTATGAGAACATCAACACATACTCACTAGCTGCTCTCTACAATCTCATCAAATCCCACGAGCCTGACATCTGTGGAAGAAGAAGTGAGAAAGCAGCTGCTGGTTCTAGTTCATTGGCTCTTATATCTAATGTTGAAGAAGAAGACAACAAGGATGAACCAGATAGATACATAGAAGGAGAAAACGGAGAAACGATTGCCTTGTATGCTGCAAACAATCATAGGTTCAGAAAACCCTTTGTGAACAAGTCAAATCCAGCAAAACCGTTTGTGAAAAGTTTCAACAAAAACTCTTTCACTCCAAAGCCGAAACCTGAGATTTACACACCCAAAGAGGAAACAACAAAACCCTTAACTTCGAAGCCTGTTGAATGTAACACTTCGGAGTCCCAAAAGGCTAAATCTGAAGATAAGAAAGTAGCTGGTGATTCAGGTTTTGACTGTAATTACTATCATGGCAAGAATCACTTTGCAAAAGACTACATGCTTCAAAAACGAAATGAGAAACAAAATCAGGTGAAAGATGAATCTTACTATGCAAGAAAGATGCAGGAAGTAAGATAAAAGACCAAGGACTTAGCCCTGATGGCTGCTGAAGATTATCAAGGAACATACCAAGTCTGGTCATCTGACTCTAAAGATGAAGAAGTAAGAAAGCCAACTCATAGTGCTTTCATGGCCTGTGATGATGGTAAGTGCTTTCCGAAGTTCACTTCTGAGGATATTGAAAGTGAAGAGGAGTTGGGATTTGAAGACTCTGCAGGTCTTGGTTATGTTAGTTCGGAGCAGAAGATTTCAACAAATGCTGTGCTTCCAAAGTGTTGGTCTGATGACTCTTCGGATGAAGATGAAGAGGTTTGTCTGATGGCTAAGGATACTCGCATGACTATTCCCGAACAGGTATCAAAACTGCTCTTAACTTTTAAAATTCCTATTTCTAAATCTACTCCTATCATTGATGAAATAACTCGTGATTGTTCTGTGATGCATAAACTGTTGGATTAGGTGTCTAAGCCATGACTAATAATTTGTATTTACCTAATTAATATAAGCAAAGTCTATTTGGGTTGCCCTCATAGCTAGAGGTTTGGCAGAAATTCCAGGAGAGAGAAAGATTGATTTATTATATGATTAATAAATCAATAGAAATAAAATAAATAGTTTATTAATATATTAAAGTCATAATATATTAATTAGAAACTATATTAGTTAGTTAGAAATTAATCTGAAATTAATTGGAATTAATTTAGTGATTAATTTAATTAATTAAAGGTGCAGGGACTAAAATTGTAATTATTCAATAGTTGAGTAAGTGACAGTTTTAGTAGGCCAGATGACCATGAAACTATATATGGAATATATATAATTTCGAAATTAATAAGTTAGGATAAATAGGTTTGAATCAAATGATAAAAGTTTTATCTTGATTTGAATTCAAAAAGGTTTATCTCTAAGGCTTATCTACTGGCCAACTGGAAGCTATAAATAGGGACCCTGGGGGAACCCTTTTTTGTGCCAACTCTCACATATTCTCTCTAGAAATTTCGTGGCTTACCCCGAGCCCTTGGGTGTGACTTCATTTGAGGCAAGGCATTTGTGTTGCTTAGCTTGCAAGAAACAACTAAAATGTTAGTTTTCTGACTTTATTCTTTGGTATTTTTTCTTGTGGCCTTTTAGGAAATATTTATATATTCAATAGTAGAAAACATAGATCCTCATAGTTTGCGTGTAAACTTAGGGTTTTTAGTTCATAGATTTGCATAAAACCTTTCAGTGGTATCAGAGCATTTTGGTTGTTTTCTTGTTGAATTGTTATAATTGTTTTCCTAAAAAATTAGGGTTTAAAGCTTATAAACCCTAATATATATGAAATCGATTTAGGGTTAGGGTTTTGAAAACCCTAGCCCCTCCTTTTTATTAAAATCGAAAATGGCATAGGGTTTTAGAAGGTTTTCTATTTTTGGTAACTTTGATTATTTAATAATTGGATAACCTTAAACCCATTATTTGATTTTCGATTTTTAGGGGGTTTAAGATAGGTTTAAATTAATTTGATTAATTTTTGATACCTATATAAATTTAATTAATTTAATTAATTGTTTAATTAAAATATAATTAAAGGTTTAATTTAATTTTAAATTTAATAGTTTAAATTACGAAAAAAAAGTAAAGGACGAACTAGGAATATTTTAAAAGTTTAAAATATCTAGACCTAATTAATTTAATTAATTGTTTAATTAAAAGATAAATTAAATCAAATATGAAGGTTTAATTTAATTTAAATTTAATAGTTAAATTTCGAAAATTAAAAGATAGACCAAGGAATATTTTAAACGGTTTAAAATACATCTTATATGTATTATAATTAAAAGTTAATATAATATGTATAAGATAATTGGTCAGTCAAATCAATAGTAGGCCTCATTCACGAAGCTGGTCTATAAGGAGGGTATAAGGAAACTGCCTATAAAATGGCGGTTAAATGGGTGTCCACTCTCACCCACCGCTCTCTTGATCAGTGGAGGGTCATTAGCCAAACGGGTTTGATAGGACAGCTTAATCTCATTAAAAGTATAATGTCATTAATGAAAGTACTAGAACAACTTTATAAAATCCTAAGTCTAGTTACTTTAGGAAAAATGTGAAATGATGCTAACCCATGAAATTGCACATTACACTTTATGAGACATTTGTGGAGCGTGTGTGGTTAACCGGCACACTAATAGGGGCTCATAAAGAGTGGTAATGGGTTTCTCATGATTTATCATTATTGATGGAGCATGTGTGGTTAACCGACACATCAATTAGAGATGATAAATGACATTGAGGTTACCAAGCTAATTTGCATGGTTATTCACATCTAGTTTGTAATCCTCGGCATCCCAGTCACAAACAGTAGAGCATATCCAAGATTAAACATGCCATTGAACAGTTCAATGAATCTCAACAGATCTAGGAATTTCATAAGATGAAATTGATAAGTGTTTATCTACCTTAATGACCATTATGTTGTGATTACGACATCCCTCTTCACACTATAGTTGGGGTATTTTGGATCCTAGCCTTGTTAAATAATAAATTGGGTAATTATTTAAAAGGATTAAAATTAAACTAACTAATTCAAATTTTATAAATGTCTAAAGATCGTGTCAGTTCTCCTCCTGCTCCTCCTTCACCCATTTCTGAGAATTTTAGAAAGCACCTATTACATATGGTAAGGTTGATTGGCCTGAACTATGTGGTATGCCTTCACAAATAGAGAATGGTTCTTAGTTTTGCTGGCAAGACATATCTTATTGAGTATCCACTCTCCAAGCATCTCATCACACAGCAGCTTGTGATGAGCATGACCCCTTGACCATTAAGTCCAAGGAAGTTCGTTGCCTCATGTTATTGATCATTTACCCCAAGTTTCACATGGATTTACAATTCCTGGGGTCAGATAAGTTAGCACAACTGGTTGAGGAAAGGTTCCGAGAACCAGTTGAAGTGTGCAGGAAGTAGCACTAGTTCACATGTTCTCAAAATAGAGAGACACATAGGTGAACTGTATAAATTTTGTCACCCTTGTGATCGGGAGTTAAGCATTAGCTCGACTCGCTGATCTGTTCATCTAGATGAAACGAAAGGGTAACCAAATAAGACAATCATGGAAATGCATTCAATGTCGACTCTGTACGAGTCGTTCATGGAGAAGCATAGTTCCATTGATTCAGCTGCTTTAGGATTGAGTCCAGTATTAAGGCGCATCAAGAAATGATCCAGATCGTCTAGACCGATTGTTCGATGTCTCAAACTGGGAATCCACAGGGTAGGACACAGTCACAGAAAGATTGGAAAAATGCTCCAAAGCCGAATAGTTTGGTAACTCGGTAATATCTTAAAAACTCAAAACACCTGATCCTCATTTCCTTGATACAGGATGTATTTGTCACATTTGCCATGTATGCACGAACTCTGTAGGATGTAGGATGTTGTCGCACAGGAGCATATTCGGATTGGATCTGGAGCTCGTGCAATTTTGGAGTTAAACTAGATATTTGTTCGTCTTATTAGTTTATAGATGCATATGACATTGTTTCGCATAGTACATTGTTCTGAGTATAATTCTGGTTTAATAAAAATTTTCGTTTTAAAACATGATTGTTTTAATTATCCTCGAAATGTTGTGTGAATGTGTTGATGACATAAATGGTAATAACTTGAATGTTGATACATCCAATGGGATTGGATTTATAAATTGTGTTCTTTATGATTGTTAAAGTGAATTTTATGAGAATCACTTCAACCAAAGGTCCAGTTGGACAGGACTTTGGAATCATTTGACTTAGAGTCACATGATGAACTGAGTGCATAATAAAATTTATTGTGGCAAGAAATGAATCACCCAAAGATCCAATGGATAGGATTTTGGAATCAGTTGACTTGGACTCAGGTGATGATTGCATATCTTGAACAAAATTAACAAAGTCATAAATTTACATAGAGATGTAAAATATATTAAGATTGTGAGCGACGAATACATAAGTTACTGTGTATTGCTATAATCTTCGAACACAACACAATTAGTTATACTTTATGATATTTTCCAATTCGTATGAAAAATATGGCTTCGCTTATCAGAATAAGCGATTGATTGAAACCTTGAAGTGTTCAAGGATTTCAAAGAAAGTATAAGATCAACAGAACCTGAGTGACAACATAGACTGAGAAAATGTTTCATAGTTTATCCTCTTCCAAGAACATTAATGGTTATAATGTGTCTTAAGGAAGCTGATGGAGCATTGGTCGAAATAGTTCGATCCTCGATGTATCAGATACGTTTCTAATTAGTATTTCAATGAATTGAATATTCGACCAGTCAAACCGCATAAACCATATTCCGACCATATCTTAGACTAAGTAGGTTATGCCCACACTGTCTGAAATCTAAAGCTGGGATCGTCTCACTTGTACATAGAAAGTCTAGGGTCATGTAGCGTTCGTCCGAACCTCATGATAAGCCTGAAACTGATCAGCAATGTCATTTCATTGGCCATCCTGGGTGCACCTATGAAAGAAGAGTTCTTTTGGAAAGGACTCAAGTTCTAAGGAAACAGTGGGAGTAAGAATAATCCTGAATGAATTCAGGGATTAGCCAAAGTGAAAGAACATCTAGTAATCTCTTGGTTTTGGCCAGGAATCTGATTCCTATTAAACCTGTCATGCTTTTCTCTTCGCTTGACCAGTAGTGTTAGTCACCGTCATAAGGAGTTATGATCTGGGTGACATACCGATTAGTGGTAAAACATTAAAGATGGTACGGATAAGTAATCCGACTACTTGGAAGCATTGGTGAGCCCGGTTGCTACCAAATAAGAGAACCTTAGCGCGAGACGCAGTCTATGTGACAAATTTGACTGATTTTACACCTGGTCTAACAACCAGTGGGAGTAATTGAATCATCAAAAGAAAGCGGCATAGATAGAAATGTACTTACAGAACATCTGGTTGAGTGAGTAGATACTCAGAGTCAAGCAATTGATTCCGAGAGAAGCACTCTCAATAGAAGATGAAATCCGAGAGGATCCTATGTGACATAATGTGAGTCGTTAGTGGAGCGTGTGTGGTTTACCGGCACAGTAATAGGGACTCACATAGAGCATGCCATTACAAAAGGTACATGGCCCCAAGATTCGTCCCATGGGCATCTTGCAAGAAAGGATATTCGGATTCTCAAAATATGCCAAATGTTTTGGATTTTGTGAATAGCTTGAAAGATTCCCATAACTGTGTCAGAAAGGTTTGGACTTTGGATTCTCAAAATGTGCCAAAAGGTTTGGATTTTGTGAATAGTCCGAAAGAGTCAAATGACCGTGCCAAAGCCAGTGGGAGTATCGTTATTATCTGCCTATCACTGTATATTGGTTACATACTGTTTCTAGGAAACATCTCTTATCATTACAAAGTGTGGTGACCTAGATTTAAGAGATGGTTCGTTGTGAAAGACTTTAAGAGATACAACATACTCAGGTGGTTGCAAACATCTACTAAATAGATAGAAATTCTGCCAATATGATATTAATGAGATTCATGGTGCATAACCTCAGGAAAAGAGTTTCCTGTCATTGCAAAGTGTGATGACTTAGCATGAAAGAAATAAAGAAGGTGCAATATACTCACGTAGTTCATAGACATCTATCAGATAGATGAGATAGTCATTATAGAACATGCCATTGTAAGCATGATCTTGATAAGATTCAATATGCATGAGAAGGGTCTCGGAAAGGAAATAGTTTTCGAAAATCATGACACAAGGATTATAAATAATCTTTGGATTCTGAAAGGGTTTGGAATAATATTAGATCGGGTTCCACAAGCTTCTTGGATCGATCAGAGGTGTCATGAACATGTCCTGATGACTTGATGCTTAGGGCATAGCAAGTTGGATTCAGGATATTGTCTGGCTGGGAATACTGGATGGATTATTTGAACTAACATGAGAAATCATTGGAAAATGATTAGGGTGAAAGTGATAGTAATAATTTGAAAGTGTTTCAAAGTGGTAATTATTAACGTCAGGACGTGGTGCTAAAGGACTTCATGGATAAAGAGTTTCGTTGGTATTCTGATGGAGCACGTGTGGTTCACCAGCACATCATAACACCTCGAAATAGTCTTAGGGTGCAGTCAAGTAGACTAAAGACCCCGAGAACCATGGGTAGTCACAGTACACATCACCAGAATGGAGTTGTAAGTGAGAATGACAGAATGACAAATTGAGATGTCATCGGAAGAGCATCCGATTGGATCATCTGCAATGAAGTGTCTAAGTGTAAGACACTTTTGAATACATCGAAAGAGTGAAATGTTCATGTAGACATATGTATAAACCTTGAATTGAAAGTTTAATAGAAATCTAGAAACCGATAATAGTTTATGACAAGATCCGACTTGGTGATTACCTCGTGGAGACTTGGTAATAAGCAGGAGTAGTTGCTAGTCAGATCTTTATGTTTCGCTTTCGCATGTTTTACTTCCCGAATAATTTAATTATTCAGAAAGATCCACAGTCACTCATTCTTTGGGAAGTAAGTATTGAATCAAGACTGCCATGAATTGGTTTGTAGATTGTCTAAGGAGTTAGACATAACAATAGGATTGCTACAACGTTCATGAGTACTTAGAAATGAAGATTTGAGTATTGGATAAACCCACGCTCAATAGATTGCTTCATGGATTACATCACGAGCAATCTTGAGACGATAATATCTTATGATCTTAAAGTGGAGAGATATGAGTTATAATTTACAAGGCAGTTGTTCATTGATAACACGAAAATGCATCGATAACTCGATGTAATAAAACGTGTTGTTGTGAATGATTTGACTGGTAAAAGATATAAGCATATGAGTCGAATCTTATTCGTTCCTTGACCCTGATGGGAAATAGATATCTGTAGGCCTCTCGATGATTTTGAAGTTGACTAAGGTGCTGGCCAGCCAGGACTGTATCGATGTGTTCAATTGATAGTCCTAAAGTCATATGCAAATCAGAAATCGGGAAACAGAGTATCAGACAGAGATTGATCTCAATCCATGTCTCATGTCTGGAAATATATTGTTGAACGAAGGATCATATGATCACTTATCTATGGACAGGACTGACTGGGTCAGAGTTTGGCAACAGTTTCTAGGAAGCTACAATTTGCTGATTAATTAGAGGTTAAATTGGTAAGTATAGTCATAGACTTATCCAAGTGGGAGACTGTTGGATTAGGTGTCTAAGCCATGACTAATAATTTGTATTTACCTAATTAATAGAAGCAAAGTCCATTTGGGTTGCCCTCATAGCTAGAGTTTTGGCAGAAATTCCAGGAGAGAGAAATATTGATTTATCATATGATTAATAAATTAATAGAAATAAAATAAATAGTTTATTATTATATTAAAGTCATAATATATTAATTAGAAACTATATTAGTTAATTAGAAATTAATCTGGAATTAATTGGAATTAATTTAGTGATTAATTTAATTAATTAAAGGTGCAGGGACTAAAATTATAATTATTCAATAGTTGAGTAAGTGACAGTTTTAGTAGGCTAGATGACCACAAAATTATATATGGAATATATATAATTTTGAAATTAATAAGTTAGGATAAATAGGTTTGAATCAAATGATAAAAGGTTTATCTCGATTTGAATTCAAAAAGGTTTATCTCTAAGGCTTATCTACTGGCCAACTGGAAGCTATAAATAGAGACCCTGGGGGAACCCTTTTCTGCGCCAATTCTCACATTCTCTCTAGAAATTTCGTTGCTTACCCCTAGCCCTTGGGTGTGACTTCATTTGAGGCAAGGCATTTGCGTTGCTTAGCTTGCAAGAAACAACTAAAAGGTTAGTTTTCTGATTTTATTCTTTAGTATTTTTTCTTATGGCCTTTTAGGAAATATTTATATGTTCAATAGTAGAAAACATAGATCCTCATAGGTTGCATGTGAACTTAGGGTTTTTAGTTCATAGATTTGCATAAAACCTTTCATAAACTACTTGTTGATGCGAAAAATAAGGAGAAAATCGATGAGCAGGAGATTCTCAACTTGAGGGGGAGAGTAGAGAGTATGAAGTTCTCACTAGAAAAGGCCAATTTAAGAATCACACTGCTAGAGGAGAATAGGGAGAAACATTTGATTAACCATGATGTAATTTTGAGACAACGTAATATTTTCTTTGAAACTGCAAAACGTTTATATGCTCATATTACTCGCATCTATCATTCTGCTGATGTGTGTAATGTTCAACATAGACAACTGTTGCCTTTTATTGAGTTTAAGCTTAAGGAGGTTGATAGTATATCTTATGAATTTGAAGCGATAGTATCTGGCTCCGAAGTGACCAACCCTTCGTATAAACATGGTTTAATCTCTGTAGAAAAAAATCTAACTGCTGATAATTTGTTGAAGTTATTGCCACAAGAAATTCCAATATTGAAAAAGGATGTTCCTTAAATTGAAAATAAAGATGTAGTCACTGTTGAAACTGAATCTGAAAACGATTCTGAATGTGATTCGGATATGAAGGAAGTTGATTGTTCTTCTTTAACCATATTAAAATTATCCTCCGGATCCGCATCACCCTCCGAAGACACATCACAATTGTCTTCGGTTGACAAAGGAAAATCAAAAAAATAGATTGTGAAAATGAAACTTCTGAAAACAAGGTAATTGTGAAATCTAAAATACAAATTTCTGATGAATGTGTCTCCTACGATCAATATCTCAAAGACAATTCAAAAGGACTAGTCCATGTTGCTTGTATTTATCCGAAGATCTCCTATTTAAAAACTCCATTTTTGTGAAGCTTGGTCGCATGCTTCTAAATGACAACGATTTGAAAAAGATTTGTGAGGAGGATAATTCTACTGTTACTGAGGAATGATTCTTCTCATCTTCAAAAATGGTTGAAAATGAAATGAATGAAAGAATGGAAGTAAAAATCAATGTGAGAAAACAAGATTTGTATGGGCATAACATTTACAATCGACTTTGTTATGAAAAAGAGAAGATTCCCAAAAACATGTCTCATCTTTTAAATGTCAAAAATGATAATCACATTTACACTAACAGAAATTACAAACAAATTCAAGTTATGGAGAAACCCATAGCTCCGAAGATGGATGTTTTTCAGTTAGTGGAATCTTGTGAGAGTGTACCGATTTCACAATCTTTTGAAAAAGCCATTACAAAACCAAAAATTGTTGTTTCTAAACATTCGGTACAAAAACCTCAGATTTTGAAAAGACCTCAAATTCTCAAAAAGCAACAAGTTCACAGCACTGCCTCAACTTCCAAAACAAAACCTACTGTTGTAATCTCTAAACCAATACCAAAAACAACAGTTGAGAAGTTTAAAACAAAGCAAACAAAAAATCTTGTTAAAAGAAAAACAACCTTCCGTGTTTCAAAACAAACCATTACAATAGCCTCAACTTCAGGAACAAAAGAAATGGATACAAAGATTTCAAATGTTAAAAACCAATTTTGAAAACCATACTTTGAACCTTCGAAACCAAACTTTCCAAATCCCAAATTTCAAAAACCATCAAAGAAAACATTTTCAAAAGGAAACAATTTGATAGATACATTCCATCAATGGCTACACAAAAATTTGTATTTGTTTAAAGATAAGAATCTTTTATTAAATGATTTCAAATTGGCATACGAAGAGTACCTTTGTACATCTACGTTATGTAGTTCAATATCAAGGATATCGACAATTGAAAATTCTAAACAAAATTGGAAAAGAAATGATTTGAAAGAAAATCTCAATGCAAAAACTAAATCTTCAAAGTCAACGGATTGTTTAAACACTCAAGTATTAATAAAAAGTCAAAAACCTCAAAATCCAACTCATCCAAACAAATATGGGTTCCGAAGACTACCATTGTTTCAGTCACTTCAGACTCATCATATTTAACCAATAACTCTTCGGAATCATATTCTGACTGATTGTGTTCTTCACATGAGACTTCGGAGAATATGATTAATCTAAATGCTAATGAAATATCCGAAGAGGCCATGGAAAAGTGGATTCAAGAATCCTTAGCTTACCTTGAGGACCCAAGATTGATTGGGTACCAACTCCTTCTTGATTAATTGTAGATCATATAAAATGAGCGGTACGATGCAAAATGGTACATGGATAGTGGCTGCTCAAGACATATGACAGGGAAGAGGGAGTATCTCAGGGATTATAGAACATTGGATGATGCAGGAAATGTTTGCTTTGGTAATAATGAAACATGTCCGATTTGGGGTTATGGCAAAATAACAAATGGCTAATTTACAATCAACAGAGTGGCATTCGTTGAAGGGTTAAAGCCCTATTTTGTGAGTATATCTCAATTGGTAGTTGGAACAGGAAATGCAGTTACTTTCAACAACCAAGGAAGTGTCATCACAAAAGAAGTAACAAACGAAGTTCTTTTGAAATCTGAAAGAAAAGGGTTAATGTTTCCCCTGAATCTGAAGCCAGTGACTGGTGGGCAATCATTGTATCTTCTATCCAAAGCCAATTCTGATGTAAGTTGGCTATGGCATTGAAGACTTGCCCATTTAAACTTCAAAGACTTAAACAAGTTAGTGGCTATGGATTTGGTTCGTGGAATGCCTTCCCTCAAATTTGATAATGACTCACTATGTTCTGCTTGTGAACATGGCAAGCAAACAAAACAAAAGTATCCAACTGTGATCAACCCAAAAATCACCAAACCACTTTCACTTCTCTACATGGATCTTTGTGGTCCATCCACAGTGGAATCAATTGGAAAGAAGAAATACATTCTTGTGATAGTTGATGACTATTCAAGGTTCACTTGGGTCTTATTCTTAAGAAACAAGTCTGATGCAGCAGAGGAAATCATTAATTTCATAAAGAAGATTGAAGTGATATTCAACAAGAAAGTCTGAACCGTGTACAGTGACAACGGTTTGGAGTTCAAAAATCAAACTCTTGATGGATTTATGAAGACAAAGGGGATTAGTCATAACTCATAACTTCTCAGCACCATATACACCTTAACAAAATGGTGTTGTAGAAAGAAGAAATCGCTCTTTGTGTGAATCAGCTAGAACCATCCTTAAATTTGCAAACTTGCCCACGTACTTCTGGGCCGCAGCCATCTCTACAGCTTGCTTTACTCAAAACGGAGCATACATTTACAAGAGGTTTCATATTACACCTTATGAAGTACTCAACCGAAGAAAACCAAATGTCAACTTTCTTCATATCTTCGGTTGTAGGTGTTTTATTTTGAACTTAAAAGATCATTTGACAAAGTTTAATGACAAATCTGAAGAAGGAATTTTCTTGGGTACTCACAAGACTCAAAGGCTTATAGGGTCATGAACAAGAGGACTCGCAAAATTGAAGAAACTTTCAACCTCTCGTTTGATGATTACTATATCAAGAAATCCTTGGATCCGTTACCTATGTCATCTATCTTTCCTAAGCCAGCTGTTGATGCATTACCAATCACTACCTTTGATACAGACTTCACACTTCTTTTTGATCCACCTGTGAGGGCTGTGGACTCCGAAGCCAGGGCACCAGATAATAATGTGTCCGAACTGTCCAAGCTCACAGATGGCCCTGATGACTCTTCAACAAGCAGCGTACAAAGACCATCTTCGTTTAAGGGGGAGCCATCTAACAGAAGTGAAGGGAATGCTAGTTTTGAGGGGGAGCAAAACATCACAAGTCCAACATTGCCCCCTCATGAAATTTCTCATATCATGTCGTTGTACCCATCAGTCCAGGGGGAGCAAGAGATTTCTACTCCGAATTCAACAACTCCAGTTATTTCTGATAAAGGCACCACATCCTCTACACCAACAGCTGTCGAGGGGGAGAACACTCTAAACTCTTCTTCCCAATTACATAAACCACAAACAAATGTGACTAACTCAAACAATCATTTACTAAATGATGATTTTCCATCCACTTCGGGATATCCTTCATATATCGAGGAAATTGATTCTGAAGGACCACCTGAATTTGATCCAAACTATCCTCCTTTGGACAAATGGACGAAAAATTATCCCTCATCAGTTGTCATCGGTAATGTTCATGATAAATTCTTAACTCGTGCATAACTACACCAAAAACAACTTGATTTAAACAAAACGTCGGAGTTGTATATGTTCAATGTTTTTATCTCAAAGGTAGAACCTAAGAACTTTAAGGATGCATTTGATCACCCTGATTGGATTGAAGCTATGCAATTGGAATTAGAGGAATTTGAAAGAAACAAAGTTTGGCGGCTAATTCCAAAACCTGCAAATGCTTCAATTGTTGGTCTCAAATGGGTGTATATAAATAAATTAGACACCGAAGGCAATGTGGTTCGGAACAAAGCAAGGCTGGTTGTCAAAGGTTATTGTCAACAGGAGGGGATTGACTACGAAGAGACATTTGCTCCTGTTTCCAGATTCGAATCAGTTTGGATATTTTTGGCTTATGCTGCACACAAAAATTTTGATGTCTATCAAATAGATGTCAAATGTGCTTTTCTGAATGGTGATCTCGAGGAAACCGTATTTGTTAAACAACCACATGGCTTCGTAGACAAAGACCATCCCAATCATTGCTATGTCCTAGACAAAGCTGTCAATGGTTTAAAACAAGCACCTAGGGCTTGGTATGAGACCTTGACAAAGTTTTTAAAAGAATCAAACTTCAAACAGGGTTCAGTGGATCCAACACTTTTTAGAAAGAAAGTTGGGTCTCACTTGATGTTACTCCAAATCTATCTGGATGACATTATCTTCGGATCCAGTGATCCCAAACTCACAAAAGACTTTGAAAAACTAATGAAAAGCAAATTTTAGATGAGTATGATGGGAAAGATTAACTTCTTAATCTAAGGAGGGGATCTTTATTAATCAACAAAAATGCATGAAGAGTTTGCTCGAACGCTTCGGAATGACTAACTGTTCCAAAACTAAAGTCCCATTGTCTGCAGGTACAATGTTAAATCCTTCATTGGACAAACTTAAGACTGACATCCAGACATATCGAAGCATGATTGGATCATTGCTTTATCTCACAGCCAATCGACCAGATATCATGTTTGCAGTTTGCAATTGTGCAAGATATCAAGCTGACCCACGCGAACCTCATCTGGCTGTGGTTAAAACAATTTTTTGTTATCTTCACAACACTCCTGCTTATGGCTTATGGTACCCAGCAAACTCAGGCTTCTACATACAAGATTATTTAGGCTCAGATCTAGGTAGATGCTCTAGTGATCGCAAGAGCACTTCGGGGAGTTGCCTATTTCTCGATGGAAAGCTAATCAGCTGGCAATCTAAGAAGCAAACTTGTGTCTCTATCTCCACGCTGAAGCAGACTATGTAGCAGCTATGGCTTGCACCTCACAAATCATTTGGATCCAAATACAACTAAAAGATTATGCCATCAACATGAGAAAAATACCTTTGTTCTGTGATTCACAAAGTGCCATTCGCATATGTCACAATCATGTTCAACATTCCAAGACGAAGCATATAGCTCTTCGCTATCACTTCATCAAAAGTCATGTTGAGGAGGGGAATATTGAGGTGCACTTTGTTCACACAACCAAACAATTGGCAGACATCTTCACAAAAGCTTTGAATGAAGAAGCATTTACACGAATTATTCGAGGACTTGGAATGATTGATGGATCCACTCTACAATAAATCTCAGATTTGCTACTTCTTTCCTTAGTCTTTTTAATTACAAAATAAAATTTCATGGCGTTCCGCAGCACTCCGAAGACCTCCAACGCTTCGGATCCCATCGGAATGAAACAAACTTAATATTGCTCCACAGCACTCCGAAGCACTTTTACGCTTCGGAGCACCTCAGAACATATTTTTTGGGTTAATACAATTTCATAAATGTCAAAACCCTTTGAAACTTGCTTTGCCTTTGCATCACAAGGATAAACTTTCTCATAATAAAAGGTTGTTTCATAGAAAAATCAAAAACAAAAATCATTTGTAAAACCTCGAAAGCTCAATTCACAACCTTTCATGCATAAATGACCAAGTTTGACCTTCTTTTCATTAATCAACTGTTTAAAGGACAAAAGTTTGATTTTAGATTCTGATAATCATACCTTATTGCACTAAAAGGTATTTGGGAACCGATTTGAAACATTAGTAAGTAAACAAACTTCGGAGTGAGGTTAAGGCTATTTTACAGATCGAAGTCTTGTCTGATTCTAATATCCTTAACATCGTGTCTATCTCTAACCTCCCTATTGAACTTAACTCGCTTCAATACAAAACTAATCAAGTAGCCTAAAAACTACTCAGGATAATTCAAGTGTTCCGAAGTTTTCTTCTAAAACTAGTACCGACATTGTCTGATAAGCAAATTTAAAAATCTTTTCACTATTGTTTCAAAATTTAACTAAATGAAGCTTTTCAAACACAAAGGATTAAACGAACAAAACAAAAGCACCATAAAAAGAAATCACATGGTGAAATTTTGACTCTTCAGATATGAAACTCCAAAAAGAAAAAGATAAGTTTCAAAAATGAAAAATTGAAAAATCCAAAAGAAAAACAAAAGAATCAAAGGAGTGCAAAATAAAGATAAATCAGCACTCAAAGGCTTATTCTTCTATTTTAAATGACAATACAAGGAACTCCTATAACATAGTCGAGTACCATGTAGAGAATATGAACATTTCAAGTAATCTATTTGAAATGGTAATGTTGGGGTGGTGTACGAAGCTCAAAAGGCTTGTCATCAGAGAATAGTATCCAAACACCTTAACTGATGAAATGGAATAAATTTTTCAAAAGGTTCTTCAAAGTCAATCCAAATTCTCAAACTCTTCTGATGCTCAATTAAAAAGTGAAACCTTTCTAAATTTCAATGCAGAGAATGTCACCAATATTTAGTATGAAAAATTTGAACACAAAAGAATAATGAAACCTCTATTTCTAAATGCGAAATTAAGTTCATCTTGGGGTGGTTAGACTTATGCATTCATGACTGATGTTGAATCAAACAGAATTTGGAATGAAAAATGGACTTCCAAAACGATCCGAATGATTCTGAACATTAACTTGTTAAATCTTCATTTCTAAATATTCAGGAAAGTCAAGGTTAAGAGTCATAATGCATCTTTAAAAGTAAAACAAAATTCTCAAGAAAAACATAGGAATAAAGTTAACAGAAAAACTATGGACTTCGGAGTACTGATAAACACTTCTCAACAAAATTTCTTATCCGAAGTGCTATCGACACCCTTCGGAGTGGTTCATAACACTTTCTCAATTTTTATACTCCGAAGATACGCATAACTGTTATCCTTGCTGATCCGAAGTCAATTAAATGTTCAAATGATTTTTACATTTATGATAACTACAGATACAAACATTCATTTAAAATAAATGAACGTTAGTTAACAGCTGTCATGTAGAAAATCATGGAGAATCTTAACAAAAAGATCGTGTGAAAATGCCGGTTCAATTTTAAATAATCATGACTGACAGACGAACGATTTCGCTTTTGCAGAGATAGTGGGACGGATAAATGCTGATGTGCCATATTCTTAGTGGACTACTTCAAACGCGCATTAAATGGCCTTGGGACCACAAATACTATATATACATCACGCCCCATCAGTTCACCTCTTTACGCGATCATATCTCTCGAACTTCATCTACAAAATTTCTCTCTAAGAACCCTAATCTCTCTTAATCTTCTACGTTCAATCAACAATGGCGACTAAAGGATCTTCACAGACCACAGAGGCAATTTCTATTCCGGTACTCAAGAATCAGTCTGCGAATCTGTTTATTCGCACTGATATCAACCTCTATCCACAACTGATTGTTGCTCTCGTTGAATGTATGAAACAATAGGTACTTGGTCACGCTCTCACCTACACACCTTCTATCCCTGCTACCTTGGTTCATAGAGCCCACTACACATCCAATGCTCTGTTCGATACCAACAACAATGTCAAATTAGTGTTCTATGAGGCCATCGACTCAAAAGGCACAACCAAGAAGGTACATCTGACCAAATAAAAGTTTGCTGCAGCCCTTCATCTTCCAATTTACACTTCAGATGAAATTGTGGTTCCAACTGACGAACAGCTGGTATGTTCAACTTCATGGGCTATGAACCTCAACTCGAAAGCATCAGTACTTTCAAGAAGAGACATCTTCCCGATCTTTGGAGGTATTTCTTTAGCACTTTCCTAAGATGCCTCTCTAGGAGAACCTCAGGTCTGGACTCTGCAAGTCAAACTTTTCAAAGCCTCTTATACGGGATCTACTATGATGTCAAAGTTGATTTTGCATCTATTCTGTGGGCTGATTTCTATTCACACATCAACCATGCACTCAAGATGAGATCTCAAACGCAAGGTTCTGGGCAATAGTAGTTCATGCCCACTATCAGCAGGGAGGGTATGTTTCTGATCCCAATCTTCCTGAAATGAGATACACTTATATTACTGTTCCAGCTTTGGATGAAGTACCTGCCGAATTTTGTGCACAAATACCACAAGTGATGCTTTCAAAAGTGTCAATAGAGTGCAATGAGGTCAACATGTATCGCAATACACTAGAAGTACCTTACCATGTTTGTGAAATCATCCCAACTGCACTGGTCAAAGCTCCAATTCAAACCAAAGGGAAAAAGAAGGCAACAGGAGGACCAAGTGGCCCAAAGAAGGTTGTGAGGAAGAGGAAGGCTACAGAACAAACTACTCCTAAACGCAAACAACCGAAGCGTACTAGGAAATTGCCGATTGTTGATGAGGCTTCGGAGTCCAACAAATCACCCTCCAAAGACACTCTCAAAGAACCTGAGGAAGAACTTCAATCCTCCCCAGTTCATGATACAAGACCACCAACTCCACCACATACCACTATTCCACCTCCTACAACTGCACCCTTCACCTCCACTACTACATCAGAACCAACCTCCACAATTCATATGTCCACTTCGGAAGTAGCACCAACCACAGCTCCATTCACATCCAGCATCCATACCACAGAAACTCCTCCTATCTCCACCACTCAAACCTCCGAACCTATCACTTCCTACATGGAAAACCCTACTAGTTCAGCCCCTCAAACATCTAAACCAATCATCACCTCCTCAGAACCATTGTTAAATATCCCATCCTCTAGTATGGATACATCGCTTCCTGATTATCCTTTCCAAGATGACCTTGATTTTGAAACCACCATATTTTCAAAACCCCCATCAATAGAAGAAACACCTTGGCTGCCTTTCACATGATACCCATCATGATTAAAGACAATGATTATGACAACCTGGATGACAATGACTTTATCTTTGTCAAACAGTACAAAACCCTCAACCGAAAACTAGATGCTCTTCTCCAGTCAAACACTGGTTTTGATCCTTTGAGGAAGCCTGAAGGAAATTTTGGTGAACAAATGGCTAAAGCCCAAAAAGCCTTGACAGAAAAGATGGGTGAATTAGTCAAGGCATCTGAAAAACGAATTCTTGACCAACAGATTGACATTCAACAAATTTTGGAAGGAAAGTTCAACACTGCGGTTGAACAAGTAGAAGAAAGACACCGGCTCCTTAAGGAGAAAACAGAAAAGAAAATCAATGATTTTGTGGAGAAAATGGAGTCATCGAACTCCGAAGTGATGAAGGCTCTAAATGACCTTCGTGACGAGACAAAGTCCTTCAATTCGCAATACTAGACTACGTTTGCAAAACACTTATCAGACGCTCACAAGCGAATTGAAGAGCTGACTGCGGAACAGTCGCGTTCTGCAGTAACTGTCTTTGCAAACGAACTCAAGAAAACCAAAGCTGCAATCACTTCGGATATTGTCGAAAAGCTAAAGAGAACTCTTCAGCCTATGATCAATGTGTCACTCAAAATGGAACGCTCTCAAGCGAACAAGTCGAATCCTCAGGTAATTGCTCAGGCTGAACCACTGGCTCAACCCTCACTAGGGGGAGAATCCATAGCCTCAGGATCTCAAGCCATGGTTACTCAAGCTTTGGTTACCGCAGCCTCAGGATCTCAAGCTTTGGTTACTCAAACTTCGGTTACTACAACCTCCGAACCGTAAACCACTAATCAACCCACCATACTGGGAAGACCAACTTTCATTCCACCAATCATCTCCACCGCTGGTCCTACCTTCAGAACCACAACAATAACTCAAGCAAGTAGTTTTGGTTTAAAATCACAAGGCAAAGACCTGAGCATTGCTCCCTACATGGAGCAAGTCCATAAACAACGTGAGGAAGACTACAAGAAGATGCTCATGATCAACACCATTGCAAACGAAAACCAAACATGGACTGAGGAATTGATCAGAGCCATTGATTTCAATGACTTCACAGTCTTCAATAGGCTTTCTCTCAAGAGCCTTGATAGAAAATCCGGGATCAACCGTCAACTGGATATTCCATACAATCCGAAGACCTTTGCCTTTCTACAATTTGAAAGGCAAGTGCCAAAAGAAAAGTTGACTGAATTCAAAAAAAGGAAGATAGCATTCCATACAAAGTTCATCCAGGCTCCGAACTATGTATGGAGTGAGAAGAAGATAGTAAAAATTATATCCATCAAAGAAGGAGAGACGTATGTTGGATTTCAAAACCTTGAACTCTTCGTATTTCGGGGTATCAATGAAGAAGATTCAACATTTACAATAGCAGACTTCCCAATTATGAATCCCACTAATTTTATTGTACTTCTTGACATCATGAAGTTCTCAGCTGTAAACGAAGCCGAGTCAATGGCGGTCTTCACTGCAGCAAAGGATCACATCTCCTCCTTCTTCCGAAATTATCTTCTGAGATTTACCAAGTTTAACATTGTTGTGGCAAAACTCTTCGGATAGGCTCTTGCACCCCCACCAACTACAATTGAAAACTTTGATCATTTGAATGCCGGGCAGATTGTGGACAAGCCTGGGGTGTTGTTTTCAAAGGGTTATCAAGTGACAATGAAACTATGGTCACTAAGTTTTTCGAGATTGATTACTTGGGCCTATACCCTTCGGAATCC
The DNA here is from genome assembly GCA_023525715.1 of Cichorium intybus. Taxonomy (NCBI): domain Eukaryota; kingdom Viridiplantae; phylum Streptophyta; class Magnoliopsida; order Asterales; family Asteraceae; genus Cichorium; species Cichorium intybus. The sequence goes on along the minus strand of CM042016.1, from coordinate 59,139,199 downwards.
ATTTCCCAAGTGTTAGGATTAGTAAACAACTGCTTTATGAATAATTGGAAAGAGAAGAAGAATGTGAGAGAATACCTTAACTGGTGGTTGACCGTGCGACATACCTTGAAACAAGCTTTCAAGAGACATTACAAGAAATAGGCTTCGGATGCACTTCACACAAAGGGGGAGATTGTTGAGTTATGTTTGTGATGAAGTGCCGCTCAATCCGAAGACCTAAGTTTTGTTAAGAAGACCCCGAAGCATAAAGACTCCAAAGTGTTTAGGATGGAGGATCTGAAGGATTCATTCAAGTAACAACCTTTTGGTGCACGCGTGTCTGCTGTTACGTGGTGCGTGAATCTTCTATCCTATTGGCTAGTATACTGATAGGATATTCTCTGTAACAAATTTGTACTATACGTATCACTGATCACGTATAAATATCAGTGATACCATACCGTGTCGGGAGTGAGATTGTATCTTCCCCATTGTAAAACCCTAATCAATCAATCAAAGCATTCGGCACACGTTATTCAATTCAACTCTGTTCTTTACTGTTCTTACTTGCCTTTTACTATGTGAATTGCTTAGTACAATATTTTCGATAGAATATCAGTCATATCTCATTGGTTGATCTATTTCAGCACCTAACAAAAACTTTTAAACGAAAAACAATACTAGTCTTTGTTCAATATCATTAATGATATCCATGGAGGCACTAGTAAGAACTATATCATTGACATAGACAAGTAAAGCCAAAACGTTATCATCTTTGCCTTTGGTGGATAAGGAAAAATCAGTTTTGGACCGGGTAAAGCCTTCAAATAATACAAAACTTAAAAATTTTGCATACCATTGGCGAGAAGCTTGACGAAGACCGTATAAAGACTTTTCCAATGGATGCTAATGAAACTTTTGAAACCGTAGTAATAGTATGTGGTTTGTACCCTTGAGATAATTGAATATATACCTCCTCGCCAACATCCCCATTTAAAAAGGTATTATTCACGTCTAATTGAATAAGTTGCCAAGAATTTTGAGCTGTAATGGTTAAAAACATCTTGATTGTAACTAATTTTGCAGCCGGAGAATAAGTGTCAAAAAGTCAACACCTTATTGTTCGTTGAAGCCCTAAGCCACAAGATAGGCTTTGTAACACACCATGGATCCATCGACTTTTTTTTTCATTTTAAACACCCACTTACAACCTAAATGTTTACGATCAATATTCTTTAGGTAAAGTGTAATACTATGTTAGTATACTTGTTTAACCCTTATTTATATGTTGCAATAGGTTAGAAGTCTTAAACCTTGATTTTTGGTGATTTTGGGAGAAAAGGACTAAAAATGTTAAAAACAAGAAATGATCAAATCTCGATATTTGAGATGTTAACATGGAATGTTAGTGTTTAATTTTTGGTTTTATTGAATAATAGAGTTTTTAGATGACGAGTTTGAAATTATAGGTCAAAGGATTGAAACATATGAAAATTTGCAAACGTTTTCAATCAAAGAAGGTTTAGCACCGCTAAATGCTTAGAAGTTAGCGACGCTAACCTAAAGTACGTTGCTATTGACGATAGTGGGGCTTAAGGGTCAGCGACGCAATCATAAACAGATAGCGACGCTAATGGTTGCTAACAGGAACTTCCACTTATGTATTTTATTTGGTCATTTGAGGGAGTAAGTTCTAGAAAACAGAAGAAATAGTGGAGGAGGGTTCCTATCACGTTTTGGGACCAAATTTTTCAATTGGAAGTGATGTTTAAGGGATTTTCATACACAAAGTAAAGATTAAGGTTAGTGATACTTTTTATGTGCTTATAGCTAAGAAGTGGTGCCGAAATTGTTAGTTATTTGGTTTGTTGGAAGTTAGGGTTTGATGTGTAATCACGAAATTAGTAGTGTTTTTCTAAACTGCAAGCTTGGATAAGGCTAAAAAGAGTATTGGAGCTTTAAAATGAAAGTTTGGTCATGGGAGGGCTGTTGTTCATAGTTAGCGGCGCTAACTATGAACAGAGCCATAACTTAGCGCCGCTAAATAGTTTGTAGGGGCAGAAGCCTTCTTTTTAACGAATTGATGTTATATTGTGCCTAAATAATGTTTACACTTATTCCTCTGTAGATAGAAAGGAATAAGAAGGGGTTCTAACAACAAATTTAACACTTTCTGATCTTGGATTCAATGCGAGTGACTTGTATCCTCACTCCTACTATAATAGTTGTAGTGTAAGTACATCCTGCACGCTCTTTTTGGAACGGTACGAGTAGCCTTTAGGTTTAGGTAATCGTTAGATTTCCAAAGCCCACAGGCCTTCACGCCCCGACCTCAGATGCGGGGTTCACTGAGCAAAGGAGTCGGCAAACGTATAGAGTGATCTGGTTTGCACGGCTTCCGGGTTATGTCTACTAGAATTACAATAGTTGAAACCCTCTTTTACAATATTACAAACTAAAATGACTCGCTTTCTTTCAGAATAAGCTTTATCAATTTACATATAATAGTCTTTACTTTCTAGAAATAAAACAGCGAAGGTATGCCTTCTCTCTCAGGCTATGGCTTTGCTCCCGCTTTCACCTTCGATTGCGAAGGGCTTTTTTCCGGTTTTCAATTCCTCTCCGGCTAGTTTTGAACTTCGCGTGGTGGGAAGGCGTTCACGATTCACATCTTCCCGTCCAGCAAAGAAATTGAAGGGGAGCAGACAGCGAGTTGGAGGACGCTGCAGGACCGCGTGATTAATCCGTCTGCGTTATTCCCTAATTGAAGAAAGTTGTAAAGCCTTTAGAGCCACAATCGCTACCATTTTTTTAAGAAAATGAAAGCTGACTAGCAATCGCTCGCTTTTCTTATTAGCATGTGATTGGATGTTAATAATGAATTAAAAACATATATAGATATTAGAAGAGAAGGCAATCCCTGCTCCAATAAATGACTCTGGAGACTTGCTAATTCAATTCAATCGCCTTGGTTATTCTAAGAATTACATGGGAAAAATAGGGCGAAAGAAATGGGATTGTGTTAACAGGCCCCTATTCCGATGAAAAACAACCCCCTTTCTTTTTGTTTAGCCATAAAATTTACGATTTCAGAGAAGAGGAAAAACCCACCGACATAAAGTTAGAAGTTAATTTCTCCAGTTGAGGCATCTTGATTGAGAATAAAGGATTCCCCCTAGGGTTGATTGGCTTTGTCTACAAGGATTTTGGATTTGTTCATAATGAGCAAATTATATCCGACCTTGTTTCCTCTTTTCTAGTCATTCAAGATACAATTTTCAAATATTGGATTTTTCGTTATTTAAATCGCGTGTCTCCGTCACTTGTAGTGACTTACCATTCAATGAATGACTGAAAAATTATCTACCTAATCCAATTAGAATGCTTCTTACTTTGTAGTTGTACATACGCAAAGCATTGAAAATCGTACTTACTATTTATCTTTCTACCAATCCCAGAGATTGTACATGGCGTCAGCGCTCTCGTAACAAAGAGAAAAAGGTTTTGGAGTTTGTAGAACCCACAAATATATTGCTTGAACCTGTGACATCTAAATTTGGTCTTGTTACAACTACAACTATTGAATAAAATGATTTGTATTGTACTCCTCATAATGCTCCTGACTGAAATGTGTCTCCTCATAATGCTGCTGGTGAGACCACCAAATCTCAGATACAGATGAATCTTCCCTTAAAATCATTGGCTTTTTGACTAAGGCTTTTCCTGCTGTCATCATCCCTGAGTCCATTCCTAGTCTGGATCCTAGGAAGTTTGGTGCCAATGCTGAGTACCATGCCCCTCTTCAAGCGCCTACTACTTCTATGAAGCACATGCAACCTTTTTTATTCACTAAGGATGAGATGGTGCAGGAGCGGGTCGATGATAACACTGGGGAAGCCCAGTCAACCGATAGGGGGAAAATTTTCCATTCACTTGTTTAATTGCTAAGAATAATTTTATCTTTCGACTCGGAACTGTTTACCTTTGGTGCTTTCTATTTTTTTATATAAGGTAGTAATCCCGTAGAGGCAAGCGTGAATCGAGTTAGCATCCCGCCATTCATGCTATGCCTTGTCAACTAGGTTAGTTAGCAAATTCATATACCTAGTTCAGTCTCTAGGTTCAATAGATGCCATGCCTCTTTATTCCTAGTTCAATTTGGAAAACAAGGTATATCACTCCAAGTGAGCTTGCCCTAGCATCTCTGTCAAGTGAATTCAAAACAATTAGAAAATAAGTCCGTCTGAGAATATAGTAAGAAGGTATCTATACCAAGCATGCAATTTGGCGAAGAAAAGACTACTCGGATAAAGGGCAGAATTAAGACAGATCAAACAAAAGATATTAAGCATAACAGACATTTTATTCGTCGAGATAATTGCATTTTGATTGAGTTATTGATATAAGGAAAAATGACGAAAGTACGGTAGACAAAAAAATCCTTCTTTTTCCGCTCAATAAAAAATCCTCCAATTCATAAAGGAGAATAGAAGAAATCATACTTTCATACAATATCTTAATTGAATTATATGTAATGATCAATAAATTTAGTTGAATTCTAGATATACACATGTCAAAATCCTAGCACGAATCTATAATATATTCTATAAAGAAGAATAAAGAAGAACTATGAAATTCTTCTAAATTTCTCATAGTATTCAAGATTCTCTGTTTTCGATTATCTAAAAAATAGCCCAAACAAGATGTCCAAATAAAAACATTCATGCCCAGACTGATAAACTATTCATACCAAAAGGGTTATATCCATTAATAAGTTGTGAAGAGTTTAACCATAAATAATCTCTTAACCAGCCCATCAAATAAGTGGAAGATTCAACAATAAAATCCTTTCAATGTGATATTGTTCATTCTGATGTGTGGACCTCACCCATTACTAGTGTGGGCGGCTTGAAGTATTATGTTATCTTTATTGATTAAAAACCAATTCCATACAAAAATAAAATTCTTTCAATGTGACAACCGGGGGGAGTATAATAAAAAACAATTCCATGATTACTTTGGAACCCATGACATCGAATTCTGTTTCTCTTGTCCACACACTTCCCAACAAAATGGGAAATCTGAATACATGCTTCGCACCACCAATAAAATAACCCGCACACTTCTTGTTCATGCTCATATCCCACCTACTTATTGGGTGGAGGCCCTCTACATGGCATCCCATCCCATCAACATACTTCCCTCCACCTCCATAAACAATGAAACACCCACCATACTCTCCTTCCACCTCCCCTTACTCCCTACCAACCGAAATTGTATTTATTCCACCTCCTCCGGTCGTGCCTAAAAACGAACCCACACCACCGCCCGCACAGCACATGACCATCCGATCTAAGAGTGGCATTGTCAAACCCATTCATAAACTAAATCTTCTTACCTCCTCTCTTTCCCCTGTCCCCCGGTCTCACTTATAGACTATTGAGGACTCTAACTGGCGTCAGGCTATGCACGACGAGTACACCGCTCTCACAAAAAATGGTACTTGGACTCTTCTCCCCCAACCACCATTGGTCAATATTCTCTGTTCCATGTGGCTTTTTTTGGCATAAGTTCCACGTCGATGGTGCCCTATATCGCTACAAGGCAGGACTTGTAGCATACGGTTGGAGTCAGAAACAGGGCATAGATTGTGATGAGACCTTTAGTCCGGTTTTCAAACCTGCCATTATTCGTACCGTCCTCAACATCGCCACCTCGTGCCATTGACCCATTCACCAGCTAGATGTGAAGAATGCTGAATTCGATCAAAATAACACATAAACATATGCAGCGGAAGACTAACAAGATCAAATCACAGAAATCTCCATGAACAGAGTTCAGGATCATACAGTTTATATTAGTTATAGCAACATAACATAACAGAATGTACTTCAGGATTATATCCTTCCTTGAATCTGATGAACGGCACTTGCAAAAGATGAACATCATCCAAAGTGCGAATCCCTCTAATGACTCATACCTAGGAATACCAGAAAACCAGACAAATCAGAACTTCCACTTGGCAAAAACCCTTCAAACCCTAGAGAGGGATGAAGATTTCGTAGAAGGGCAGAGAGAGGGAGAGATGGCGGCTCAAAGTGAGGCTTGCGATGCTTTAAGATTGAACCCCAAGGCATCTATTTATAGTGCAAGGCTCCTAGGGATTCAAACTTAGGTGCCTTTTGGCGGCCGCATCCCCTGGACTTTGTTCCATTGATTAAACCTTTAACCAATTAGAATCCAGTTCCTTTAATTGATTCTAAATTCATTTATTGATCAAGTTTCTAATTAATTTATTTCTCAATAAATTAATAAACTAATAATTTCCTTTTACATTTTCTAACTCTGTATGTTTTTCTGGGTCTGAGGGCAACCCAGAAGGACTCTACCGTTATCATAAATATTACCACAAGTTGATGACCTTGGACAATATTCCAACAAAGAATGCATTTCTTCACGGTCACTTACAGGAGACTGTTTATATGCATCAGCCATCGGGATTTGAGGACGCCCGTTTTCCTGACCATGTCTGCCACCTTCAACGATCACTTTATGGCTTGCAAGAACCTGGTATCATCGATTTTCTCAGCATGCCATCACCATTGGGTTTCATAACAGTCGTACAGACTCATCTCTTTTTATACTAAATGCAGCCGATGAAACCACTTATTTGTTGCTCTATATAGATGATATTATTCTTACAACATGGTCTCCTGATCTCTTGCAACACATCATGACTAAACTCAGCTAGGAGTTTGCCATGATTGACCTTGGGCCTCTGAATTATTTCTTGGATATTTCTGCTATTCGTTCTATTGCATGCCTGTTTTTGTCTCAACAAAAGTATGCCACTAAAATTCTCGAGCGTGCTAACATGATGAAATGTAACCCTTGCCGCACTCCTGTTGAACTAGTTCACAAACTGGACTCCACTGGCCCACCGGTTGCTGACCCTACTCTGTTCCGTAGTCTTGTCGGGGCCTTTCATTACCTTACCTTCACGAGACCCGACATCACCTTCTCAGTTCAGCAGATATGTCTCTATGCATGATCCCCGCGAGCCTCATCTACAGACTCTCAAATGGATTTTACGATACTTACGCGGCACTCTCGATCTCGGTCTCTAGATCCATGTATCCCACACTACATCCTTAGTCGCCTACTCTGATGTTGATTGGGGGGATGTTTAGCCACACATCGATCCACCCCAGGCTACTATGTCTTCTTAGGGGACAACCTCATCTCATGGTCATCTAAAAGACAAGACACTATTTCAAGATAAGTGCTCAAGCCGAATATCATGGCATGGCAAACGCCGTTGTAGAGACCTCTTGGCTTCACAATCTTCCTCTAGAGCTTCGCTGCCCACCACCCAAGGCCACCTTAATATACTGTGATAATGTATATGTTGTCTACATGCCATCCAATCATGTGCAGCATCAATGAACCAAACACATACAGATTGACATACACTTTGTCCGAGACAAAGTCACTCTTGGTCACATTCGGTTTCTTCACGTTCTATCTGCACAATAGTATGCCGACATTTTCACGAAAGCGCTATCAATGAGCTTATTTTTGGAGTTCCACAACAGTTTGAACGTTTCTCATCTGACTCCCGATAAAACTTAGGGGGATGTTAGTGTATATGTATTTAGATATTAGCCCATTTATATAGCCTATACTCTTCGACCCACATGGCTTGTATTTTGTATATATTTTTGCTTGCTTTGTATCTTTGGGAATGACAGACAATACAACGGCAATATTTAATAGAATGATTTTGGTAGTTTCTCCTTCAGTATACTTACAACAATTTAAAACCATTATTTAAAACCCTTAATCAGGATTAGTAGGTTTTTGAATTCTTTTCTATCAACACGAATAGAGTATAAAAGTAAAAGAGGGATACGTAAACAGATTAGAGAATTACATTTTTTCTATGGGACATCAGTGAGAATTGTATCAACTTAGTCATTTGCAAGCCCTTGATTATATTCTCTTCCTGAGCTAGTCTTTCAAAAGCTACTTGAAGAAACTACCTCTAATAAATGCCTCGTCACTATAGCTATAATGAACTGATTTCAAATTCCTAGCTTCATAACACCTTCTAATTTAGTCTATGATGAAGTGATCCTCTGTGTCAAGCACTCGATTCAAGTCGATAGGTATATATATATATATATATATATATATATATATATATATATATATATATATATATATATATATGGCAATCAGGGGTGGTGGAGAGCGTATGAGGGTAGGGTGGAGTAAGGGTATAGGATGTTAGGTCAGTATGGTCGACATTATTGGTTGTCGGTAGGTGTAATACTATGTTATTAAATTTGAGAAATTTTGAGATCATCTTGGTGTAACTAAGATTTGTTAGATTGTTGCATGAGTTTGGGTAGTTAGAATCCCATTTGGAGGAAGTTTGAGGTTGAAAAATGCTAAAAAGAGGTTACACGGATCGTGTTGTAGTCACACGGGTCGTGTAGGAGACTTTTTGGGATTATCTGGGCATTCCGTAACTTACACAGGTCGTGTTTAGAGAACACGGGTCGTGTTGTGTGAAACACGGGCCGTGTTCTGAGAACACGGGTCGTGTTCCGCTACAGACCCATTTTTTAGAGAAACTCGTGAGTAACACGGGGCGTGTTGTATTAACACGGGCCGTGTTACACGTGCAGAGCCTTTAAAGTGCAGAAAATGCTCATTTCGGGAAAAATAGACCCAAACTTCATTCCAGAGCATCCTAATTCATCGAGGTGAGTGATTTCTTTGTTTTGGGGGTTTTGAAACCCTAACTTTGATTTCAATTATTTAGTTATATATTGTTATATATGTTGTTAGTAGATTGTTAGTGGATGCCTTTAGAGTTATTGATATGATTATTGTCGAGTTCCTACGGTTGAATGAGTAGAACCATGGATTTGGAGGTTTCGGTAAATATAGAGTTGATATTTACCGTTTGTACTCCTTTTTCCTTCTGTTAATTTATATATCTTTGAGATAGATGTTATTGACATGATTGTAGATGTTGGATAATGGATTTAGACTATGGTGGTATAGCCAAGTCTAGCGAACAGGAGCCCGGTACGCGTAAATTGAGGGTTCCAGATACTAAGTCGATATCAGGTGAGTACTTTTGAATAATTGAGTAAGAACTATACCTTGTTATATATATATATATATATATATATATATATATATATATATATATATATATATATATGTTTTACATATATGTATGTGTTGTGTTGATATTGATGTAGCTTAGAGTTAGAGTGGTTCAGTTATCTGTGGAAAACAAGAGACAAGTTAAAATCTATATTTGAGAAAAAGAACAGATTATATGCTAAATTGAGTGAGTTAAATAGTCTTTGAGTTTGATTGCTACAACCATGATGGTTGTTATAATTGATTGTGAATTGAGTATATATGAGTGTGTGTTTGATTAAGTTTATGAGTAGTGTCAGTTGTGGTACTTATGATTAAGTTAATGTTTCTAATAATTAGCTAGTGTTTGTAAAGCTAATATGTTTGCTGATTTCAGAGTTAAGAGAAGACGGATTTACTAATGAGTTTAGAAAAAGAGAATGATGAGGTTGTTATTGAGAAAGATTTATGGAGTGTGATTAAGATTACTCACTATGCCTTATAAGCTTACACTTGAGTGTTATGTTGTTTTGTAGGCATCTGGAGCTGTGATAGGGGAAGGCATGTGATAAAGAAAGATGGACAAGTTTAGAGCCTGTCCTTTAGTTGAATTAGATTTATTTATAATGCCTGGTATGTATCGTGAAGACCTTTTGTTGTAATTAGTGCATGATAACATCTTGTTTTTCCATGGTTTTGTACAAGTATACCCATTTTTGATGTATTATTGTTTGAAAATTTTTGGGTGTACTTTGTATGAGAAACCGGGTGTTACTAGTTGGTATCAGAGCATTGTTTAAGTGAACTAGGTCTTTGAGTGTAGAGTCCTAGACTTAAACCGAGGAGAGAGAGAGAGAGAGAGAGAGCCCCTATCACATGAGTGGAAAAGATACTGCTGCAGATGTTAGTGTATAAGGTGAGTATAACTTTTCTGTTAAAATTATTATTTGTTATATTCTGTGTGTAAACATAGATATGGAGATAGATGGGGACGAGTTGATGAATTGGTCATATTCGGTTGGACCAATAATGGATGATGAGACGAGATTTTGGTTGATATGAGATATCATGTAACGAGGAGACAAGAACTTCAGTTGATAATGAGATGTCAAATGAATATGATATGAGATATTAATTGAGATGAGATTCCAGCTGATGACGAGATGAGATTCCTGCTAATGGAGAGATTCCAGCTAGTGATGCAATGAGTTTCCGGCTGATGGTGAGATTCCAGTTGAAGATGAAATGAGATCCCGGTTGATGCGAAATTACAACTGATGATGAGAAAGAGTATGAGCATAAGCTGAGTATGAGCTAAGACTCTAGACATGTGAGTGTAGCCGAGTACTCTCAAGAGTTGAGATCTGGAGTACGTAAGTTTCAGCTAATGAGGAGATGAGATTTTGTTGCTATGAGGTATGTAAGTAATTTTACTTAACATGTTAGTTGTAACAAGTCGCACGTATTTAATTATTAATAATACATGTAATAGAATATGTGTGAAATATTTGAACACATAAAAGATCAATTGAATTTACATGTGTTAGAGAATTGTGGTTATGAAGTGTAGTAACCGGCATTGAGATGAGAATCTCGTGTCCACTTGAGGTAAGGTTTACATATCACAAAATGAGTGCTTCGTGATTGTGTATAACTGAGAATATATGTGGTTGCTTGGCGAATACTTAGCAACCATAGAGAAGTGTGTATATTGAGTAATACATGATAGAAATTATATAAATTATGATATTGTATATATATTGCTTGTTGTTTCACAGATGTGATGAGATTTCTGTATATGAGTACTTTGTGGTTGAGCCCACATATTTTGTGGGACCACATGACTTGTACTTATGATTGGTCCAAATGAATGGCTGAAATAGCCAAAAGAGTATGAGTTGAGAAAGACAGTAAGTGTGTAGTAGATTGCACACTATAACTTATTATGAGTTGACATGCTGAGAGTTGAATTTTGTGGTTTGGAGTTGTCACATAATAAGATATTTGTGACAGAGTTGTCAGAGGACACTCGAGTAACCACATGAAGAGTACCTTGTGGTTATAACTGAGAGAACGTAGAGTGGTTCATGTAGGCCTAATTGGCCTAAAGATTGGGTTAATTACCTAATAAATGTGATCGAGACCACATAATTGGTGGGGTCACATATTGAGTAAGTGTGATTGAGACCATATATTTGGTGGGGTCACATATTGAGTAAGTGTGATTGAGACCATATATTTGGTGGGATCACATATTGAGTAAAGGTGGTTGACACCATATATATTGTGGGACCACATAATGAATAAACATGGTGGAGACCACATATTCTGTGGGGCCACGTATTGAGTAGATAAGGTTGAGATCACATATTTCTGTGAGACCACGTAATGAGTACCTTGTGGTTAGAGTAATGAAAATTGTTATGACTTAGACAAAATGAGGAATGATGGTGAGTCAAAGAGGAGATGGATTGAGAATGGTACGAGGTACCATGATCTGATCAGAGGATGGTCCGAGGTACCGCAAGATAACGATGAATGGTGAGTTTGGAGGACAGTACGGGGTACTGTAAAACAGTGTTGAAAAATGAGACCAAAGGATGGTATAGGGTACCAAGAGCTAAGGCATAGTGGTGCTATAGTGTTGTGCTTGTGTGTAAACAAACATGTACTTTATGACGATGCAGAGTAATGAGACATGTACTATCCTTGCGTGTGGATAGATATGAACGTAGCAGTAAGCTTGTGTGGCTTGAAACCTACGAGTTGAGAAGAGGATAGATCAGAGGCTGATTAATATTACGGGGGATACTGTGAGATAGTATAGTGAGTAATACTATTGAGAAGTGTTGTTGTGAGTAAGTACGTTTATCATATAGTCGTATTGCGAATGTGTGAGATTTCTTGCATGTCGAGCGAGGTAGAGTTGCGTAACTACATGATGAGAAAATATGAGTGAAAAGAGTGGAAGAGTAATTGTAGTTGTGATTAATAGGATTCGTTTCTTAATAATCAAACCAATTACTGCCAATGAGAAAAATGTGTGAACGTTGAGATGAAAGTACTATTTCCTCGTATGAGACAATGAATAGTAGATTTTATTATAATGATTTTGAGTTCTTTTCTTGAGATTAATGAGTTAGTTGAATAATGAGATATGATATCATTGTAGAGATTACGGTTGTAGATGTTATTAGTTTAAGTCGTGTGTAGAGATTACGATGAGCTGTATGTATGACCTATTTATGTCATTCATATGAATTAGAGATTGAGGTGATAATGACAAAGGGGTGGCGAGAGGAAAAATCCTTACTGATGGTATGTCAAGACTCAAGAGGAATATATGCGGTTGTGTTGAGAAATTATTTGATAATAAATTATTGAGTATGATAATGCTAATGATTTAATGAGAATGTGATGTGGATTTTCCACATGAGAGAGGATATAATGAGTAAGTACATCGAGAGAAACAACATGAGGTATGTTGTTGAATTGATATCAACATGAGCCACTTTGGTGGAGGATTGTTAGTTATATAATGGGTAAAAACCTAATATGTGTGCTGAGGTGAGAGCAGAGATAAATGAACTTTCAGAGAAGTTGTAATCAATTATGGTAATAAGGAAACTGAAAGGAGTCTTATGTGACCAAAGGGTCAAGGGTTAAATACCAAATTAGAGGAGACGTGAGTGAAACTCGAGATAGTTTCTGACATTTTATTATAATTTTTTTTTTTTGGATTTACATCCTAGTGTTGATGAGTTATGTAACATGAGTGAGACAATTGAGTATCTGTGTCTTTTATGTTATATAAGTGTTTCTCCTACTCTGAACTATGAGAATGTACAAGTCGGAAAAATCAATCACTGGTGTGTTGTTATTGAAGGAGTAAATGGAGAGAGAGAATAAACTTGAAATCGGTGAGACCGTTTTCTTATTGAGTTAGAGTAAAATCATTTCGAGAAAATTTGAAACAAAAGTTGAGTTCCAGACGGCTATATGGGACAAGTTGGTGATTGGAGTAGCACTTGAAGAGTGAGGTGAGATAACTTGGTGTCAACGATGCCATAGCAAAGCGTGTGACCTGAAAGAGTGAGTATTTTCCTACATGGCAGTGATGATAGCCAATATGACTATAGAGATCATCTTGTGACGATGATGGCGGGTGTTATTAAATTTGAGAAATTTTGAGATAATCGTGGTGTAAATAAGATTTGTTAGATTGTTGCATGAGTTTGGGTAGTTAGAATCCCATTTGGACGAAGTTTGAGGTTGAAAATGCTAAAAAGAGATTACACGGATCGTGTTGTAGTCACACGGGTCGTGTAGGAGACTTTTTGGGATTATCTGGGCATTCCGTAACTTACACGTGTCTTGTTTAGAGAACACGGGTCGTGTTGTGTGAAACACGGGTTGTGTTCTGAGAACATGGGTCGTGTTCCGCTACAGACCCATTTTTGAGAGAAATCCGTAAGTTGCACGGGTCGTGTTGTATTAACACGAGCCGTGTTACGCGTGCAGAGCCTTTAAAGTGCAGAAAACGCTCACTTCGGGAAAAATAGACCCAAACTTCATTCCAGAGCTTCCTAAAGCGATTTTCCGCCAAATTGAGCCAGGGGATGCGTGGGGAAAATTATGGAGACTTCAATCTAAACCCGTAAATGCGTTCTTGATTCCTAATTCATCGAGGTGAGTGATTTCTTTGTTTTAGGGGTTTTGAAACCCTAGCTTTGATTTCAATTATTTAGTTATATATTGTTATATATGTTGTTAGTGGATGCCTTTAGAGTTATTGATATGATTATTATCGAGTTCCTACGGTTGAATGAGTAGAACCGTGGATTTAGAGGTTTCGGTAAATATAGAGTTGATATTTACCGTTTGTACTCCTTTTTCCTTCTGTTAATTTATACATCTTTGAGATAGATGTTATTGAGATGATTGTAGATTTTGGAGAATGGATTTAGACTATGGTGATATAGCCAAGTCTAGCGAACAGGAGCCCGGTACGTGTAAATTGAGGGTTCCACATACTAAGTCGATATCAGGTGAGTACTTTTGAATAATTGAGTAAGAACTATACCTTGTTATATATATATATATATATATATATATATATATATATATATATATATATATATATATATATATATATATATATATATATGTTTTACATATATGTATGCGTTGTGTTGATATTGATGTAGCTTAGAGTTAAAGTGGTTCAGTTATCTGTGGATAACAAGAGACAAGTTAAAATCTATATTTGAGTAAAAGAACAGATTATATGCTAAATTGAGTGAGTTAAAGAGTCTTTGAGTTTGTTTGCTACAACCATGATGGTTGTTATAATTGATTGTGAATTGAGTATATTTGAGTGTGTGTTTGATTAAGTTTATGAGTAGTGTCAGTTGTGGTACTTATGATTAAGTTAATGTTTCTAATAATTAGCTAGTGTTTGTAAAGCTAATATGTTTGCAGATTTCAGAGTTAAGAGAAGATGGATGTACTAATGAGTTTAGCAAAAGAGAATGATGAGGATGTTATTGAGAAAGATTTATGGAGTGTGATTAAGAATACTCACTAAGGTTTATAAGCTTACACTTGAGTGTTATGTTGTTTTGCAGGTATCTTTAGCTGTGATAGGGGAAGGCATGTGATAAAGAAAGACGGACAAGTTTAGAGCCTATCCTTTAGTTGAATTAGATTTATTTGTAATGCCTGATATGTATCGTGAGGACCTTTTGTTGTAATTAGTGCATGATAACATCTTGTTTTTCCATGGTTTAGTACAAGTATACCCATTTTTGATGTATTATTGTTTGAAAATTTTTGGGTGTACTTTGTATGAGAAACCGGGCGTTACAGTAGGAACTGGAAGTCGGTAAGGAGGCGGTTGGACCATGGCGGAAAAGTTACTGGAATTGATATTCAACATCCCGAACATCCATTATTCAACATGGACTACTTCATAATCGATTCCTTAACATCTGATTTCTAAAAATCTCCTAATTGGAAAAACAACATTGATAAAGAATTATGGATGGACAATGATTTATGGTTGACAATTCCTGCTCCGAAGAAGAAATTATCGTAAAAATAAAATTGAGTGACATATTACTAGGCGTAATTGGGGGAGATAGAGGAGTAAGAAGGTAAATGATAAGGAACCGTAGAATAGAGTACGTAATCTTGTCCATGCTCATGTTTAGCCGGGAAAACTGAAAAACGTAGGCTAAGATTTATTAGAAATTTCTTATATTGTGAATATTGTAAAACTTATTAAAACACACGAAAATTTATTAAGTTTGATATATTTTCACATAATAAATAAGTGTGAAAAAACAAAAAAAAAAACAAAAAAACATGTTTGTTAATGTGTGAATATCGGTTCTTACGGTTGTTAACATTTTAGTGGTTCTCATTTGAACCCATTTCTATATATATATATATATATATATATATATATATATATATATATATATATATATATATATATATATATATATATATATATATATATATATATATATATATATATATATATATTAAACTGTGAATAGTATAACGTAAAAAAAAATTTCCTTTAAAACACATCAATATTGATATCTATATTTTTTTTCTTTGCTCGGGTGGTCCGATCGGGTTCAGGTTTCTTTACCATCCCTACTGTGATGGAATCTACCTTACCTCCAACATGCACTAACAGTGACTTGCAATGACACCTAAGGGAACATAACATCAAAAAGATGAAAGAGCAAATCTTCTCATAAGTGTGTCGAATGTTACATGACTTGTTCAGTGTTATCCATTATTTACAAAATAAAATATCGAGGATTCCAAGTTTGTTTGATTCAGATACTACAAATATGATAACCAACTGAATAATTATTCGAATGTGTCGGATCTCAGGTTTAAAAAGAAAAAGAACCCAAGGAATAAAAGGAAGGAAATGTTCCGAGTTTGGGACTTTTTTATGTTTTTAAATAGCATATTTATAGTAATTATCTAAAAAAAATTATGTGCTTGGTGAGCGTAACACAGTAGATTTGTTGGAGGATTGAGTGGTGCAAGAACGAATCTCCACCTATCGATCATCATCTTCTTCTTGATGAAGATCTCTGAGATTAGTGTAAGTGGTGTTAAGCTGGGCTTCTGTAAGCGACTGTCTTAGCTCCATGGTTTCTTTCCTGAGCCTATCATTTTCTTGAACAAGTTGTTCATGGGTTTCCTCGAAGTGATTGAGCCTGTTGATGAGCCCATGATTCTCGCTCCTTAGCCTGAATACATGGCTGCAGAGCTCATCGAGCTGCTTTTGTTTCCTCATCCTAGACCTACGAGCCGACTCCCTGTTAGATATCATCCTTCTTTGCTTCCTCTCATTGATGATGCTCATGTGGTTCTCTTCGGCTTCGTCAGAAGTACTTGAGTTGTTGCCGCTTAGAGAGGATGATTGACGAGAAAAATCAAGAACAGGTATCTGATGGTGATGGTAATAAGTTAAGTTTGTAAGCGAGTGGAGATCAGATGGGATGTTGGTTTGAAATGAAGTCAAGGTGGATAGATCTTCATATCCTGTGTAATTTCTTGCCATCTTTGTGGCTGTAGTAATGAGGATGATGATGTTAATGGGATGGGGAGAGAATGGGCGATGAATTGAGGGATTTTATAGGAGGGGATGAGTGGCTAATCTCAAAGCAAAGCAAAGCAAAGCAAGAGTGGTTTATTATAAGATTTATTTTGTTTTTATCTTAAAAGACTTAAATGGATAATTATAATTAAACAGTAATCAGTTTTATATTTGTCTTTTCGGATTATTGAGAATTTTAAGAAATTTAATAAGTTAATTTCTTATTTTATTCCAAAGTTATAACTTTTTTATGTATTTTTTTATTCGAATCCGGTTATTTAAATAGTGAATGAAGTTTCACAATTATTCAACTTATTTCATCGAAGTTTCCATTATAAATTAAATCGCTTAACTTTTAGGTTTTCTTTTTCATTTGTTGTGAAAGTATGTGAACCTACTCCGAACTATCGATCGGTTGCAGGCACGGATTTAAACGGGAGTGATTTAATAAAAGGAAACATTATAATGGATGGATAATTTATTAGCCTGGTAATGCACAAGTATCATAAGATTAAATGATAATACAATCTCTTTATACACAACTCATGATTTAGGCGGACTAATGAATCGCCAAATTTGTCCGTGTGTCCCTTCATTTTTCCTTCCATATCCATACTGCCCTTTAAAAAAAACCCTAACCTTAATTTACATTATCCCCTTTCTCAATAGTTATATCTCTCTAAAACCAGTAGAATCGGCAACCATCAGTCGCCTCCCTCTTTACCAGAATACCGAATACCTAACTGTTAAGGATGTAGACTGTAATCCAAATCGAGGAAGTCATTACGGTCGAAGAATATCTGTTGTCGAAAGAAATCAGGAATCGAGTCATGCCTACCAGTACGGTTTGTTGGTTGCACCTCAAACGAATCTGTTGTCCTGGGCACTTAGCCCATCTTCTCAGACTACCTTAGTGGATCAACAGTCGAACCAGGAGGACCGAGGCAAGCCTCGCTCCGCTCTAGACTTTGTAGTAGAGACTTCACATTTTTCAAATGTGGAGAGTAGAGATGTTGATATACAGGACACATTATTTCATGCGAAGTGTCTCCTTGGCACAAGTTCCCAGTTCTGTTACTGTCAGAGAGTGATTCAGAACTATAAGGTTCATGACATGTCACTTCAAGCAGGCCTGTTGTAGAAAGCAATTAGCTAAAAATTTGCCATCATCTCAGAATATCTCTCTTTGCCCGGAATATATTCAATCTCGATTTGTAACAATGAGAATCTTAAGAGTATGAGTCAAATATAGAGAGAGCGATGTAAATTTTGTATGGCTTTGTTTAGCATTGAACTTAGAAATAATACACTCTCTAGTTCCTACAGTGAACGTAGCTCGACGAGTCTAGATCAAATGAACCACTTAGATCCTTGTGTTCTTTGTCTTGGTCGATTGTTCTTCTTGTTTTTCTCATTAGTTGTGATTAAATCATGTAGCAAGTCTATATGTCGAAGTCCAAAGTCCTAACAAACTAGTATCAGAGTTATGGCTGAAGAATGGAAGATTAAGATCAATAAGTTTGAAAGTCATGATTTGGTTTCTTGAGAATGCAGATAGAAGACTATATATAAGAAGTTACACCTGCTATGCCCCTGATAGATGAGAAACCTAAAGGTATGAAGCATGAGGAATGAGATGTACCGACCCAAATTATACATCGTTCAAATGCATACAAAGTCGAGATCAGTGGAATATTGTCCCATTTTTTTCTTAAATATATACATAGTTCGGTGTATAATCGAGCGTTACAACACATATACGAGAGTCCCAACAAGCATCCCTTCAGATACAATGTCCCTTAAAGGTCTTCTAGTCCAATCCTTACTTCACGTAGATATATGTCGCAAACAATCCACACAAACAGACTGGTGAGTACATAATACAATGTCAGTTACTACTACTACGGGAAGCACATTCCCTACATTAGCCACCAATCAATACATTTGCATTTATGGGAAACATTATCCCTTATCTTACCATTCGTTCATATTTTAAAGGTATGAGGTGCACCTTCCTCATTCAATTTCACTATTAATACTCTATAATGGTAGAGTATATATTCTCAAGGCAATTATGATTCTTCCTATTCGTACCAAGTATCAGACATGAGAGTTCGTTATTCCTAATTCATGTTCCAAAACATTTTCTATCTATCCATCGAGGCAGTTCCCAATAAATATTTCACATCTCAATATCTATTGAGGCAGTTCCTCATAAGGATCTCACATCTATAACCATTGAGGTAGTCCTTCGTAAGGATTTCATATCCCTACCCATTTAGGCAATTCCTCGTAAAAGTTTCACATCTCTCTAACCATTGAGGTAGTTCCTCCTTATGATTCCATATCTCTATCTTTCGAGGTAGTTCCTCGTTAAGATTTCACATCTCTAATCTTTGAGCCACTTCCTCATTACGCTTCCATATCTCTATCTTTCGAGGAAATTCCCCTTTATGATCCGTATCCCTATCATTCGAGACAGTTTCTGGTTACAATTCCATATCTTTATCTTTTGAGACAGTTCCTCATTACAATTTCATAGAGAGTATCTCCATCTTTCGAGGTATTTCCTCGTTACAGTTCCATATCTCTATCTTTCAATTCAGTTCCTCGTTACAATTCCTCGTTACAATTCCATATCTCTATCCTTCGAGGCAGTTTCTCATTACAATTCCATATATATATATATATATATATATATATATATATATATATATATATATATATATATATATATATATATATATATATATATATATAAAATTCTAATTTTCTCCACTAATTTAGGCAATTGATCATTATCTCCAAATTTAAATCATCTTATACGGAGCGTAACAGAAAGAAATCAACGAAAAAAATCAAGAAGCCCTAGCTGTCGTCGGTCGTCGGAACCACCGCCTAAGGCCACGTTGTCGTCGCCATCAACGTTAGCAGCAACATTGCTGTTGCTTGCTCCCCTTCCAACCCTAACGATCACGATGTGTGTGCGCGTTATGTTCTTTCTTCCTCTTTCTACGAACACGCAAAATCCCTAATTTTTTCTTTATGTTTTCTATTCAATCGATGCGCACACACTAGAGATCGAGTGGTGTGTGTGTTTTCCATACGAGTGCGTTATCAGAGAATGGATGGTAGCATTCTTTAAGTTTTTTTAGAGGCATCTCAGAGAATGGGTGGAAATTTAATTACAGAACATGCGTATTAGCTAATACGAAGACTTAATTCTCCAAGAATACTCAGTTTTCAAATCAACAGCACGACTACTACTGATGATATTCTCCAATAATTTTACATTTCTAACATTCATATACTTATGGGGTTACTGAGCACTGCAATTTTTAACATACACAACATTGTGGGTTTTACGTAGCCTTGAGAGTTAGTATTCTTTGAGAATTTGAAGCCTTGAGAGTTAGTATTTTTTATAGTGCGTTCCAACTTTAACACACAGAATCTATTCATCCTTGGAGAACAGTCAAGTAGTTTACAAGTATTTCACTATTCTCTAAGAATACGATCATTACTACACACAAAGAATGCGTTTGTTAAACACGCATTTGACTATTCTCTAAGAATATGATCTTTACTGCACACAGAGAATGTGATTCTTAATAAGTATTTGACTATTCTCTAAGAATATGTCTTAACAAAGAAAATCCAATTTACGTAACATTAAAATTAACGAGAATAAAATGCATATGTAAAGTTTAATATGATTAATAAGTGAGGATCGTGTTTCCGTAATTATAGTTTTTGATATTTAAAACCTAATCGTTTCCTAATTTGTAGGCATTAGTTTTTTACGTATATGCCCTTTCAACCGTATTTTTTATTTTTTTAATTATTTTTTCAATTTATTTACAGAAATGTCACCATCATCTAAGCCACACAATTTTCCTATCCAATTGTCTAAAAATGGTCTTACAATCATACAATAAATACCATTTTTATTTAATCCTAAGTCTATATATATATATATATATATATATATATATATATATATATATATATATATATATATATACATATATCATCCGAGGCAGTTCCTCGTTACAAATTCTCCACATCAGTGTCATCGGGTAAGGCCAGCCCTTCATCCTCGATAGTCTCTGGTGGAAGTTATGCCCCAGTCCACCAAGGCAATTCCTTGTCATGGATGTATAGGCACGTCAGCTTATCCATGCAAGGGATATTTATCTACTTACACTCTTAGACTTGACTCATCAATACACAGATCTAACTAGCTATCAACCTAGAAGTTAGGTTCTAAATTCATATCAATGTCACCCGACATTTTCTTAACTTCCTCACATTCTATTGCTACCACATACTAGTCGCTATTGAAATCCAACAAGTCCAGTCCTTGTCATGGATTCATGAACATCTAATACCTTATCCCTACAAGGGATGTGACTCTTTACCTACTGACAACGCCTAGTGATATCAAGTATTTTAGGCGTTGTTGAGTGTGACAATTGTAAATTTTGGGTCAACGAAAGTCAACTGTAGTCAAACGAAGCATACGTTAATCTATATGTTGAAAAGTTATTTTCCATAACTTTTGCGATGAATCATTAATATTATAGTATTACGTATGCTAAATCAAACAACTATCGATTAAAAGTCGAAAATACGAACAGCAAACTACTGTAGCGTAAAAATTCGATAATCGTACAATTATTATTCTGAGAATAATAATATTCATAAAACGATCTACTCGTAAATAAGAAACTGTGGATATATAGAACGTCGAAAACGGAATTCGTATGTGAAAGTTACAACGGTTAAACCGCTGTGAAAGGATAAATGTACACAGGGTTTGGACTCAAAATACAAAATGTGGTGTCTTAAACATCAAATATGAAATAACAATTCATATATTATGGAACGTAATAACATCTAGTATTTAATTTCAAAGCCAAATTTGATTTCCGGTAAAATGCCAAAAATCGCGAAATCGGAAGAATACTGCGTTTAGACGCGTATTTCGACACCCAACGAGTTATAATTCAATCAAAATAAATGTTTGGCAATGTTTTTATACAAAATAATTATTTAGAACATCGTTTCGTCAAAACGCATAAAATTTCACTCAAACGTCTTACTATTTTATAAAAATCACATATTTTTATAAGTACATTGCTATTTTTATAAATACTAACCCCACCCCACCCCACTACCCCACCCGATCGGCTTGACACCATGGTTTTGAAAACCGGACCGGACCGGCCGGTTCAACCGGTTAAACCGGGAACCGGTCTCAACTCCGGTTTTTTGAGGTCTAAAAACCGTTTGTTAGCGAATCGGTAAAAACCACCGGTTCAAGTCAAAACCGGATCAAACCGGACTGGTTGAACCAGTTTAAAACCGGATCAAAAAAATAAATTAAATATTTTTTGTTTAAACCTGTTTGCAAACAAGTCAAACCCGGTCTAAACCGGCAGTTAACGCATCCAAGTGATACCGTGCACAGCACTTAGTCTATTCTCTTTATAGAGAGGAGTGATCCAACAGTTTCATTACTCCAGCGATGTGGGATAAGTTCCACATGAATGCATTTGCAAACTACGAATCTCCTTTTCTTAGTTATATATGTTCTTTTGTCATTTCTTTTTTATGTTAATTATATCAATTAACTTTTTTCAATTAATTAATATCTATAAATAAATGGGATGTAGAAAAAATTATTTAAACTTTCATATTTCATTTATATTTTATAGTTTATTGGTATTTTACTTTTTCTAGTTTTTTATGCATTTTGTATTTATTATAATTTTATATTTATTTATAATATAATGATGACGTCATCCGGTTTTTTGGACCGGTCCGACCGGTTGAACCAGTTGAACCATCGAACCGGTAAGTCAAACGGTTCAATCACCGGTCCGGTTTTCAAAACATTGCTTGACACTCCTTTCCCCAACATGATCTTTGCACTATTCAATCCAATCTAACCTATACATATTATAATGTAAAGAAAGCTAACCTAAAACTAATAATAAAACAAATAAAGAATCAAAGATCTCATCTTTTGACCAAAAGCACCCAATCACATTCACTCTTCTCCTCTTTCTCTCCTCACTCTCGGCTCACTCTCTCCCTCTCTTCTTGTCTTCCAAACCCGCCACCAACATCATCTTCACAAAACTTCAATTCCAAGCTTCTTTTGCAAGTCTAAGTGGTAAGACTCCTTCATCTTTTGATTCTAATCTATATAACATAAGTTTTACACCATTTACACACACTAACATCTATGAAAAACCATTGGGTAATAGCATTGTCCAAGGGTCCTCCTAGCTCCAAGGCTTGGATCTTCAATCCTACCACCGATCTTCCAAGAAATACTTAGTTTTTAAGCCAAGCACGCTACAAGGGTGAGTTCATACCCCTCATTTTCATCTTTTCAAACCTTTTTGGGGGAGAATACAAGTTCATTTACTATAAATGTTGTTTTATTCAAGTTTATATGTGTTTAAATGCTATCAATGATGCTTTACACAAATTTATAAAACTAGAAAATGTGTAAAGATGATCTTGACATGAAATATGGATAGATCCATGTATTATAAACACTATGACATATTAAGTTGTGTAAAAGCTACAAAACTACAAACAAAGTGTACAAAAATACTAGATCTTGGGTAAAAACGTTCTAAAAACGAAAACCAGTAAAAACTACGTTTTTATAAACAAAAGTACTATTTTCTAGCAAAAATGGTTATAACCAAGTTATTACACCATTTTTGTGAGAAATATCTTAAAGATGATATTTATAATCATTTGAATAAGTTACTTCGTTATTATTCACAAAAATATGATTATTACGATGAAATACTAAAAATAGACTATTATTGGAATAGTTTATGAACATAATGTTATTATGACGTTTAACATGACAAAAATAATTATATAAAATTATATAATTATTAAACAATACTATATTATCATGGGAAAAATGATAATGGATGATTACAAGAGTTACTATATACAAATTTTACGAACACAAGTTGATTTGAAATACATACATTTTTGTGAGATGAATCTTCACAGTACTTTTATAAGTACGTATTATAAGTCCTGAACTTTTATAACTAGAGTCTCGGTAAGAGAGCGCGATATTTGAGTATAGATCTATACGGGGCTTGACAACCCCGCACTTGAGCTGCTAGCTACAGCTTGACCGGCAGGTCTGAGGTGTCCAAATGTCTACCATTCCGACGCCTGAAGAACGTCGCAGCAGGCCAACTAGTCACAGCATGGTTATAGGGTATCTCACATACGAAAATAATCAACTTAATAATTTTTATAAATTGTTTACATGGAAATATACATTTCTATGGAAATTACACTACAATTTTACATATTACATTTTAGCTTTGGGATTTAAAGACTTGGACATTTCTATAAGAAAATATTGGATTTTCTTGGTTCTCAACACTATCGCTTACAAACAAAGGACTTTTCTTATACAAAATCTTATGAGCTCACCAACTTAATTGTTGACACTTTTCAACTACTTGTATTCTCAGGAAATTGATAAGGTAAACCTCCAGCACTATTCAAAGAGACGTTACGACGTCGTTTTTGTTCATTTTGATATCATTTGTAATTGTATTTGAAACACACAACTTTTAACGATGTAACATTTGCAATTATTAAATGATGGTTGTTTTTGCTTGGAATCACTATTATTCAACTTTGTTATGATATTGTTCATGAAGTCATCCACCCTTGAACTATTCCGCCAATACGGTTTGGGGGTGTGACAGATTGGTATCAGAGCATTGTTTATAGTGAACTAAGTATATCAATCCATTTAAAGATATACAACTATAAATAAAATGGGACTAAAACTCTCGAAAACATTTTCGTACAAGTATACTTTTAAAATTACAACGATAATTTTTATAAAAGTATAAGTACATACATACATACTAGAATGATACCATAACGAAAACATACAAAAGATGTAGGATGAGTTGAACACTACGGATAAGCCTAAGTATTTTTGGTAATTATATCTTGGATAAATAGAGCCTGATCAATTGTATTGATCCGAGATATGATTAACGTATACTAAGGAATAGTCGTGGTGAACAACAAGTCCGAACACTTACCAATAACCAAAAGAACTAAACATAAAATTTAAAATACTATAGGAGTATTTTATGACGCTATAGAACTAAACATGAAGTTAAAATATTATATGAGTATTTTGTGTACATTACTTAATTATATGTATGTGTATTTAAGAACCCCCTTTATATACTTCTTACACCCCAATCCTCGTACAGACGTCATGGCCGGGCATCACCTACCAGGAGACCCTTACTACCCAGAAGAAGAACCGGAAGAAATGTCGGATAGTGAGGACCAATGGGACGAGGAGGAGTCTGATGACGAACCCGAAGTCATCAACCCCCGCCGCCCAATCCGCGAGCATCATGCACCACTCCCGGAGCCGAGCTTCCAGGTATACCGCCACCCTGGTGGCCCATTATGGATGCGTACTCCTCGAAAGAGGGTACTCCCCATCCACCGTCCCTTACTAATAGAAGAACCTCTTCATGACCCGACTGTTGGGTGTTGAAATATGAGAATAGATGAACTAATATAGATATTAAATCAATTACACAGTCAATCACACAATGATAATGCAACAAAGCTATTTGAACAATGTGATATGAATAACATGTGCCGAATGCTTGATTAGAACTTTGGTTTTACAATTGGGTTTTCTATCTGGGAGATATACAATTCTCGTAAGTTAATCTTGTAATCTCACCCTTGACACGGTATGGTATCACTGATATTTATACTGAATCAGTGATACCAATAGTACAACTTTTACAGAGAATATCCTATCAATGTACTAGCCAATAGGATAGAAGATTCATGCAACACGTATTGTACTATACGCGTGCACACAAAAGACAAGATGACAGGCTGTGAAGTCTTCGGATCCTCTATGCATAGCACTTCGGAGTCTTTAGACTTCGGTGTCTTCTCTTGTTTATTCACTTCGCGGTTTCTTCATGGGCAGGACTTCGGATATATCAGCACTTCATCACAAATGTTCTCAACAATCTCCCCCTTTGTGTGAAGTGCATCCGAAGCCTATACTCGAAAGTTTCTCTTGTATGCCCTCTTCAAAGTCTTTCTTACTGCAAGATACCAGTTCATATGATCTATGAACTTCTTCTTTTTCTCGGTGGTATTTGTATGACAGGCATTGCCATGAGAAATCCTCCCTGTGATGAAGGAGGAGGGATGGAGGCCTATGTAGTCTATTTCAAAGAACTTGATTGTGACTTCGGTTTCATTTCGAAGTCCTTTGAAAACTACGCCATATGGTTCGTCTAAGATCTCTCCATTCTTGAATCTTGCTATGTTCCGAACTACAATAGGAGGAGTGTTTAAAGGTTGTTTGTAGTAGGAACATAGCTCCAGGTCTTGTTTTGCAAATCTGAGAAGATAATTGTTAAGAAAGCCCAGTATGTGATTTTTGATAGCAAGGGCAGACATTGCAGCATGAGCAGCATCCCCGCTTCGCAGAAGATCAAGAATCTGGATGAAGTCCATAGGATTCATGATTGGGAAGTCTGCAATTGAGAACCTGGATTCAACTTCGTCTGC
Organism: Cichorium intybus; assembly: GCA_023525715.1. Lineage (NCBI taxonomy): Eukaryota > Viridiplantae > Streptophyta > Magnoliopsida > Asterales > Asteraceae > Cichorium > Cichorium intybus. The sequence continues at coordinate 59,112,792 of CM042016.1, read as the reverse complement.
CCCCCTGAGAACAAGAAATTCATAATTTCTGAAGCCCAAATAGACTTCAGCTTCTTTAATTGAAATGATTTTCTTTATCTTGTTCTGGCTACAAACATAGCTCTGCCGTTGAATGTATTTGGCATGAAAGTTTATTTTGTTGCTCCAAAAACTTGCTTTCTGATCCTCCGGTACAGAAGAGACGAATTGTAGAAAAGCAAAAGTCTTTGGATTGAAGGGAATATCAAGCTGGATGTCTTCGGAGTCAATAGTTGCAAAACTCCGAAGAGGAAGTCTGTTAAGTACATTTGGGTTCTGAAATCCAAATTGCTTGATTGCCTCAACGGTCCATTCACCATTGTCTCGAGCAAATTCGTTTATTTTGATCACCAAGTTGTAATCTGCTCGCCTGGCCATGTATATTTCCTCCATGTGTGGAGAAATTAAGTTTTCTAGCGATCGGTCTGTTGAGCTTCCAGCTCCAGCCGATCCACTAGCAGCCATAGTAGTGGTTGTAATGGTTGAGGTTGAAGGACCTGCTGTAGCTGCAGGGATCTGTCTAGGCCTGCCCTGTGGCCTAGACAACCTGTCAGAAAAATTTATCAGAGGTTGAAGTGCGACTCTCAACTTTGCAACCAAGTCTTGTGTGAGAGCTGCATTTGTTCGTTTCAGTTCCTCTATAAATCTAGTGACATCGGAAGCGGTTTGGGCGACAGTGAGCTCTTCAATTTTTGCTCTGGCCTCATCAAGCTGTTTTTCAAGCTTGGTACTTTGCTGGGATTCACTCCGAAGTCCTTGCAAGACTTTCATGACTTCGGAGTTAGTTTTATCTATCTTCTCAGTAGGGCATCAACCTTCTCGTTGATGGAGGTGACAGCGGATTCCAACTTCTTTTCGAAGGAAGATTGGATCTTATTTTTGTTCATCCAAAAGCTTCTGTTCAAGCTTTTGTATGGAATCCTTGAATTATTTGGACAAGGAGAACTCTAGAGATTCAATCTCTTCGGTGATGTCACCCAAGGTTGGTTTGGTGGGATCAAAGCCAGTTTGAGCTTGAATGAGAGTGTCAAGCTTGGAGTTGAGGACTTTGTACTGTTTCATTAGTACAAATCCTTCATCTGGCAAATCTTCATCTGACACCCCTTCAACATTCAAAGGAGCCATATGAAAGGCCTCAAAGAAGGCAGCCGAAGTGGGGTTTTGTCTTGATGGTGATGTGGGTAAGTCAAACTCAAGTAATGAAAAATCAATACCAGAGAAAGGTATTTCGGAAGTTGGAGGAGCAGTTGTTGGTGGTGGTGGTGGTATGTTAGATGTAGTAGCGTGAATGGTGGTAGTTTGTTGAGCTGTTATGGGAGGTGGTGGAGGAGGTATAGTATGTGTAGGTGTGGGTGGTTTGGTTGTTTTAGGTGGAGATGGAGGAATGGTAGTTTGTAATGGAGAGGTAGGTCTGGTTGTTAATGTAGGTGAAGGAGGTTGATCAGCAAACAATTCTTCTTCTTGTTCTTCATCGTGGACTGTGGATGGAGTCCTTTCAGAGTCCGAAGACTCATCCACAGGAATCAGTTTCCTCTGTCTCTTCGGCTGTTTTCTCTTCGGTGTGGTTTTCACCGAAGCCTTTCTTTTCTTATCTTCTTTCTTCGGACCACTTGGTCCACCAGTCATCTTCTTTTTCCCTTTTCCCTTGGGATTTTCTAAGACAGATGTTTCCTTGCTCAACTCACGAGTAGGATAGGGAATCACCAAAGTGTTGCGGTAAGAGCTTACTTCATTACATTCCATGGGAACCTTGGAGAGCATAGCTACAGGTATTTGTGCACAGTAGGCTGCGGGTTCATCATCCAATGGGGATACAGTGATTGGAGTGTACCTCATTTCGGGGAGAGAGGAGTCTGCCACATATCCAATCTTTTGATAATGGGCATGAACAACAATTGCCCAAAACCTTGCATTTGAAATTTCAGTCCCCATCAGACTGTGATTGATGTGAGAGCAGAAGTCAGCCCATAGAATTGAAGCGTAATCAACTTTGACATCATAGTAGATTCCGAAGAGTAAGCTCTGAAAGGCCACACTTGCATAATCTAGCCCTGATGTTCTTCCTGAAAGACACTTGAGGAAGATACTGAAGTAGTATCTCCACAGATCGGGCAGTTGGTTCTTCTTAAACATGCTGATCTTCTCGAGTTGAGGAAAGTACCCCATTTCGTTGAACATATCAACGAGTTGCTCAGCAGAAGGAGTCACAATCTCCTTGGGATCGTAGATGGGAAGATGAAGAGCCTCATCAAATTTCTCCTTGGTCAGCTGCACTTTCTTAGTTTTTCCATTTACATCTATGGCTTCAAAGTATACGGATTTCACATGATTGTTCGTGTCGAACAGAGCATTCGAGGTTTAGTGTGCCCTGTGAACAAGTGTTGCTGGAATCGATGGTGTGCAGGTTAGGACATAGCCAAGAATCGATCTCTTCAAGCATTCGACAAGAGCATCGATGGGCTTTGGGTAGAGTTGTAGGTTGTTGCATAATACCAGATTTGCAGACTGGCTTTTGAGAACAGGTACTGAAATAGCTTCAGTGGTCTGAGAAGATCCTTCAGCGGCCATTGTTGGAGGTTTGATGAAAATGAAGAAGATGAAGTAAGTTGTGTTTGTAGAGAGAATTCGAGAGTTGAGTGTGCGTAAAGAGTGCAATGGAAGAGGTGGGAACTTTATATAGCATTCGTGGTCCCTAGGCCATTTAATGCACGTTTGAAATGGTCCAGTAGAAAGTGGACACCTCAGCACCTGCTCGTCCCACTATCTCTGCAAAAAGGAGAAATATACGGCTGTCAGTTACAATGATTCAAAATTTGAACTGTTATCTTTTGAGAGGTCATTATGGTTAATGTTTTTCATTTAATTCTCATTGACAGCTGTAAGCAAACGGTTATAACTCAAGGAATGTTTGTCTCTGTGATTTATCATAAATGTGGAAATCATTTGAACATTTAATTGACTTCGCAGTTATGAAAAAATTATGACCGTTGAGGGTACGCTTCGGAGCATAAAGTTATGCTTGACTCCGAAGAGTGTTCTGTCACTTCGGTGATTGACAAATGATTACAAAGTGTTCATCAATGTACCGAAGTCCATATGTTTTTCTCTTTGTTTTTCTATAAGTTTTTGATTTTACTTTTGACTGATGCAATATGTCGTTCAACCTTAGCTTTCATGAATAATATGAAAAGACGGTTTAATCGAGTTAATGTTCAGAGTCGTTCAAATCATGTTGGAAGTCCATTTTTCATTTGGAAGTTTGTTTGATTCAATATCGATCATGAGTGTATAAGTCTAATCACCCCATCACTGACTTGATTTCGCATTAGGAAACATGTTTTGAGTTGTGCTTATGTGCTTCAAGCTTTTCAAATATAATAAAGATAACATCCTTTGCATTTGAAATTTAAAGAAGTTTTCATTCATGAATTGAACATCAGAAGTGTTTTAGAATGTTTGATTGGATTGTTTTGAAGATTCATTTGAAAAATTTATTCCTTTTCATCAGTTGAAGTGTTTGGATACTAAGCTCAGATGACAAGCCTTTGAGCTTCGTACACCACTCCTACTTTATCATTTAAGACAGACTACTTGAAATGTTCATATTCCTCTACAAGGTACTTGACTATGTTATAGGAGCTCCTTGTACCGTTATTTAAAACAGAAGAATAAGCTTTTGAATGCTAATTTTTCTTTTGCATTCCCTTGGTTATCTTTTGATTTTTGTTTGTCTTTGTTTCTTTTGACAATTGTTTTCTATTTTTATTTTTCTTTCTTGTTTTCTATTTTGAATTTCCTTATCCGAAGATATAGAACGTCACCATATGTTTTCTTTCTTTGGTGCATTTTGTTTTTGTTTTAAACAGTCCTTGTGAGTGAAAATCTTCATATAGTTCAATTTTGTACCATTTAATGAAAAGAGATGTAAATTTTCTTATCAAACGATGTTGGTTTTATTTTTTAGGAAGACTTCGGAGCACTTTGAATTATCCTTTGTAGTTTTGAGGCTACATGATTAGTTTGAAGTTGAAGCGAGTCAAGTTTCGAAGGGTGGTTAGAAATAGACATTATGTTAAGGTTATTGAAATCAAACAAGGCTTCAAAGTGTAAAATAGCCTTGACCTCATTTCGAAGTTTGTTTTCTTACCAATGTTTCAAGTCGATTCACAAATACCTCTTAGTGCAAGAAGGTATGATTTTCAGAATCTAAAATCAAAGTTTTGTCCTTTACTTGGTTAATTCATGAGAGAAAAGTTAAACTTTGTCATTGTGCATCAGAATTTTCTTTTCGTTTGGTATAAATTTTTCTTGTTTTTGAATTTCCTTAGTCTTAAACAACTCTTTATTTTTATCCTTAAAGGATGAAGTTAACATTTGTTCAAGTGATTTTCAAATTTGAAGGGTTTATTTTGAAGAAAAGTTTGTTCCACAGACCTCCGAAGTGATATTTTACTTCGGAATACTGCGGTGAAGTAGCAAGTGTTTTTGCTTGTTTTTCTCCGATGACCTCCGAAGCCAAAATTGACTTCAGGGGTCTGCTGAGTTTATTGTTTTTGTATCTTTTCAAGGTAGCAAGTTCTTTGATGATCTCCGAAGTCAAAATTGACTTCGGGGATCGTGGAGTTTGTTCTTTTTGTAAATTTTCAGAACTGCTAATATTTCTCCGATGAGCTCCGAAGTCAAAATAAAATTCGGGGGTCTGCGGAGTTTATTCTTTTTGTAAATTTTCTGAACAGAGTAAGAGTGAACAAATCTGGAATTTATTGAAGAGTTGATCCATCTATCATTCCAAGTCCTCGAACGATTCTTGTGAATGCTTCTTTATTTAGAGCCTTTGTGAAGATATCTGCCAATTGCTCTGTAGTGTGAACAAAGTGCACCTCAATATTCCCCTCCTCAACATGACTTTTGATGAAGTGGTAGCGAAGAGCTATATGCTTCGTCTTGGAATGTTGAACTGGATTGTGGCATATACGAATTGCACTTTGAGAGTCACAGAACAAAGGAATTTTTCTCATATTAATGGCATAGTCTTTCAATTGACTTTGAATCCAAATGATCTGCGAAGTGCATGCTGCAGCTGCTACATATTCAGCCTCTGCGGTGGAGATAGAGACACAAGTTTGTTTCTTGGATTGCCAGCTGATAAGTTTTCCATCTAAGAATTGACAACCTCCTAAAGTGCTCTTGCGATCAATAGAGCATCCACCAAGATCAGAGTCTGAGTATGCTTGAATGTAGAAACCAGAGTTTGTTGGATACCACAGACCATAAGCAGTAGTTCCATGAAGATATCGGAATATTGTCTTAACAGCAGCCAAGTGAGGTTTCCTTGGATCAGCCTGATACCTTGCACAATTGCAGACTGCAAACATGATGTCAGGATGGCTGGCTGTAAGATAGAGCAATGATCCAATCATGCTTCGGTATTGCTGTATGTCGGTCTTTGGTTTGTCCAATGATGGATTTAACCTAGTACCTGCAGGCAAAGGAACTTTTGCTTTGGAGCAGTTAGTCATTCCGAAGCGTTCAAGCAGACTCTTCGTATATTTTTGTTTATTGATAAATATCCCCTCCTTAGATTGTTTGATTTGTAACCCAAGAAAGAAGTTTATCTTTCCCATCATACTCATTTGAAATTTGCTTTTCATTAGTTTTTCAAAGTCTTTTGACAAATTAGGGTCAGTGGATCCAAAGATTATGTCATCCACATAAATTTGGACTAACATCAAGTGAGATCCAACTTTCTTTCTAAAAAGAGTTGGGTCCACTGATCCCTATTTAAAGTTTGATTCTTTTAAAAATTTAGTCAACGTCTCATACCAAGATCTTGGAGCTTGTTTTAAACCATAGACTGCTTTGTCTAGCACATAGCAATAATTCGGATGAGTCTTACTTTCAAAGCCAGGTGGTTGTTCAACAAAGACGGTTTCCTCGAGATCACCATTCAGAAAAGCACATTTAACATCCATTTGATAGACATCAAAATTTTTGTGTGCGGCATAAGCTAAAAATATCCGAACTGATTCGAGTCTGGCAACAGGAGCAAAAGTTTCTTCATAATCGATCCCCTCCTGTTGACAGTAACCCTTGACAACCAACCTAGCTTTGTTCCGAACTACGTTGCCTTCGGTGTCTAGCTTGTTACGGTGCACCCATTTGAGACCGACAATTGAAGCATTAGCAGGTTTTGGAATTAGCCTCCAAACTTTGTTTCTTTCAAATTCTTCTAATTCCAACTGCATTGCTTCAATCCAGTCTGAGTGATCAAATGCATCTTTGACGTTCTTAGGTTCTACCTTAGAGATAAAGACATTGAACATGCACAACTCAGAAGTTTTGTTAAGATTTAATTTCCTTTGGTGAAGTTGTGCATGAGTTAGTACTTTATCTCGAACATCACCGATGACAAGTGATGACGGATGGTTTCTCGTCCATTTGTCCAAAGGAGGATAGTTTGGATCAAAATCAGGAGGTCCTTCAGCATCGATGTCCTCAATGTCTGAGGGATATCCCGAAGTGGAAGGAAAATCACCCATTAGCAAGTGATTATTCGAATTTGTGTTGGTTTGTGGTGTGTGTATTTGTGAAGTAGAGTTTGATATGTGTTCCCCCTGGACATTTGTTGGTGTTGAGGAGGTGGCAGCTTTATCCGAAGTGACTGTTGTGACTGAATTTGGAGTAGCAATTTCTGGCTCCCCCTGGATTGTTGGATACATGGATATGATATTTGAGATTGACTGGGGTGTAGAGATAAGAGTGTTGGTTCCTTCTGGATTGTTGTTTGATTCCCCATCAGTACTTGTACTGCCAGTACTTCGGTTTGATGGCTCCCCCTCAACACTTGCATTTTCCATACTCTGGTTAGATGGCTCCTCCTCAACAGAAGATGGTCCTTGTATGCTGCTTGTAGAGGAGTCATCGGGTCCGTCTGTGAGCTTGGAGAGTTCGGACTCATGGTTATCTGGTGCTCTGACTTCGGAGTCCGCAGCTCTCACAGGTTGATCAAATAAAAGTGAGAAGTCTGTGTCGAATGTTGTGATTTGAGCAGCATCTACTACAGTAGGCTTTGGAAAGATTGAAGACATAGGAAATGGGTGCAGAGACTTCTTGATGTAGTAGTCATCAACCCTTAGATTAAAGGTTTCTTCGATTTTGCGAGTCTTCTTGTTCATGACTCTGTAGGCTTTTGAGTCTTGAGAGTAACCAAGGAAGATGCCTTCTTCTGATTTGTCATCAAACTTGGTCAAGTGATCCTTCATGTTTAAGATAAAACACCTACAACCAAAGATGTGAAGGAATTTGACATTTGGCTTTCTTCGGTTGAGTACTTCGTAAGGTGTAATATGAAATCTTTTGTGAATGTAGGATCTGTTTTGAGTAAAGCATGCAGTAGAGATAGCTTCAGCCCAGAAGTACATGGGTAAGTTTGCGAAGTTTAGCATTGTTCTGGCAGCTTCACACAAAGAACGATTTCTTCTTTCCACAACCCCATTTTGTTGAGGAGTATAGGGTGCAGAGAAGTTATGACCAATTCCTTTTGTCTTCAACAATCCATCCAAGGTCTGATTTTTGAACTCCGAACCGTTTTCACTGTGCACAGTTCGGACTTTCTTGTTGAGCATCAATTCCATTTTCTTTATAAAGTTGATGATTTCTTCAGCTGCATCGGATTTGTTTCTTAGGAACAACACCCAAGTAAACCTTGAATAGTCATCAACGATAACCAGAATGTACTTCTTCTTTCCTATTGATTCTATTGCAGATGGTCCACACAAATCTATGTATAGAACAAAAAGGGGTTCGGTGATTTTGGGGTTGATCACTGTGGGATGTCTTTGTTTTGTCTGCTTGCCATGTTCACAAGCAGAGCAGAGGGAATCATTGTCAAATTTGAGAGCTGGCATACCTCGAACCAAATCCATGGCCACCAACTTTTTCAGATCTTTGAAGTTCAGATGGGCAAGTCTTCGGTGCCATAACCAGCTGACATCGGAGTTGGCTTTGGAGAGAAGACATAGAGATTGCCCACCGGTCACTGGCTTTAGATTTAAGGGAAACATAGATCCCTTCCTTTCTGATTTCAGTAAGACTTCGTTTCTTGCTTCTTTGGTGATTACACTCCCTTGGTTGTTGAAAGTGACAGCGTTTCCCGTTCCAACCACCAATTGAAATATACTCACAAGATTATGTTTTAATCCTTCAACAAATGCCACTCGGTTGATAGTGAATTGGCCATTTGTTATTTTTCCATATCCTCGAATTGGACATGTTTCATTATTACCAAAGCGTACATTTCCAACATCATCTAAATTCCTGTAATCCCTGAGATATTCCTTCCTCCCAATCATATGTCTTGAGCAGCCACTGTCCATGTACCATTTTGAATCATACCGCTCATCAGACATAACCTGCAATCAATCAAGAAGGAGTTGGTACCCAATCAATCTTGGGTCCTCAGGGTAAGCAAAGGATTCTTGAATCCATTTTTCTACGGCCTCTTTAGAAATTTCATTTGCATTTAAATTAATCAGATTCTCCGAAGCTTCATGTGATGAACTTGATTCCGAAGTGTTTGAGCAGGATTCAGAAGAGTTTGTAGTTAAAATTAATGAGTCCGAAGTGACTGACAAAGCGACAGACTTCGGAACCCATTTTTGAATGGAATTTTTTGATTTGGAGGATTTTGAAGATTTTGAAGTTTTTGTTTTTGCAGTTAAGTTTTCTTTAAGGTCATTTCTTTTCCAATTTTGTTTTGGTTTTTCCATTTTTGACTTCGTTGAAATTGAGCTACACAACGTAGAGGTACAAAGATACTCTTCGTATGCCAATTTAAAGTCATTTAATGAGAGATCCTTATCCTTGAACATTTCCAAATTGTTGTCCAGCCATTTGTGGAATGTATCTATCAGATTGTTTCCTTTTGAAAATGTTTTCTTCATCGGTTTTCGAAATTTAGGATTTGGAAAGTTAGGTTTCATTGGTGTAAAAGTTGGTTTTTCATTTCGACTTTTAACATCTGAGATTTTTGAGCAAACAGGTTTTGTACCAGAAGTGGAAGCAATTGCTTCATTTTGTTTCAAATCTCTAAAAGGAGTTTTTCTTTTCACAAGATTTAGGGGTAGCTTGGTTTTCGAATTTTCAACAGTGGGTTTTTGAGTTGGTTTTGAAATCACCACTGCTGATTTTGGTTTTTGTAGAACTTGTGGTCTTTTCAAAATTTGGAGATGTTGTGTCAAAGTTTTGTTAGTTGAAACTTTTGATTTTGAAATTTCATTTTCAGGATTGTGTGAAAAAGGGACACATTCACAAGATTCCATTAATTCCAATACATCCATCTTCGGAACTGTGGGTTTTTCCACAACTTGAATTTGTTTGTAGTTTCGATTAATGTAAATGTGATCGTCGTTCTTGAGATTTAGTATGTGTGACATGTTTTCGGGTACTTTCTCTTTTTCAAAACAAAGACGATTGTACACGTTGTGGCCGTATAGTTCTTGTTTCCTTATATTTATTTTCACTTCCATTTTCTCATTCAATTCATTCTCGACCATTTTGGATGATGAGTAAAACCCTTCATTTGTAACTGTGGAGTTATCCTTTTCAAGAAGTTTTTGCAATTCATTATCAATTAAGGATAATCCACCGGGTTTTACAAAAATTGTGTTTTTGAAGTAAGAAACCTTAGGATAGATACATGCCAAATGGACTAGCCTTTTTGAATTATCCTTGAGATATTGATCGTAAGAGACAGATTCATTTGTGATTTGAAGTTTAAAATTTGAAGTTTCTTTGGTCTCAAGAATTTTTGATTCACAATTCATTTTTGTTTTTCCTTTGTCCACCGAAGACATTTGTGAGATGTCTTCGGAGGTCGATTCGGATATGGAGGATGACTTTAACAAACTCAAAGAGGAACAATCAATCTCCTCCATGTCCGAATCACTTTCAGAATCCTTTTCAGAAAAGTTATTGGCAATTTCTTTTTCTTTTGTTTCAATTTGAGGTACAGCCTTATTCAGGATTGGAATTTCTTGAGGCAATATTTTCAACAATTTATCAGCAGTTAGATGTTTTTCCACAGATATCAGGCCATGTCTATATGATGGATTAGTAACTTTGGAGCCTGATACTATAGATTCGCATTCATAAGATATATTATCGAGTTCCTTTAATTTAAACTCAATGAAAGGCAATAGTTGTCTATGCTGGACATTACAAACATCAGCTGAATGATAAATTCTTGTAATATGCGCATATAATCGTTTGGCTGTTTCACAAAATATGTTTCTCTGTCTTAAGATTACATCATGATAGTTTAAAAAATTTTCTCTATTTTCTTCTAACAAGGAGATTCTAAGATTAGATTTCTCTAATGCTAGCTTCAGGTTCTCTACTCTCCCCCTCAAGCTTAGAAGCTCCTGCTCACTGAGTATTTCCCTATTTTTAGCATCAGTGAGTAATTTATGCATGACAGAACAATCACGAGTTATTTCACTTATAATGGGAGCAGATTGAGAAGTAGGAATTTTAAAGGATGAAAGAAGTTTTGATACCTGTTCTGGGATTGTCAAACGGTTGTCATTTGCCATCAAGCACACTTCCTCATCATCATCAGAAGAGTCTTCAAACCAAGTCTTCGGAGTATCAGCAGTAGTTATTTTCAGTCCCTCCGAAGTCACAAACCCAAGACCCGCAGTCGCTTCAATCTTCATCAGTTCCTCTTCATTCAACTTCTCCGAAGTGTCTTGTAGAAAGCTCTTATCGACATCATAGGCCATGAAAGCACTATGAGATGGCTTTCTCACTTCGTCATTATCTGAATCCGAAGACCAAACTTGATATGATCCTTGACGATCATCAGCAGCCATTAAGGCTAGGTCTTTGGTCCTTACTCTAACTTTCTCCATTTTTCTTGCGTAATAGGCTTCGTCCTTCACTTGTGGTTTCTTTTCGTTTTGCTTCCGAAGCATGCAGTCTTTTGCAAAATGATTCTTGCCATGACAATAATTGCAATCATAACCAGAATCACCTGAGATCTTCTTCTCTTCGGGCTTTTCTTTGGATAACTCTGAAGCCGGTTTTTCAGATAGCTTCGGGGTTGACAGTTTCAAGTTATCCTCCTTTGGAGTGTATATTTCAGGTTTGGGCTTGGAGTTGATGTTTGATTTGTTAAAGTTTTTCACAAATGGCTTTCCAGAGTTGTTTTTGAAGAAGGGTTTCTTGAACCTACGATTGTTGGCGGCATAGAGAGCAACCGTATCTCCATTATCATCTACCATGTAGGCAGCAATGTCTTCATCACTTGATTCTTCCTCTTCTTTTGACACGAGAGCTAGTGGTCCAGAACTAGCCATTTCACTTCTTCGACCCACCACATCGGGTTCATGTGATTTTAATAGATTGTATAGGGCAGCCAGCTTGTATTTCTCAATATTCTCATAGGATTTGACCATGAGCATGATTGGTCTCCATTCCTTGCAAAGACTGTAGAGAAATTTGATATTTATCTCTTGTTGGCTTCTTGTTTCCCCATACTTATCGAGTGTGTAAATCATGTTGCTCAAACGTTCATAACAGGCTTCTAAGGACTCATTTTCTTCTTGCTTAAAGTTCCCGAAGTCGGCAAGGATTTCTTGAACTTTGCTAGTATGGAGGATTTTATCTCCTCCGAAACGGAGTTCGAGATTGTCCCACATCTCCTTTGCAGATTTTGCATCAGCAATGTGGTGGCTGACATCGGGACCCAAGCCGCACCTCAGTTCGCGCATGGCCCTCTCGTCGTTTTCAATCTTCTTCATATCTGCAGCATTAAGAACAACGGCTTCTTCTCCGTCAGGAACAACGAATCGACCAGCAATGTCTGTGTGTGGACCTTCAGTCACAGACCTCCATAGATCTTTGTCCAGTCCTATAAGGTAATCCTTCATTCGACCAGCCCAATAATCATAGTAAGAAGTTACTAGAACAGGGGCCTTTGTTGCTGAACCGATGAGGTTTGCATAGTTAAGCATATTGGCATAAGTTGCTGTGGAATCAGTCATCTTGATGTATTTCAACAGGATCTTTTCAGTAAAAACGGGTGGTAGAGATTTGCAACAGTTGCGGAAGACTAAATCTGAGAATCGATTCAGATTTAGAGCTGAAGCAAACGAACTCGAACTCTATCAACATGTTTTTGAGCTGACTTGCTCTGATACCACTTGTTGGGTGTTGAAATATGAGAATAGATGAACTAATATAGATATTAAATCAATTACACAGTCAATCACACAATGATAATGCAACAAAGCTATTTGAACAATGTGATATGAATAACATGTGCCGAATGCTTGATTAGAACTTTGGTTTTACAATTGGGTTTTCTATTTGGGAGATATACAATTCTCGTAAGTTAATCTTGTAATCTCACCCTTGACACGGTATGGTATCACTGATATTTATACTGAATCAGTGATACCAATAGTACAACTTTTACAGAGAATATCCTATTAGTGTACTAGCCAATAGGATAGAAGATTCATGCAACACGTATTGTACTATACGCGTGCACACAAAAGACAAGATGACAGGCTGTGAAGTCTTCGGATCCTCTATGCATAGCACTTCGGAGTCTTTAGACTTCGGTGTCTTCTCTTGTTTATTCACTTTGGGTTTCTTCATGGGCAGGACTTCGGATATATCAGCACTTCATCACAAATGTTCTCAACACCGACGCCAGAATGGGCAGAGCGCCTACGCCTTTGGTGCCGCGAGCAGGGCTTACGACCCCCGTATGGCATGTCCCGAGACTTCTATGACCTCAGTGAGGGAGGTTCCTCAGACCGGGCCTTACCGGTCATGATCGGGCGTATTAGCACTACAAGAAAAATCCAGAATAGCTATGGAAACTTGCTACGGAATCAAATTCTGTAGCAATTTTACTACGAAATATTCTACGGAATGACTATCCGTAGCAATATTGTTACGGAAATTAAAACAAAAACAAATTCCGTAGTTAACTTCGTAACAGCTACGGAAAATTGCTATGGAAACGGGATCCGTAGCTAGTACCCTACGGAACTTGCTAGGGAATGGAAAAACGTAGGTAGTTTGCTACGCAATTTGTTACGGAATCTGAATTTGTAGCTAGTTAGCTACGAAATTGAATTCCGTAGCTATTTTGTTACGGAAATTTGCCACGGAATATAAATCCGTACCTAGTTAGCTACGGAATTGAAATCCCTAGCTATTTTGTTACGGAATCGTATTGACAAAATCCGTAGCAAGTTCCGTAGCTATTCAGGTTCAGCTACGGAATTTCACCTTTTTGCTACGGAATTTTTCCGTAGCTAAATCGAAATTTTGTTGTAGTGTAGCCGCCAGGAGGAGCGTATTAGGGCGACATCCAGCCAAGTCCTGGATGTGGGGGCCACTACGGAGGTCACCACAGCGCGCATCCGACGCATCGACGAAGCTCATCACCGTACTTCCGAGAGGGTCGACTCGCTTGAGGAGGACGGGAGGACAACTATGGGGATGTTCCAGGAGGCCTTTGTGCGAATATCAGAGTGCGAGCAGAGGATACGGGACATAGAGCAGAGGGCTGAGGAGGCTGTGCAAGAGGTTGCCAATCTGAGGGCACAGGTAGCCGCGCTTTGTGGAGACAAGGGATCCAGTTCGTCATGAGTAGTACTCGTACTACTCAAATTTTGTTATAGACTAGGATTTTATGAGCAGGCGCTATACGCTACTCTCTCTTGTATGTAGGCGCGACCCTATAATTAAGTGATTACAGTCTTTGTGGGTTGTTACGCCGTTTGTTTATTGTTGCATTGTAGATCTCTGCGAAGGTCAAATTTTCCTATCTCGAAATTCATGTAACGCTACAAATTACTATTAATACAATGACGTGGTTTATTTATAAAACGTTGTACAAGTATTTGATATGTATGTTTGATACTGGTTTATGGTTACAACTTACGAAAAGAAAAAGACAAAGATAAACTTAAAATATAGTCGCCATGTCCTAATGACAACATACTTATAATAATCCTTACAGAAACTAACCGACATCAAATCTTGAATCCTTGTTGCAGAAATATGCCACCCCGTCGAAGAAACGCTAGGCGCGCACCGATCGCAACTCCCGAGCCACCCATGATGAACTCAGCTACTTTCCAAGCTGCTGTTACTGCTGCGGTGGCAGCTGCCATCGCTCAGATAAACTCGAATGGGACGAATGGAAACGGAAGCAGAAATGGCACCAACGACTCCACAAATGGAGAAAGATTAAACCAATCGCGAGTATGTACGTACAAGGACTTCGCGAATTGCAAACATGTGGCTTTCCATGGTACTGGTGGTATCCTTGCTCTCACGAGATGGACTGAGAAGACTGAATCAATCTTTGATATCTCTGCATGCCCCGAAGAATTTAAAGTCAAATTCGCCGCTTGTACCTTTGCTGAGACGGCCATGTCCTGGTGGAAGGGTCATGTTAAGGCTTTGACACTCCCTGTGGCCAACTCGATGAGTTGGGAGGAACTGAAGACCATGCTGATGAAAGAGTACTGACCCAGAGGGGAGATCCAAAAACTAGAACAAGAGCTGTGGAACCTTACCACGAAAGGTTCAGATCTGACCGCCTACACGAACCGATTCAACGATTTGGCAACCCTCTGCCCTGCTATGGTCACACCAGAATCTGTGAAAAGTGGAACGTTATATCTGGGGGCTATCTCCTCAGATCCAGGGGAATGTAGAAGCGGTAAGCCCCGCCAGGGCTCCATGACCCCTAAAACTGATTAACAGTGCCAAGCGACTGGCCCAATGATTAGTCGACCATGGGATTCGCCAGGGCTCCATGACCCCTAAAACTGATCAACCAAAAGAGAAGGACCACAAAAGAAACCCCTGGAACAGGGGGAGGGGTCAGTCTAACCAAGAAGGTGCCAAGAGACAACAGATTGTGGCAGTCCGTGCAGAGGAGATAGCCCCCAGATCTAGAAGTCATTATTAACCATTAAAACCAAGTTAATCACAAGAACTCACAATCTAGGGTTCTTAATCAAAATTGTCAATCTTCAAAAATAGCAACATACTTTCAATTTAATGTATGTTCTTACAACACCAATATGTTTACTACTTATAATCATAGAAAACCACTTGGATTATAACTGGAATTCAGTTTCCAGTTCATCCCAAGAAAACCCATCAAGAACACACACAAAACTTAGGTTAGAACTTTCTTACTAACCTTTTAATGTGATAATCTTCAAACACTTGTTTCAAATTCTTCCAATTCTTCTTCTCCCATGACTGAATTTTAGGATTTTCATCTTCAAGAAACTTCCCGTACCTTCAAGGTTTTCAGCCACAAAATGGAGAGATTTATCATTTTTTTATATTTCCAGATTTTACAATTTCAGTCCCTAAGTTCCATTTCTTGAACTTTTGGCACTTTTCACACATTTTATCACAATAAAACTTTCTTTTCTTATACTTTTTCCACAAGCAAACAATATTTTTACATAATTGGTCCTTTACCTGGTCAAATAACCAAATTACCCTTTTATGGTAAAATGACCAATTTACCCCTTTTTGCTAGAATTAACTTTCAAATACTTATCACAAGTATTTGGTGTTACATCTTTTCATCACATCATCCTTTTGTGGGCAGCAAGCCGTGCACATCAGTGCTAGTGCTTTGGTTCCCATTCGCTCGTGTAAGTTATGCCAATAGTTGGGACACGATACAATTTCCCCTCTCAGTTGTTTAAGAAGTTGACACACCCTGTTGTCCAATCACTTCTTTGACTTACCATAAGTTACTCTACCAACCATCTAGTTCCCACGGATCGGTACACTACGCAAGTTTGGTCATTCGGTTGACCATAACCTAGGTCAAATCATGATCATGAGGAGTTTACGGTAATTCCGTCACGAAATCTATAGGAACTTTCATCTCACTTCCACACGGGGGTCAAAAACAATCAAATTCCTCTACAAGGCTCTCGATGATTCACCTTGTTGTAGCCATATCACAAACATCATCCACGTACTCCCCACATTCCTCTTCCTTCTCGGTTATTGGTACAAAGACTTCATTGTCTGGCACAACTAGTACTTCTCGGTTGTACCATAAATCATTCATAGTGGGTGCTATCTAACAAATCCTTCATGCCTGTTTGGGTCTAGGGATATACACTTGTCCCATACCCATTTTCCACCCTTGTGATGCATTTCTCGACCAAGCTCAGACAAGTGATTCGCCACTTCGTCTTTTTGACTGACATCGTCCACACAAGTTTTCACTCTACTTTTAAAAACTCAGCTATACATTAGCCATTTTAGGAAAGATGAATTTAAGACACCATCTTTTATAACCTTGAATGGTGTAATATTTTATAAAACATTGTGAAGCAAAAGCTTATCCTTTAAAAAAATTCTCATGACATTAAGTTATGTCGTTAGACTTTTGGTCCCAATAAAATCAAACAAGTTTTAAAAAGTTTTAAACAACTTTGGGGGTTACAAACTCATATCAACATAACCATAGTAAATCAATAAGATATATAAAAACAAATCTACCAAAAATAATCTAGAACGTTCTACCAAAATTTCGGCATTACCTCTAGCTTAACTGAGAAATAAATTAATTAGAAACTGGATCAGAAATTAATTGATAAATTAATTTGAAATTAATTTATAGAAATTAATTAAAGGGGTGGATTGTAACTAATTAAAGGTATAATTAATAGAAACAAGTCCACGGGGTCGGCCACTAGAAAGCTCCTTAAATTTGGAACCCTAGGAGCCTTCCAGTATAAATAGAAGCTTTGGGGTCAAATCCCAAGGCATCCCAATACTCTAAGTGAGCCCCCACCCTCACTTCTCCTTCCTCCGTCCTCCTTGTCAAAAATCCACAAATCCTTCAAGGGTTTTGAATCGAAATCCTCAAGCTAATAAGGTTTCTACCTGCTTGTTCTTCTAGTGTTCTTGGGTATGAATCATCAGAAGAATTCTAATTTAGATCCTTACATCCAGAAAAATGTATGAATTTATATTCATTTTTTTGTTCATGCAATTGCTTAGAAAATATGATCCTGATTATGAACATGATATGATCTTGTTCGTTACTCCGCTCCATTTATGAGATTTAATCTGTTTTTGTCTTCTGCTGCATGATTAATTGTGTTAATTTGTGAAAATCCCAATAGTGGTATTAAAGCCTCTGTTCTTATGTTGCATGCACACTAGATCAAAACTTGAATTTTTTATTGTTTTGCCTGCTAATATTTCAAAAATCATAGGTATTATGCCAGATAAATCATGAAAATTGCATGTTATGAATTTTTCCTGGCTTAAGATCTAGAAGCACTGTTCATTGAAAATTATGATGGGTTTAGGAAGCCTCCATGGTGGTTGACAACTAGGGTTTACAAACCCTAGATTGCCTTGCAAGGTTCCTAATTTGCATTGTTGCCTTAATTTCCTTATTGCCTAAACTACCTTCTCTTTAATTTAAGTTAATTCAATTAATAATAAAATGGTTTTAATGAAATTAATAGTGAATAATTATATTTTAAATTGTTTAAAATTTAGCCTTAATATATTTTAGAATAGTATCTATATATATATATTATTAAAACTTAAATTAAAACAAAAACATTGGTCAAACTATGACTAGGCTCACCCACTTTAAATGTGTTTGAAGGTTTGAAAAATGATTCTTATGAATTCTAATGAGGTTGGTTTTTAAATGACATTTATTGTCTACCACCCTCACCGCCTATCAATTTTTATATAGTGGACTTACTTAAAGGGTTTGATAAGAAAATGTTTATAAGTTAAAAAGTATTAACTTAAAAAGTATTAAAACAAGAGTCCCGTTTTTATTAAAAATAAAAATATGAATCATTTGCTACCCATGAAAAACGCACATTTTCGTTATGATATGTTGACGGGGCTGTATAGTTAACCGGCACGTCAATCTAGGTCATAGTTGAAGGTGATGTGGCACTCGTGATTCTCAAGCGTATCTTGAGTCGGGGATCATGCGGTTTTTGCATGGCTAATTCACCATCTGATCTATGATCCACTACATCCCTGTCATGGATATGAGATGAGCATAACCAAGATTAACATGCCATTGACCTTAGTCAATGAATCTCACATATCTAGGAATTTCATAGAGACTGAAATTGATAAATGTTTATGTACCTTAATGACCAGTATGATGTTATTACGGGATCCGTCTTCACATCATAACTGGAAGATTTTGGATCTTAGCCATGTTAAATAATAATTGGGTAATTGTTTAAAGGACTAAAAGTAAACCAACTAAAATTATAATTTTATAAGTGTTTGAAGCAAGTGTCGATTCTCCTCCTTCTCCTCCATCACCTGTCTCTGAAAGCTTTAAGAAGTATCTACTAGATATGGATAAGCTTACCGGTCTGAACTATCTAAACTGGCTTTGCACTTGGAATTAGGGGTGAGCGTGGTCCTGGAACCGACCCGACCAGGACCGAACCCGAGCCGGACCGAGACCGAGGGAAGACATTCAATGAAACCGAGGACCGACCAAACTATGGGACTTGGTTTTGGGTACGGGTACGGGTTTGCTCGGGTTTGGTCGGGTTTTACCCGAGTAGGACCAAGCGAAAAAATTTAAAAGGCCTACATTATAATCTTAATGTCTTTTAAACTTTCGGTCGGTTACGTACCCGAGAACCCGACAATACCGAAGGACCAAGACCAAGAAGGACCAAGACCGAGAAGGACCAAGACCAAATTAAGCCACATAAATGGACCAAATACCGACCAAATAACATGGTCGGTTCCTTATCTCGGATCCGGTTCCTCGGTTGTTGGGCTTGGGCTCGGTTCTGAGGACCATTTGCTCATCCCTACTTGGAATATCGTTCTTATGTACGAAGGAAAGTCGTATCTGATTGAGAGTCCCGTCCCAATACTACCACTGCATGGTACTACGAATGAAGTCCGACATCAGCATGACTTCCTAGTTGATGAGTTTGAAGAAGTTCGTTGCCTTATTCTATTGACCATTGACCTCGAGATCCGTAGGGATTTCGAGTTTCTAGGTCCATACTATATAGCAAATCTTCTTGAGAAAAAATTCCAAGAGTCGGTTAGGCAATAACGGATTAGAATCATTGACAGTAGCGTCAACGCATGTGTTCTCAATATTGAGGGATACATTGACAGACTAAACAAACATGGTTATCCTGTTGATCAAGAGTTGAGCACCAGCATCATCCTCGACTCGCTGACTAGCCAGTATGATATGTTCATTCAGATATACCGAACAAGAAAATTAGACAAGTCTATCATAGAAATGCATTACATGTTGACTATGTATGAGTCGTTTATGGGAATAGATAGTTCCACATATCCAGTTGCTTTTGAATTGAGTCCGGTAAGAAAGACATCAAGAAGAGAAGGTCCAAGGCAACTGTTGGGCCAATTCTAAGATGCTTTAACATGAGAATTCATAGGATGGGATACGGTTCAACCAGATACAAAAAGATTGGAAGATGCTCCAAGGCCAAATAGTTGGCAACTCAGGTATATCTATAACTCCATAGCATTTCAACTCTGATCCTTATTTCCTTAATACAGGATGTGTTTCTCATATTTGCACTATATGCAGGAGCTAAGTTGTAACGCCCAGTTTCAACACATAGTATACCCAGAAAAATTTTCCCATTTATAACATAAATAGTATAATTGGGTACTCGTGAGCTCTGGAATCTACAAGAAGTTACCATCGAGAATCGTCCCACGATCCGAGCCGGGCACTACAACTGCTAACCTGCACATAATATAACACACACACGTAAGCTACAAAGCTTAGTGAGTGACAAAACAATGACATGAATAACTTATTTAAATGTTATACATCACCCAATTCGTGGGTGTAGTTATCCCCTACAACAACTCATAAGTACTGGTTAATATAAACATACCAAACCAGCTATATTTAATTATTAATAACTACAAATATTCTTTTTGTAGTTACACTGGTATCTACTGATACCTAGGCTACTAATAAACAAGCACGGTGTAATACAAGTAATACAAGTATACACCTAACCGAAAACTTGGTACCACTACTCGATATCACTACACGGTATTTCTTCACACTGATTTCCAACATGAAATCATCTACTCTACGACCTTTCAGATCGTAAGCCGTAAGGATTTTATATCTATCTTCTCTTCAACTTTTATGATTTTGAATCACTAAGACTCATTACTATCCTTATTGTACTATGAGCATAAAAGCTCTTAATCACATATGTTAGGCAATTAAGCCCCATCTCCTAGCCACGTAAGCTAATAGACGTTTCACAGAGGTTTTTACCATATGTTAGGTAACTAAACTCAACCGCTTAGCCATAAAGGCTATTATATTTGGACACTGAGTCCAATCTCCTAGCCACAGAGGCCGTATATTTGGATATCAAATCCAATCTCCTAGTCACAGAGGTCGTAGATTTGGATATCAAATCCAATCTCCTAGCCACGGAGGCCGTATATTTGGATATCAAATCCAATCTCCTAGCCACGGAGGCCGTATATTTGGATATCAAATCCAATCTCCTAGCCACGGAGGCCGTATATTTGGAACCGTATAGGTCCTCACTCGACCACTAAAGTCTGCATGAACCGTACAAGTTCCCACGATGTATCTTTGGTAATTTAACCCAATCACTTGCCACAAAGGTTCAACATCATGACTGTAAGGTACTCGTACCCAATAGTTTCTGCATACCTGTAAAATCACAAGTATCGTATACACACTACATCATACTACATATATTTCACCATATATATTCATTTTGCATACTTCTATATGGATGCTAAGTATCCTTTTAGCAAACCATTAATATCTTAGTTGTACCTATTCACAAAGTACTCATCTAGTGATATATAAACCTTACCTCAAATACATACGAGATTCTCATCTCAATGCTGGTTACTTCACATCATAACCACAAACTTCTAACACATATAATCACATAGGCTTATCTATGTGTCTACATAGTTTACATGTAATTTACTACATGTATCATCTTGTGTATAGCAACAAAACTCACCTGTAATAACAAGTTATTTCTGACACTTGATACACCCGGATTACATAGTATTCGTATATAGTAATCTTTACATACTTGTGAATCAATCTAGCATCATATACACACATAACATGTTACAACTAACATGTAGGTAGGTTTACTCACCTGATTTGAAGTTCTATACGATTTTAGCTAACACCACAGTAGGTACAAACGATCCCTCAACATTTTCCAGCACCTACATAACCAAACACATACCAAGTAGAGGTGAATACCTTGTTTTTCTACCATCCAACCTTGAAACTTGATCACAACAGTCAAGGCTCGGGATTAGAATGTTTCAAAACATCCAAACAACTACTACATACTCAATTTTCAACTAATCACAGGTGGTTCATCATAACCACTCGAAATCAACCCAAAACAACCAAATCAACCGTTCAAAAGGGCTAATATAAACTTTACCTTCAATAAGCGAGATATCAAAAATTACTTCAATCTTTTGCGTTCTAGCCTTCCGATTTGGTCCTAATACGAAGAGGGAATGTTTCTAGGGTTTTGGGAGTGTTTTTGTTCGAGAATTTCTGCTCAAATGACTCTAAATCGCGAATATAAAGTGTGGGGTCTATGCGCAGGACGGCCCGTGTCCAAGTTACACGGCCCGTGTAACTTGCAGGATGCTTTAAAAATTGGTCTGCAGGAAACACGACCCGTGTCCAAAGTACACGAACCGTGTAATTCTCGGTAAGATATCATCGACCTTTTACACGACCCGTGCTCAATTTACACGGCTCGTGTAACCTATTTTTGGCGTTTTTCGCACGAAAACTCTACCCAAAAGGTGTTCTAATCACCCAAACACTTATAACATCATTTTAAATCATAATTACACTATGATTAACATATATTTACTTACCAAAAGTAATGTGGTGGTACATAAGTGGAATCGGGGAAGCTAAAGCATAGGAGCTTGTTCGGATCATGAGAGACCAGAGCACTGTTCAAAATATTATCATATTTTCATTGTTTGAGGATAATTAGTTTAGTTTTAATAGAAATAGTTGTTTTATTCAAAATATTATCCTTGAAATATGTATGAATGTGTTGGTTGCATAAGTAGTAATAATTTGAATGTTGATACATCCAAAAGTGTGTTGGATATATAATTGTATTTGTATGATTGTTTGAATTGGATTTAAATAAGAATTGCATAACCTAAAGATCCAAGTGGACAGGATTTTGGAATCATTTGACTTAGAGTCATATGATGAATGCAATTCTTAATTAAATTAGAAAGGTTGACAAATTCATAATTCACATAGAGATGTGAAAGAAATAAAGATTATTAGGCAACATCAACACTAGTCTTTGTGGACTTTCTGGATCTACCATTATACACAATAAATAACACTTCATTGCATTTGCTGAACAGTTTGGAAAGAATAACTTTGTTTATTGGAGTAAACATTAGTTAGAAACTTTGAATTAATTCAAAGGTTTCAAAGTGAAGTATAAAAATCAACAAAGTAGAAGCATCTGAGTAATAAGTTACACGAACATCTAAGGAAATGTGAATCTGTTTCACAGTCATCTCCTCCCAAAACACTACAATGATGTGTCAAGATACACTTCAAATCATGTTTCGAAAAGTTAGACATTAGAGAGCACAAAGACCTTAACACCACTTTGTAATTAAGTAGGTTGCACAGACAACATCTAAAATGTGAAGTGGGGTTCATCCCTCACTAGCACACATAAAATTCTGGGGTTATGAAGTGTTTATCTGAAACTCATAACTAGCCTGAACCCAATCAGAAAGTGTCGTTTCATTGGTCATCCCACAAGTCCTTTCGATACATATTTTATAAGTCAATTGTGAACAAAGTGTTTGTGTCTCAAAGAAGTGTTTCTTCAGAAAGAGCTCATATCCAAAGAAGCCGGTGGGAGTATAGAATGATCTTGAAGGGGTTCAAGAGTCAGCCAATGAAGGGACCTTAGTTAACACTAACACTTAAACTAGAGGATAAGAATCATGTGAAAGAGAACTTGACATACATACACCTCTTTTACAAATCCAATAGAGTTAGTCACTCTCATGAGTATTATGGTGACGTACTAATTAGTAGTAAAACACTAGGTTAGTAAGGATGAGTTATCCAGCTACATGGAAGCATTGGTGAGCCCAGTAGCCGCCAAATAAAAGAGAACTTAGAAAGAGAGAGTCAGTCTATGTTTGATCGATCTAACACCTGGTGTGAAAACCAGTGGCAGTAATTGGATCGTCAAAGGAAAATTTACATAGATAGAAATGTACACACATTCGAAGCCAGATTGGTTGAGTATTGCCACACTCATATTCAAGAAATTGATTCCAAGGAAAGGCACTCTCATCAGCAAATGAGAAAGAATCTGTTAGGATATTATTTGCCACATGTACATTTTATGTGACATGGAAAAGTGGATGTTTTGAGACCGCTTTCCTTAAATGGAAAACAAAGGGGTTGTGCATATGGAACAACCAAGAGGTTTTTGAACACGCCAAAATACTCGAATAGAGTGTACAAAGCATCAAAGATTCATCTGTAGAATCAAACAAGCACCTTGCAGCTAGAATCCTTGTGGTCATGAAGTATGCCAAGTAGTTTGGATTTTTCATAAAGCATAGATAATTCCTTTAATCATGTCAAAACTAGTGGGACTAATGTTGTAGTCTTCTTGGTATTATTAGACCTAATTTAAACTCCAATTCAATTCATTTAATATATCTTCTATTTTTTTTCTAAATCCATGACTAGTCAAATCTACTTAGGGTATGTTTGGCCAATTTGACGCTTTTAGTCATTATGACAAAATTTCTCACATTTGGTTACAATTTGATTTTAAAATTATATTTGGCTCATTTATTCACAATATAAAATATAACAAGATATTAAATTTAGTTATTAATTTTTGTTCTTTATTTACAAAATAATTTTTATTTGTAGGTTTAAGCTCAAAACTCCTAGGCCCAAAACACGGATGTTACAATTATCCACCCCTTAAAAGGATTCCGTCCCCGGAATCAATAATAAGAAATAAAGTACTAATTTTTCCAAAATCTTAAAAGTCATTATTAGTTTTTTTTAAATATTATAACTCAAAATACCTTAAATTCCACTTTTGTAAAATCCCGTTACTTCCAAGAATTGTTTATCCAAAATTTTCATTTCATAAACGTTCCTCTTAAAAATGAAACGTTAAATTTCAAATCTTTCAAGTTTTGACTCGCTGTCCTTTCAAAAACATAAACACTCCGCTTTATGGTTCATGTTTGGAAAAGACCATTCTTTGAAAATTTAATTAACTTCATGAAAAAACATTGCTCAGATTTCGCATCCTTTATGTAAAACAATAAATTTTCCAAATCCATATTGAAACGTGATTCCATCAAAATACTAATAAAATTCCAAAGAGATCACCAATCCCCGGTATTCCTGCCGATAAAGAATTTAATACCCATTTTTCAACAAAATCTCAAAAGTTGTACCTAAGTTTAAAACTTTATAAAAGTTGAAGTGCCATAAATTTCACTTTGTAAAACTGTTTTACTTCAAAGAACTACTTGTCTCGATTTTCTTTTCAATAATTGCTCTTCTTTAAAATATGCAACTATCAAATTGTAAAAAAAATTTCAACTCGACCCTTTGTTTTACAAAAGATTTGAACACTCAACTTTGTGGTAAATATTTTGAGGAAACCGTTCGTTATGAGAAAATTTCAATAAACCTTTGTGAAAAGAAGATACCCCTTCAAATTCGTACACTTTATGTAAAACAGTAAAGTTTCAAACTTATTTGGAAACATATTTTCATTGAATTTATTAACAAAATCTCAAAGAGATCATCACTCCTGGGTATTCACTGCTGATTCATGATGGCCCCTTCGCCATTCACTTTATAAAAGTCTTGCATTTTGTGAGATATTCTCGTCCAATCTATTTATAAAAATTTTCTCAAAATTTTAACAACATTTTTGAAAAGATTGGCCTTATGTCATTCTTAAGTTCTTATTACGGTAAGTTATTCGCTACTTCACACACCCCAAGGTGATTAACGGTTTGATCCTATGGCTTCTAGTCTCATCATGCATCCATGTCTCTTCACCCTAACATGAATTAGATCACTATTTCCATAAAGTTTCATTGGTCACTAAGCCATTGCTAACTACCAAAGAACCTAATTATCTAAGTCCTCCTTGTGTCTTACATTAAGGTTTCTCTAGTTCAAGCATTAAGGCGCAAACCATGCTACTCTTACATACACTTAGTCTTCTAGGGGTAAGGCAAGGTCACCAGCTTGAACACCAAAAAGATGTCGGATGGGTCTCAAAAGAAGGTAAAGGTAAGGAAGAAAGGTTTAAGGGTCACAACAAAGAATTTCTTCAACAGCTCTAAGTCTTCACCTACCATCCACTTCGCTAACACCATGCTCATCATGCTCCTTGCTTGCCCAAGGTTGACACTACGATTCCCCTAGTCTTCTAACACTCCTTCATCCCTTAATCGACTCCTCAAGGTCCACCATCTTGTAAATCTCACTACTCTTCGAGCTTCATCCAATATAAGTTGTCCCTTTATTCGCCTTCTATCATCCTTAGAAGTTTCTGTTGGGTGTTGAAATCAATTTAGATTTGAATAATGACTATTGTTCTACCAGTTCTATCAGGGTTTAACAATCACACACGAGTAATATAAAGCAAATAGATGAACAATGTGAATTGAATAACTTGTGTCGAATGCTTGATTATAACTTTAGGGGTTTACAATGGGGTATTACAATCGCATTCTACACGGTATGGTATCACTGATATTTATACTATATCAGTGATACGCATAGTACAACTTTTTAAAGAGAATATCCTATCAATGTACTACCCAATAGGACAAGAGATTCATGCACCACATATTGTACTATACACGTGCACACAAAAGGTTGACAGGTTGTGAAGTCTTCGGATCCTCCGTGCATCACACTTCGGAGTCTTCAGACTTTGAGGTCTTCTATTTCTTTATTACTTCGGAGGTATAGATAGGAGGACTTCGGATGGTTGGGCACTTCAGCACAAATAGGCTCAACAATCTCCCCCTTTGTGTGAAGTGCATCTGAAGCCTATCTTTGTTGACGGTAGTGTTTCTTGTAGGCCTGCTTTAAGGTGTGCCTCACTGTCAACCACCAGTTGAGGTGTTCCCTTACTTTCTTTTTCTCTTGCCAGTTGTTCACAAAGCAGTTATTGACCAGGGCAAGAACTTGTTTGATAGACTCCGAAGGGAAACGACCCATAAAGTCAATATCAAAGAATTTAGTCACCATGGTTTCATTGTCATGGGACAAACCTTTGAACACCACACCCCAGGGCTTGTCAACAATCTGCCCAGCCTTCAAATGTTCAAAATTTTCTATTGTGGTTGGTGGGGGTGCAAGAGATTGATTGAAGAGCTCGGCCACAAAAATGTCGAACCTGGTCACTCTTAAAAGATAGTTTCTGAAGAAGGAGGAGATGTGAGTTTTGGCTGTTGTGAAGACCCCCATATCCTCGCACTCATTGCCTGCCGAGAACTTCAGGATGTTAAGAAGAGTTATGAAGTCTGAAGGATTCATAATCGGGAAGTCAGCAATGGTGAACTTCGACTCTTCATCTTCATTAGCACCCCGAAGTACAAAAAAGTTTAGGTTCTGAAAACCTACATATTCCTCTCCTCTCTTGATATAAATTATTTTCACTCTTTTCTTCTCACTCCATACATAGTTTGGAGCTTGGATGAACTTTGCATCGAATGCAACCTTTCTTGTCTTGTATTCCAGCAGCTTATCTTTTGGTACATTCCTTTCAAATTGCAGAAAGGCGAATGTCTTTGGATTGTAGGGGAGATCTAGCTGCTAGTTTTTGCCGTTCTTTGTTTCCAGGCTCTTGAGTTGAAGCCTGTTATTAACATGGAAGTCATTGAAACCGATGGCCTTGATTAGCTCCTCGGTCCACGTCTGGTTTTCAATGGCGATCCTGTTTATCTCGAGGATCTTCTTGTACTCCTCTTCCCTTTCCCGATTGACTTGCTCCATGTAAGGAGCAATCCGAATTTCTTTCACCAAAGGCCGCAAACTGGAACCACATGCTTCAGTTGTCATTTTGGTTCCGAAGATGGGGCCAGCCTTAGACGGAATTGGAGGAATAAAGGGTGGTGTACCCAAGATTGTTGATTGTTGTTCTGTTGTTGTTGTTACCAGGGCTTCAGAGGTTACGGTTTCTCCGGCTTGAGACCCAAGGACTTCGGCTTCTCCCCCTTGTGAAGGATGAACAATGTGTTCACCCTGAGCAGTTAACTGGGGTCTCCCTTTTCGGCCTGTGATTTCTCTATTTTCAAGGAGACGTTGATCATGGGTTGAAGGGTGGTCTTCAACTTTGTGACCACATCGGTGATGATGTCCTGGTTGGTGGTTCGGAGCTCTTTGGCAAAAGTGGCAACTGCGGAGGAAGACAATTCCGCAGTGAGCTCTTCCACATGTTTGTGGGCATCAGACAGGTGTTTGGCAAACCCTGTCTGGTATTGAGAGTTGAAGGACTCAGTTGATGTCCTAAGATCATGCAGCTCCTTGGTCACTTCGGAGTTAGATAACTCCATTTTTCTCACCAGCTCCTCAATCTGTTTATCAGTTTGCTCATTAAGGAGTCGGTGCTTCTCATTTATCTACTCAACAGCTGTGTTGAGCTTCCCTTCAATGGCCCTTTGGATTTATATTTGTTTCTCCAGAACACGTTGTTCTGAAGCCTTGACCAATTCTTCCATTTTCTCGGTCAAGGATTTTTGGACCTCAGCAATCAGGTCCTCAACACTAGCTTTAGGCTTCTTTGTGGGATCGAAGCCAGTGTTGGTTTGCAACAGGACATCCAGTTTTCGGTTGAGGATTTTGTATTGTTTCCCCAAGATGAAGTCTGTATCATCCAGACTTTCATCATCGTTTTCTTCAATGGTGATAGGTGCCATGTGGAAGGCAGCATTGGCCTCTTCGGTGGATGGTGGTTGTGAGGAAATGTTGGCTTCAAAATCGAAGTCATCTTGGAATGGATAATCCGGCAGGGATGTATCCTGACCAGTTGTGGAAGTGTTCAAAAATGGATCCGAAGCGGATGAAATCAGTGGTGTTTCGATGGAGGTTGACTTCGGTGGTGGTGGAGGTGGCACTTCGGATGAAGTTGTGTGGATTGTTGTTGTTTGTTGAGCACTTGTGGGAGGAGGAGGTGGTGGAGTTTTTGTATGATGAGTTGTTGGTGGTCTGGTTGTTTTAGGTGGTGATTGTGGTTCAGTAGTGTTTGGTGGAGTGGGTGGTCTTGTTTCATGGATTGTTGAGGATTGATGTTCTTCTTCTTCTGGAATGGCTTCGGGGTTTTTCTCAGACTCCGAAGACTCATCCCTGATGACCAATTTCCTTGACCTCTTTGGTTGTTTCCTCTTTGGAGTGGTCTACTCCGAAGCCTTTCTCTTTTTCTCAATTTCCTTTGGACCACTTGGTCTACCAGCTGTTTTCTTCTTGCCCTTAGCTTTTGTTTGGGCCTTTGTTGCTGCAGTCTGAATCCCTTCCTGAGTAACATCACGTACAGGGTATGGAATAATAAGAGTATTCCTGTATGTGTTTACCTCATTGCACTCCAAGGGAACTTTGGAGAGCATAGCCTTAGGAATTTGGGCACAGAAGGTTGCAAGTTCTTCATCTAGGGCAGGAATTGCGATTGGAGTGAATTTCATCTCAGTGAGTGAGGGATCAGGAACATACCCTGCTTGCTGGTAGTGGGCATGTACAAAAATCGCCCAGAATCTGGGATTTGCAATTTTTGTTCCCTTCAAGCTATGGTTTATGCGGGATCAGAAATCATCCCAGAGAATGGATACGAAATCTACTTTAACATCATAGTAGATTCCATAGAGGAGGCCTTGGAATGCAACGCTTGCCGAGTCCAATCCAGAGGTTCTTCCAAAAAGACATCTAAGGAAGATACTGAAGAAGTATCTCCAAAGATCAGGAAGTTGATTTTTCTTGAAAGTGTTGATCCTTTCAAGCAGGGGTTCATACCCCATCTCGTTGAACATGGCGACCAGTTGATCAGCAAACGGGACCACCATTTCTTTCGAGTTGTAGACTGGAAGATGAAGAGCTTCAACAAACTTCTCCTTGGTCAGTTGTATCTTCTTGGTCTTGACCTTGGAGTCGACAGCCTCATAAAACACAGATTTGACTTGGTTGTTGGAGTCAAATAGAGCATCTGATGTGTAGTGTGCCCTGTGAACCAGAGTCGCAGGGATAGAGGGAGTGTAGGTTAAAGCATAACCGAGAACAGACCTTTTCAGACATTCCACCAATGCATCAATCGGTTGAGGGTAAAGCTTTAGATCGTTGTGGAGAACCAGATTCGCGGACTGGTTCTTGAGAACAGGGATGGAGATTGCTTCAGTTGTTTGAGATGATGCTTCAGCCATTGTTGAGGTGTTTGAGGAAGACGAGTGAACTTAGGGTTCTTGAGAGAATATTGCAGAGAAGTTCTGAGAGTAATGATCGCGTAAAGAGATGAACAGATGGGTCGTGAGGTATATATAGTATTCGTGGTCCCAAGGCCATTTAATGCGCGTGGGAAACGGTCCACTAATAGTATGACACATCAGCACCCCGCCGTTCCACTTTTCCTGCAAAAACGTAACCGTACGTCTGTCAGTCATCATTATTTGAAATTGAATCGCCATATTCACAAGATCTTCTTGTTAGGATTCGCCACGATTGTCTCAGTGACAACTGTGTAACAACGGTTATTAAATTTAAAAGAATGTTTGTCTCTGAGACAATCATAAATGTGGAAATCAATAGAGCAATAAATTGACTTCGGTGCTTTGAAGAAAATTATGACCGTTATAAGTACTCATCGGAGTGAGGTGATAAAGTTATGATTAACTCCGAAGAGCGTAGTCTTCACTTAAGGTGATTTGTTAGGACACCGAAGTCCATTGGGTTTCTCTTGGTTTTTCTTTGAAATTTTGGTTTTACTTTTGAGTGATGCAGTATGACGTTTATCCTTGACTTCCTGGAATATTATGAAAAGATGATTTAACAAGTTAATGTCCAGAATCATTCGAATCATGTTGGAAGTCTATTTTTCATTTTAAAGGTTGTTTGATTCAATATCAGTCATGAATATATAAGTCTAATCACCCCATCACTAACTTGATTTTGCATTTTGCAACATGGTTTGAGTTGTGCTTTTGTGTTTCAAATTTTTCATACATAATAATGGTAACATTTTATGCTTTTGAAATTTAAAGAACTTTTCATTCCTGAGTTGAACATCAGAAGTGTTTTTATAAATTAGATTGTTTTTGATCAACCTTTTTGAAAAATCTATTCCCTTTCATCAAATAAAGTGTTTGGATACTAAGCTCTGATGACAAGCCTTTGAGCTTCGTACACCACTCCAACTTTATCATTTAAGATAGACTACTTGAAATGTTCATATTCTCTACAAAGTACTCGACTATGTTATAGGAGCTCCCTGTATCGTTATTTAAAACAGATGAATACGCCTTTGAGTGCTGATTTCTCTTTCTTTTTGCACTCCCTAATTATCTTTTTGTTTTGCTTGTTGTCTTTGAGTCTTTTGACAAATTGTTTTCTGTTTATATTTTTGATGATTTTCAATTTTTCCTTTTGATCTTTTCAATTTTGGATTTCCTTATCCGAAGATGCAAAATTTTCACCATCTAGTTTCTTTCTTGGTGCCTTTTGGTTTTGTTTTATACAATCCTTGAGTGTGAAAAGCTTCTTTTAGTTCAATTTTGTACCATTAATGAAAAGAATTTTTAAATTTTCTTATCAGACAATGTTGGTACTATTTTTGAAGAAAACTTCGGAACACTTGAGTTATCCTGTGTAGTTTTGAGGCTACATGATTAATTTGAAGTTGAAGCGAGTCAAGTTCAGAAGGGAGGTTAGAAATAGACACTTTGTTAAAGATATTGGAATCAAACAAGGCTTCAAATTGTAAAATAGCCTTAACCTCATTTCGAAGTTTGTTTTCTTACCAATGTTTCAAGTCGAATCCTAAGTACCTTTTAGTGCAATAAGGTATGATTATCAGAATCTAAAATCAAAGTTTTGTCCTTTACTTAGTTAATTCATGAAGGTAAGATTCAACTTTGTCATTGTGCATCAGACTTTTCTCAAAACTTAGTGCGAAGGCATAAAACTTTATTTCTCTTATTTTTGAATTTTCTTTGACTTAAAAACTTTTTAATTTTGTCCTTAACAAGTGAAGTCAAAATATGTTTAGGTGAAATTTTTCCATTTTCATGATTTTATTTGACAGAAAATTTTGTTCCGCAGAATTCCGAAGTGAAATTTTACTTCGAAGAGCAACGGTGGAACTCTAAGTGATTTTTCTTGTTCTACTCCGATGAGCTCCGAAGCGATGAAACTCTTCGGAGCGCTGTGGTGTTTTGTGATTTTACAAATTTTCAAACTGAAGTAAGGAGTGATAGTGAGCAAATCTGAGATTTATTGAAGAGTGGATCCATCTATCATTCCAAGTCCACAAACTATTCTTGTGAATGCCTCTTCATTCAGGGCCTTTGTGAAGATATCTGCCAGTTGTTCTGTGGTGTGAACAAAATGCACCGTAATATTCCCCTCCTCAACATGACTTTTGATGAAGTGATATCGAAGAGCTATATGCTTCGTCTTGGAATGTTGAACTGGATTGTGGCATATGCGAATTGCACTTTGGGAGTCACAGAACAAATGTATTTTTCTCATGTTGATGGCATACTCTTTCAGTTGGCTTTGGATCTAAATGATTTGTGAAGTACATGTTGCGGCTGCTACATACTCTGCTTCTGCTGTAGAGATAGAGACACAAGTTTGCTTCTTGGATTGCCAGATAATTAGCTTTCCATCTAAGAATTGACAACCCCCCGAAGTGCTCTTGCGATCAATAGAGCATCCACCAAGGTCTGAGTCTGAGTAAGCTTGTATGTAAAAGCCAGAATTTGCTGGGTACCACAGGCCATAAGCAGGTGTGCCATGAAGATATCGAAAGATTGTCTTAACCGCAGCCAAATGAGGTTCTCTTGGGTCAGCCTGATATCTTGCACAATTGCATACTGCGAACATGATATCAGGGCGACTGGCTGTGAGATAAAGCAGTGATCCAATCATACTTCGGTACTGCTGTATGTTTGTCTTCGGTTTGTCCAATGAAGGATTCAACCTTGTACCTGCAGGCAGGGGAACTTTTGCTTTGGAGCAGTTGGTCATCCTGAAGTGTTCAAGCAAACTCTTCGTGTACTTTTGTTGATTGATGAAAATCCCCTCCTTGGATTGTTTTATTTGTAATCCAAGAAAGAAGTTAATCTTACCCATCATACTCATTTGAAATTTGCTTTTCATTAGTTTTTCAAAATCTTTTGACTAATTGGGGTCAGTGGATCCGAAGATTATGTCATCCACATAAATTTGGACTAACATCAAATGAGATCCAACTTTCTTTCTGAAAAGTGTTGGATCCACTGAACCTTATTTAAAGCTTGATTCTTTTAAAAATTTTGTCAAGGTCTCATACCAAGCTCTTGGAGCTTGTTTTAAACCATAGACAGCCTTGTCTAGCACATAGCAATGGTTTGGATGTTCTTTACTTTCAAAGCCAGGTGGTTGTTCAACAAAAACGGTTTCCTCGAGATCACCATTCAGAAAGGCACATTTTACATCCATTTGATAGACATCAAAGTTTTTATGTGCAGCATAAGCTAAAAATATCCGAACTGATTCGAGTCTGGCAACAGGAGCAAATGTTTCTTTGTAATCAATCCCCTCCTGTTGACAATAACCCTTGACAACCAATCTTGCTTTGTTCCGAACCACATTTCCTTCGGTGTCTAGTTTGTTTCTGTACACCCATTTCAGACCAACAATTGAAGCATTTTCCGGTTTTGGAATAAGCCACCAAACTTTGTTTCTTTCAAATTCTGCTAATTCCAATTGCATAGCTTCAATCCAGTCTGAATGATCAAATGCATCTTTAACATTCTTAGGTTCTACCTTAGGAATAAAGACATTGAACATGTACAACTCGGTGGTTTTGTTAAGATCTAGTTGTCTTTGGTGAAGTTGTGCACGAGTCAATACTTTATCTCGAACATTACCGATGACAAGTGATGGTGGATGATTTCTTGTCCATTTGTCCAAGGGAGGATAATTTGGATCAAAGTCAGGTGGTCCTTCAGAATCAATGTCTTCGATGTCTGAAGGATACCCCGAAGTAGAAGGGAAATCATCCATGATTAAATGATTGTTTGAATTAATTGTGTTAGAGTGTGGTGTGTGCATTTGTGAAGTAGAGTTTAGAGTGTTCTCCCCCTCGACATGTGTTGGTGTTGAGGAAGTGGTAGCTTTAGCCGAAGAAATTTGTGTTGCTGAGTTCGGAGTGGTAATCTCTGGCTCCCCCTGGACTGTTGGATACTGGTTCATGATATTAGAGATTTCCTGTGGAAGTGAGGTAGGAATGTTGGCTTCCCTTGGACTGTGGTATGGCTCCCCCTCAACACTTGCATTTCCTTCACTTCGGTTAGATGGCTCCCCCTCAACAGATGACGGTCGATGTACACTACTTGAGGAAGAATCATCAGGTACATCTATAAGTTTGGACAATTCGGATATATGGTTGTCAAGTGCACTGGCTTCAGAGTCCACAGCCCTTACAGGTGGATCGAACAAAAGTGAGAAGTCTGTATCAAATGTAGTGATTGGTGGAGCATCCACAGCAGGTTTTGGAAAGATGGATGACATGGGGAATGGATGCAAAGACTTTTTGATGTAGTAGTCATCAAACCTCAGGTTGAAGGTTTCTTCGATTTTTCGGGTTCTTTTGTTCATGACACTGTAAGCTTTTGAGTCTTGAAAGTATCCAAGGAAGATTCCTTCTTCTGACTTATCATTGAACTTGGACAAGTGATCCTTCAAGTTCAAGATAAAACACCTACAACCGAAGATGTGAAGAAATTTGACATTTGGTTTTCTTCGGTTGAGAACTTCGTAAGGTGTGATATGAAATCGCTTGTGAATGTAGGATCTATTTTGAGTAAAGCACGCAGTAGAAATGGCTTCAGCCCAGAAGTACATAGGCAAGTTTGCAAAATTTAGCATAGTTCTAGCTGCTTCACACAAGGAACGATTTCTCCTTTCCACAACACCATTTTGTTGAGGAGTATAGGGTGCAGAGAAGTTGTGACTAATTCCTTTTGTTTTTAAGAATCCATCTAGAGTTTGATTCTTGAACTCCGAACCGTTGTCACTATGCACAGTTTGGATTTTCTTGTTGAGCATCAATTCCATTTTCTTTATGTAGCTAATGATTTCTTCAGCAGCATCTGATTTGTTTCTTAGGAATAAAACCCAAGTAAACCTTGAATAATAATCAACTATCACAAGAATGTATTTCTTCTTTCCAATTGACTCAACTGCAGATGGACCACACAAGTCTATGTAAAGAAGAGAAAGGGATTCGGTGATTTTGGGATTGATCACTGTTGGATGCCTTTGTTTTGTTTGCTTCCCATGTTCACAAGCAGAAAAAAGAGTGTCGTTATCAAATTTGAGAGCAGGCATTCCTCGAACCAAATCCATAGCCACTAACTTGTTTAAATCTTTGAAGTTCAGATGAGCAAGTCTTCGGTGCCATAGCCAGCTGACATCGGAGTTGGCTTTTGAGAGAAGACACAAAGATTGCCCACCGGTTACAGGCTTTAGATTCAAGGGAAACATTGATCCCTTCCTTTCAGATTTTAGCAAAACTTCTTTTGTTTCTTCTTTTGTGATTACGCTCCCCTGGTTGTTGAATGTAACAGCATTGCCCGTTCCAACCACCAATTGAGATATACTCACAAGATTGTGTTTTAACCCTTTAACAAATGCCACTCTGCTGATTGTGAATTGACCAATTGTTATTTTACCATAACCCCGAATTGGACATGTTTCATTATTACCAAAGCGAACATTTCCAGCATCATCCAAAGTCCTGTAATCCCTGAGATATTCCTTCTTCCCAGTCATGTGTCTTGAGCAGCCACTATCCATGTACC
Organism: Cichorium intybus; assembly: GCA_023525715.1. NCBI lineage: Eukaryota > Viridiplantae > Streptophyta > Magnoliopsida > Asterales > Asteraceae > Cichorium > Cichorium intybus. Next base: position 59,077,542 of record CM042016.1, on the reverse strand, counting down.
ATTTAGAATCATACCGCTCATTTGACATAACCTGCAATCAATCAAGAAGGAGTTGGTACCTAATCAATCTTGGGTCCTCAGGGTAAGCAAAGGATTCTTGAATCCATTTTTCTACAGCCTCTTCAGAAATTTCATTAGCATTTAAATTAATCAGATTCTCCGAAGCCACATGTGATGAGCAAGATTCCGAAGTGTCTGAGCATGATTCAGAAGAGCTTTTTGTCAAATTAGATGAGTCCGAAGTGACTGACAAACTACAAATCTTCAGAACCCATTCTTGTTTGGAAGTGATTGACTTCGAGGATTTTGATGTTTTCTTTTTACTTGAAAGTTTTGAATTCATTGAAGATTTTGAAGTTTTTGTTCTTACAGTTAAGTTTTCTTTCAAATCATTCCTTTTCCAATTTTGTTTTGGTTTTTCAATTGTTGACTTCGTTGAGATTGAGCTGCACAGCGTAGAGGTACAAAGGTACTCTTCGTATGCTAATTTGAAGTCATTTAGTGACAGATTCTTATCTTTAAATAGGTCCAAATTTTTGTCTAACCACTGATGAAATGTATCTATGAAATTGTTACCTTTTGAAAATGTTTTCTTTGTGGGTTTTTGAAATTTTGGATTGGGAAAGTTGGGTTTTGTTGGTGTAAAAGTTGGTTTTTCCTTTTGATTTATGACTTCTGAAGCCTTTGAGTTAAAGGGTTTTGTTCCTGAACTTGAAGCAATTGCTTCATTTTGTTTCAAACCTCCGAAAAACATCCATCTTCGGAGCTGCGGGTTTTTCCACGACTTGAATTTGTTTGTAGTTTTGATTAGTGTAGATGTGACTATCATTTTTGAGATTTAAAAGGTGTGACATATTTTTAGGAATCTTTTCTTTTTCATAACATAGACGATTGTAGATGTTATGGCCATACAAATCTTGTTTTCTTATGTTGACTTTAACTTCAATTCTTTCATTCATTTCGTTTTCAACCATTTTAGAAGAAGAGAAGAATCCTTCCTCAGTGACTGTGGAATTATCCTCCTCAAGAAGTTTTTCTAAATCTTTTTCAACCAAAGGTGATCCACCTGGTTTCACAAAGATGGCATTTTTGAAATAAGATATCTTTGGATAGATACAAGCCACATGAACTAGCCTTTTTGAATTGTCCTTGAGATATTGATCATAAGAGACACAAGCGTCTGAGATTTGTATTTTAGATTTCAAAGTTTCTTTGTTTTCAAAGGTTTTTGGTTCACAACCCATTTTTGTTTTTCCTTTGTCCTCAGAAGACGGTTGTGAGATGTCTTCGGAAGGTGATTCGGATACAAAGGATGATTTTAATAATGTCAATGAAGAACAATCAATTTCCTCCATGTCCGAATCGCTTTCAGAATCATTTTCAGATGCGGTTTCAACTGTAACTTTTTCTTTGTTATCAATTTGAGGTACAACCTTTTTCAAGATTGGGATCTCTTGTGGTAAGATTTTCAACAAGTTATCAGCAGTAAGATGTTTTTCTACAGATATCAAACCATGTTTATACGAAGAGTTGATCACTTCGGACCCAGATACTATAGATTCACACTCATAAGATATACTATCAACTTCCTTAAGCTTAAACTCAATAAAAGGTAATAGTTGTCTATGTTGAACATTGCACACATCAGCTGAATGGTAAATACGTGTAATATGAGCATACAAGCATTTTGCAGTTTCACAAAAGATGTTACGTTGTTTCAAAATTACATCATGATTGTTCAAAAGTTTTTCTCTATTTTCTTCTAACAGTGAGATTCTTAGGTTGGACTTTTCTAGGGCTAGCTTCATACTTTCTACTCTCCCCCTCAAGCTAATAATCTCCTGCTCACTGAGTGTCTCCCTATTTTTCACGTCAATAAGCATTTTATGCATCGCAGAACAATCACGAGTTATTTCATTTATGATAGGAGTTGATTGAGAAGTAGGAATTTTAAAAGTTGAGAGAAGTTTTGATACCTGCTCAGGAATGGTCAGGCGTGCTTCATTTGCCATCAGGCATATCTCCTCATCATCATCCGAAGTGTCGTCAGACCAAGTCTTCGGATTCTCATCATCAATCATCTCATTCATCTCAGAAGTCTTGAAACCAAGACCAGCTGTTGCTTCAACCTCCAGCATCTCTTCTTCATTCATCTTCTCTGAAGTGTCCTTTAGAAAGCTCTTACCGACATCATATGCCATGAAAGCACTATGAGTTGGCTTTCTCATTCACTCTAACTTCCTCCATTTTTTCTTGCATAGTATGCTTCGTCCTTCACTTATGGTTTCTTCTCATTTTCTTTGCGAAGCATGCAATCCTTCACAAAATGATTCTTACCATGACAGTAGTTGCAGTCATAGCCTGAATCACCGGAGACCTTTTTCTCTTCAGCTTTCTCTTTGGATGACTCCGAAGCCTTTTTTCGGATGGCTTCGGGGTTGGAGATTTTAAATTTTCATCCTTCGGAGTGAATATTTCTGGTTTGGGTTTGGAATTGAGGTTTCATTTGTTAAAGCTTTTAACAAATGGCTTTCCAGAGTTGTTTTTAAGGAATGGTTTCTTGAATCTATGATTGTTGGCGGCATAGAGAGCAACAGTTTCACCATTATCATCTACCATGTAAGCAGCAATGTCTTCATCACTTGTTTCTTCATCCCCCTTTGAAACAAGGGCAAGTGGACCAGAACCAGCCGTCTCACTTCTGTTGTAACGCCTGGTTTTTCAGCTTGGAATTTACAAGATAATATCACTAGGGATCGTCCCATGATCCAAGCCAAGCGTTACCTATCCTGCAAAACCACATTAAATAAAGGGGTAAGCTATAAAGCTTAGTGAGTAATCTAATCACAGTATGACCTATATGGTCACACACGTTACAGGATCACCGTTCCTGTCAGCTTCACAGTCCTTTCCGACTCGTAATTCACACTGTGAAACTACCGTATTACCCGACGTCGCTCGCTATACATTATCACCCACTGATACTTACTATTAGACTGTCCCACACAGTCTTATCTTACATCGTCACGACTCACGTCTTTAGCTCCTGTCACCTCTTTTATTTATTATTTGGTATTTGGTTTTCACGAATTCTTATACCGTTTCACGGTATACCCACTCACTTAACGGCTTTCTCATATAGGTATGGTCATAGTACATCTATGATTACCTCGTGTTTTATTAATATATGGTAAATCATGCCGTCCCTTGACATGTATTATATATAATTACTTATTCACTCTGCTCAGTATCATCTTGTGATACTTTCGGGTGTATAACTCGAACTCATCCTCACAATAACATGACTGTTTCCCACCCAAGTATTATTAAAATACTTTAATTATACTGCTTTGTATTTCCCTTCAATAATTCCAACATGATGCTCCATGATTCATCAAATAAAGAACGGCCAGGTAGAAGATTAGTTGGGGTGGCAGGATCCTTTCAGCATTTTAGCCTTTCGGAAAATCCAACAACCAGATCCCAAGTAATCGGCCTAGACACCGTCCTCGTAAGTAAATCAATCTGCATTACTTTTGGAATTATGAATTATAGGAAATAGTTTATTACACCCCTCGTATTTTATAATTTAATACATATATATAAACTATTAGGGAGATACGGTAGCGATTACTCACCTGAGATTGGCGTTTTCGCAAAGCCTTGGCACGTTTCCCGTTCCACTCTTCCAACACTTCCCTAGCACTTCGTTATCAGCTACCGCTCGTTTCTCACCTTCCATCATCCTTCCTCACCGTATTTTCCTTACCAGAACACTCCTCTATATCGTATATGTGTTTGGTGTGTGTTGTGAGTTAAAATAAGGCTTGGAACACCTATTTATAGGCCTCTGGACCCTCTTCGCGTCGCGACGGACCCCCGGTCGCGTCGTGACCATTACGTAAGCACTTACCTCATCGCGCACCTCTGTAGAAGCCTTTTTCGGGCCTCGCGTCGCGAGCACTATTCACGTCGCATCGCGAGCACTATTCACGCCGCCGGAGTCCTATTCACTTTTTTTTTTTTTTTTTTTTTTTTGAAAAACGGTCGTTACAAGTTCTCCCCCCTTTATAAGATTCCGTCCCCGGAATCTCCAACATTGACATACACTTATTCTTCACTCAATCATTCTCTATTTCAACATAATACGGTTGTATTAGTAAATCCAAAGGGTATTACAATACTGGCACATTAACCACCTCTAATCAACTAAGCCAACCTATTGAGACTAATAAGTACTCGTTATATAATCTCATATACTCACAATACTGACATCATGGATGCAAGGTACTTGTTATGCATCGTATAATCATATCACAACCCCTGCTCTTAACACCCTCAACAGCTCAGCTATTCACCAAACACCCAACTGTATGTGTGTTAGAACTGCCAGCCAATAAAGCCATCACAACATTTATGTGGTCCCACCACAATTACTGCTCATAAGATCCACAACACATATGTGGTCCAACCAAATGTGGCCCCACTAAATAAGTGGTCACAACCACAAGTACTATTAACCCCCAGAATAAATGGTCACAACTACAAGTTACCAATGGCCCCACGGAATAAGTGGTCCCAACCACAAGTACAAGTAGCCTCATAGCATAAGTGGTCCCAACCACAATACTAGTAGCCCCACCTAATAAGTGGTCCCAACTACAAGTATAAGTGGCCCTACAGAATAAACAGCTTTTTCGCTCTAAAGGCTTAACAGCTAACACACACAACTGCACAGCTCTGCAACCAACCTCATGACAACAAGAATCCTCATATCTGCTTAGCCTCCACAAAATCTCCACCCACAATATGATACCATATCCATAGTTATCATCACCTAATACTCACGTATTCGTCCCCTTCTGAACCCTCTACGATATCGAGTCCCAAAGACTCAACGTACACCCTAGAACTGCCGACCGATTAGGTCATCTCAATACTCACTAAATTTGTATATACTTAATTACTTCTCTGAGTAACTACTCACACTTCTCTTAAATACATTTACTCTTTTTGATTTCCATTAGTCATAACAATAATTTCTTTAGTCGTAAAATGACTATTTTTAAAGGATTATTCCTTTCACACTTTAGTCATAAAATAACTTTTTCAGCAAAATAACTCTTTCTTTGAAATATCTTTCTACTTGTAAAATTCTGGTCATAAAATAACCTTTACATCAGTAGAAAAATCAACTATGTTTTGGGAAAGTACCCCATTACATTATTTGGTAATAACCTCACCTTTATTTTTATTTTTTTAGTGATGATTGGATGGTCCCTGGTACTTAGACATTAACTAAGTAAAATAGTACCCTTAATTCTTCTAGAATGGAAGGAATAAATCAATTAGTCTTATGTTTACTCAGGATATCTTCCAGCCTTATTTCTTTTATGTCTCCGGTGAATTTTCCACATAATCTACTCTACCCAGTATCTCAAGTTATACTCTCTTAATATTCTGAGCCGCGTATACTCAGTACGTCGAGTCATACGTATCTGCTCAAAGTTAACCTACTCAGCACCCAGAGCCGCGCATACTCTGTACGTCGAGTCATGCGTATCTGCTCAAACTCCACCGCTCAGCACTCGGAGCCGCGCATATCATGTACGTCGGATCATGCGTATCTGCTCAGTGCATCTTGCGAACATCTCAATGTTGCTCAGTACGTCGAGCCACCCTTTATCTCTCAATTCCTCAACCCCATATTATCCACATGCTAGACTTAGACATGTCTAGTACTACCACATACCTCAACACTTGTCTCATTTAGAGATTGTATAACTCCTCACGAACTCATTTCTTATAGTTCCTACCATCTCACATCCAATCATCACATACATTTATCACTTTTCTTTGTTATGGCTGTCGCCAAAAACATATATTTTCATAAATCCACCCACCAACTCGTACTTTTAAAATTTTTATTTCAGCTTATACTTTTTCAAAACATTTTCCAAATTATTTTGGACTCAGCTTCAGAACAGCTTGTCAAAATCCTTCGTATTTCTCAGCTATACCCTACTTTTCAAATTTCCCAAAAATTTTCTTTCAAATTAACTTTCAAAACTTTCTTGTTTGACAAAATTTGCATATGGATTTACTTTTAACACCTTTCCCGTATTTGGGAAATACCACACAAACACACTCATTTTCTCCAGTTCTTTTTATCTCTGAAAGAGTTTACTAACATTTTTATTATCATGTTAGAATAAACTGCTTTTATCTACGTTCGACTTTTATCACAATATGTTTGTGATTTTTATATTTTAGCACACAATTCTCATGTGACTATTAATTTGAGTCTAGGGATCTTATCCTAGTTCACTCAAATCTTGGCTCTGATACCAACTTGTAACACCTGGTTTTTCAGCCTGGAATTTACAAGATAATATCACTAGGGATCGTCCCATGATCCAAGCCAAGCGTTACCTATCCTGCAAAACCACATTAAATAAAGGGGTAAGCTATAAAGCTTAGTGAGTAATCTAATCACAGTATGACCTATATGGTCACACACGTTACAGGATCACCGTTCCTGTCAGCTTTACAGTCCTTTCCGACTCGTAATTCACACTGTGAAACTACCGTATTACCCGACGTCGCTCGCTATACATTATCACCCACTGATACTTACTATTAGACTGTCCCACACAGTCTTATCTTACATCGTCACGACTCACGTCTTTAGCTCCTGTCACCTCTTTTATTTATTATTTGGTATTTGGTTTTCACGAATTCTTATACCGTTTCACGGTATACCCACTCACTTAACGGCTTTCTCATATAGGTATGGTCATAGTACATCTATGATTACCTCGTGTTTTATTAATATATGGTAAATCATGCCGTCCCTTGACATGTATTATATATAATTACTTATTCACTCTGCTCAGTATCATCTTGTGATACTTTCGGGTGTATAACTCGAACTCATCCTCACGATAACATGACTGTTTCCCACCCAAGTATTATTAAAATACTTTAATTATACTGCTTTGTATTTCCCTTCAATAATTCCAACATGATGCTCCATGATTCATCAAATAAAGAACGGCCAGGTAGAAGATTAGTTGGGGTGGCAGGATCCTTTCAGCATTTTAGCCTTTCGGAAAATCCAACAACCAGATCCCAAGTAATCGGCCTAGACACCGTCCTCGTAAGTAAATCAATCTGCATTACTTTTGGAATTATGAATTATAGGAAATAGTTTATTACACCCCTCGTATTTTATAATTTAATACATATAAACTATTAGGGAGATACGGTAGCGATTACTCACCTGAGATTGGCGTTTTCGCAAAGCCTTGGCACGTTTCCCGTTCCACTCTTCCAACACTTCCCTAGCACTTCGTTATCAGCTACCGCTCGTTTCTCACCTTCCATCATCCTTCCTCACCGTATTTTCCTTACCAGAACACTCCTCTATATCGTATATGTGTTTGGTGTGTGTTGTGAGTTAAAATAAGGCTTGGAACACCTATTTATAGGCCTCTGGACCCTCTTCGCGTCGCGACGGACCCCCGGTCGCGTCGTGACCATTACGTAAGCACTTACCTCATCGCGCACCTCTCTAGAAGCCTTTTTCGGGCCTCGCGTCGCGAGCACTATTCACGTCGCGTCGCGAGCACTATTCACGCCGCCGGAGTACTATTCACTTTTTTTTTTTTTTTTTTAAAACGGTCGTTACATCTGTGACCCACTACATCTGGTTCGTGTGATTTTAGTAAGTTGTACAGGGCAGCCAGCTTGTACTTTTCAATATTTTCATTGGATTTAACCATGAGCATGATTGGTCTCCACTCCTTGCGAAGACTGTAGAGAAATTTGATGTTGATCTCCTGTTGGCTTCGTGTTTCCCCATACTTGTCTAAGGTGTAAATCATGTTGCTGAGGCGTTCATAACACGCTTCTAGGGACTCGTTTTCTTCTTGTTTAAAGTTCCCGAAGTCTGCAAGAATTTCTTGAACTTTGCTGGTGTGAAGTATTTTATCTCCTCCAAAACGAGGTGCAAGATTATCCCACATCTCTTTGGCGGACTTCACATCAGCAATGTAATGGCTAACATCAGGACCCAAACCACTTCATAGTTCACGTATGGCCCTTTAATCGTTTTCGAGTTTCTTCATATCTGCTGCATTAAGAACTACAGCTTCTTCTCCGTCGGGGACAACGAATCGACCAGCAATGTCTGTATGAGTACCATCAGTCACAGACCTCCATAAGTCTTTATCATGCCCGATAAGATAGTCCTTCATTCTTCCAGCCCAATAATCATAGTAAGAAGTTACTAGAACAGGGGCTTTGGTTGCAGAACCGATAAGGTTTGCATAGTTGAGCATATTGGCATAAGTTGCTGTAGAATCAGTCATTTTGATAAATTTCAATTGGATCTTTTCAGTAAAAACACAAAATAGAGACTTGCAACAGTTACGGAATGCTAGATTTGAGAAACAATTCAAATCTTGAACTGAAGCAATGGAGTAAAGGCTCTACTAACAGGTTTTTGAGCTGACTCGCTCTGATACCACTTGTTAGGTGTTGAAATCAATTTAGATTTGAATAATGACTATTGTTCTACCGGTTCTATCAGGGTTTAACAGTCACACACGAGTAATATAAAGCAAATAGATGAACAAGGTGAATTGAATAACTTGTGCCGAATGCTTGATTATAACTTTAGGGTTTTACAATGGGGTATTACAATTGCATTCTACACGGTATGGTACCACTAATATTTATACTAGATCAGTGATACGCATAGTACAACTTTTTACAGAGAATATCCTATCAGTGTACTACCCAATAGGATAAGAGATTCATGTACCACATATTGTACTATACGCATGCACACAAAAGGTTGACAGGCTGTGAAGTCTTCGGATCCTCCTTGCATCACACTTCGCAGTCTTCAGACTTCGGGGTCTTCTATTTTTTTATTACTTCGGAGGCATAGACAGGAGGACTTCGGATGGTTGGGCACTTCAGCACAAATAGGCTCAACAGTTTCCATTCACACGAATTTGCTCCTCATGTTGCCACGTAGTCCTGATTCTTCAAGGTTGCACTTCATATCTACTTAAGAATCCTCATGCATGCATCCCTTTGCCAAGAATATTTCTGATACCCAAACCGAATTCACTAATTAAATGGTTAAAACCTTGGCACACGCAAGCACTTACTACTATGTTCTAAGTCCAACTACGTAAGAGGTCAAATTGAAACACCCTCGCTTAAACCTTGGCACAGTTTAAGTCTAAGCACTACTCCTAGTACCTAGTTCACTTAAACTCATGCTCTGATACCAAATTGAAACACCCTCGCTTAAGGCTTTTCATAAAACATCATTTTCACCCATGGTTTATCATCATTATTCCATAAAATCATCCTTTAGTGAAAACTTTAGTTTCAACATCTTCAAATAAGTCATTTTCTTTCAAAACCATTTTAAAACACATGGGGTTTAATGCGAAATAATTTAAGTTTAAGTTGCGGAAAACATCGTTGGTCCCATTTTAGATAAAACATTTTAATTTATAAAATAGTGAGGTTGTAACAATTCAAATACCATTACATAGCTCAAATGATACAACACAAACTGTGGCCTTCTAAACATCTAGCTCTTCTAAGGTCATTTAAACTTCTCAACCTGAGTACACATAAAAATAAGTTAGGCAATTGAAATGCCTAGTGAGCTTACCCGAGGTTGACCCATTCAAAGTGGGCAGTGAACTACGACACTCGGGGCAAAACTCCAAAAGTAGTTTTGACACACACTTCAAAAGTTATTTAAAACATCATAAAGATTTACTCAAAAATGGATAGTTATGAGATGCAATGTAATGCATGATTCAACTATCCCAACCCACATCCATCTCATAAAGGTCCAACTCACCACAATGGCACCTACCTAAGTTCACAAACGACAAGCACAAAGCATGTCACTCGATCCCCGTATAGGCTAAACTAGGACTAATGGCCATCACACTAGCCCCATGAGGGTTAGCAACTCCCTCATGCGGTTCCGTATTGTCGGGAACGGTTTTCCCTAAATACAGGGCAATCATGATTTCCCTAAATCTGGGACAATCATCGCATCTTCGTCATAAGGTTCACTCGGTTAATCCCATCCTATATGTAATGCAATGCACAAATAGGATGCTCAAAACATCTTTCAAAACATCATCAAAATCTTTATTTGCAAACATCTTTAGAAACTCATTTTCATGCAATGCACAAGTAGTACTCCCGATAAACTTACCTTCCTTAAGTCTCAAAGAAGGATGTTATCCTCTTGCTTCAACTTCAATTACTCCTCTCCTACAAGAAATAATATTCAACATTACCAATAGCTCTAAGACTAGTTTAACCTCATTAAATAGGGTAACATATTAGTTAAACATGTCCTAGGAGTTACTTAAACATTCCGGACTGTTCAGACTGACACGGGCTGTGTTCCTCCTGACACGGGTCGTGTTAACCAACCAGAAGGTCTCAGACATGCTGACATGGGCCGTGTTCAGTGTACAGTAGCTCCGCTTTTTGGTCCTTTTCACCCCTTTTGACCCAATTCAAGTTCTGATTCTTCCCAAAACTCATGGACATCAAAAGGACATTATTTCAACCTAATTTAATACATTATTAGACTCAATAAACCACCCAATATCATCACCATTGAATCAATTCCATGTTGAGATCATAACATTACTTCATAGCTTTTAACCATGGAATACCCAATTCCATTCATTCAATTGGTGATTACAAGTGGAGATTCATTCTTCCATTCCATGGAATCATTAGGAAATGATTCTCACTCCACTTATACATCCAAATTGATGAAATAAATTCATTCATCCATTAAACAAGAGATCAATTCATCTTCTACATGAATAAAGCCCATTTCAACACTTAATTCTCATTTTCTAGTGATTCAAGGTTTAATACTACAAATCAAAGGTTGGAGTCCTTAGGGAATCATTATAAATGAATCCCCTCATCCAAAATTACCAAATCCAGCCATAAATTTCTAGATTCCTCAACTATTCATCAAATCCCCAAAATCTAGGGTTCATAACACCCAAACAAATCAAGCAATTGAATCTAGAGCATCCATGGATTGAATGTAGACTCCAATCAAGTTAGAAACATCAAATAAACATTGGGGAGTCATAGGAATAACCTCATCCCACCATAAATCTCGAATTGAGTCAAAACCCCAAACCCTAATTCGAATTCAAAGCTAGAAGATGAAGGGTTTATACCTTAGATTGCTATGACACTTCAAGGTTTGCAAGAATCATCAAATCCAAGCTCAAATCTCTCAAGAACTCTTAGAAAATCGCCATCTCCTCTCCTCCTCTCTCTCTCAAATCATGTTTTGGCTGAAATGGGGAAACCCCCATCCAAAAACATGATATCTTTCATAATTGGCAAAATTAGTCCTTGTAGTTTGGTCTTACATTACCCAACACCCAAAAAGTCAATTCTTCTAACTAGAAGTCTCTAAGTTCACAATCATGCCCTAAATATAATTATTTATTTCACTTGAGTCATTCTCTAGGTCAACACTAACCTTTAGTTTCCCAATTTGGCACAAATGGTCCCTTACACTAAAATTCTTCACAATTTAGATCCTTAATGAAATTCAAAGAATTATTAGACCTAATTTAAACTCCAATTCAATTAATTTAATATATCTTCTATTTTTTTCTAAATCCATGACTAGTCAAATCTACTTAGGGTAAGTTTGGCCAATTTGACACTTTTAGTCCTTATGACAAAATTTCTCACATTTGGTTACAATTTGATTTTAAAACTATATTTGGCTTATTTATTCACAATCTAAAATATAACAAGATATTAAATTTAGTTACTAATTTGTTTTCTTTATTTAAAAAATAAATTTTATTTGTAGGTTTAAGCTCAAAACTCCTAGGCCCAAAACACAGAGTGTACAAAGCTTCAAAGATTCATATGTAAAATCAAACAAGCACCTCGCAGCTGGAATCCTTTGTTGGATTTGGTGTCTAAGCCATGACTTATAATTGTGTTTATCTGGTTAATTGAAGCAAAGTCCGTTTGGGTTGCCCTCATAGCTGGAGGATTGATGTAAAGTTCAATAGAGAGAAAGGTTGATTTATATATTGTTTAATAAATCAATAGAAATAAATAAATAGTTTATTAATATATTTAAGTGTTAATATATTAATTAGAAACTATTATAATTAATTGGAAATTAGTCTAGAATTAATTGGATTTAATTTGGGATTAAATTAATTAGTTAAAAATGCAGGGACTGGTTTGTATTTATTCAATAGTTGAATAACTGGAAAGCCAGTTGCGAGGGGCCAAAAGTGGCGCCAACTATGGAGGTTTCTCCATATGTGGCGAAACCCTAATTAGGTTTAGAGGATCTGGTCCAAGTGGTCAACAAGCTTGCCCACTTTGGAGGCTCCTCTAGGGTTTCAGTTGTAACCCTAGGAAGCTATAAAAGGAACCCCCTGGCACCCCTAAAACTTGCACCTCCCTCTACTCTCTGGAACTCTACTAGATTCTCTCCTCCTTGCTTTACGTGTGACTTTCATTTGAGGCAAGATCTCTTTGCTGCTAGCTTCAAGAACAAGATCAAAAAGGTTGGTAATTCTTGTTTTGATCTTTAGAAATAAATGTTGGCCTTAGGATTTTGTTATATGTTCATAAGATAGAAAAACATAGATCCTTGATTAGGTTGCATGTGAACTTAGGGTTTCTAGTTCATTGTTTGTGCAAAACCTTATAGTGGTATCAGAGTTATGCTTTTTTTGTATGAGTTGCTATAACTGTTTGTGCCATAGGGTTTTTTGCGAAAAAATAACCCTTGGCAAAGGCATTGATCGATTTTCATGTTGGGGTTTTGAAACCCTAGCCACCACCCTAGTTGGTCCCCCTTTATTTGCTTGCCTTGATTAGTTAGTTGTTATTTTTGGCGTTTATTGGATAAATAAAATAACTGGAACCCCTTATCTTTCCTCGCAATTTTCAATGACTAGGGATAAGGGTTAGGAAAAATTAATTTAATTAATTTTGTGTTTCCCTTATTTGATTTAATTAGTTTAATTAAATTGTTTAATTAAAAGACTAATTAAATCACTTAAAGATTTAATTTAAATTTTCAAAAAATTCTTAATAATTTGCGAAAATTAGAAATAAATTAAATCTAAAATATTTTAATAAGATTAAAATATATCTTATATATTTATGATTAAAAGTTAATATTTATATGTAAGATAAAACTGGTTAGTCTTACCGTTAGTAGGCCTCATTCACAAAACTGTCCTATAAAGAGGGTATAAGGCGACTGCCTATAAAATGACAGTCTAATGGGTGTCCACTCTCACCCACCGTTCTCCTGGTCAGTAGAGTGACGTTAGCCGAACGGGTTTGATAGAACCGCTAAGCCTCTTAAAGTATAATGCTATAATTGAAAGTACTAGAACTTTGAACAAAAACCCAATCCAGTTACTTTAGGTTAAAAATGTGAATTGGTGCTAATCCATGGAATTGCACATTGCACTTTGTGGAACGTTGGTGGAGCGTGTGTGGTTTACTGGCACGTCAACTGGGGTCCGCAAAGAGTCGCAATGGTTTTCTCGATTTTGCCATTATTGATAGGGAGTGTGTGGTTAACCGGCACATCAATTAGAGATGGTGATTAACTTCGAGAGTACCAAGCAAATTTGCATGGTTATTCACACCCGGTTTGTGATCCTCGGTATCCCAGTCATAAACAGTGGGCCATTCCCGAGATTAACACATGTTATTGAACAGTTCAATAAATCTCAAAAGAAACTAGGAATTCCATTATAATTTGATTATGTTTCCACGATGGAATTGGCTGAATCGTCATTCGCCTATCTTATAAAATTTATAATAAAGATTACGGCATCCCTGTTCGATATTGTAGATTGTTATTGTAGGATCCTAGCCTTATATTTGTTCTTGGGTGAATATAAGGATTATTTATTAATGTCTAATTAAAACTACCTTCTTCTTATTCAGATGTCTTCTGACCAATCCGTTCCCCACTCAAACCCCGGTAATGTCACCTCGATTCTGTCATTATGCTCCAAAGTGATGTTGGACGGAACTAACTATAATGACTAGATCCGTAACATCAAAATGTCTCTAAGGTTTGAACACAAAGAGTATGTTCTAAAAACCGAGCATGTTGAGGTTGACCCAGATACCGCTACTCCCGAGGAAATCGCCTCGTACCAAAAACACTCAGATGATGCAACCAAAGTGGCTTGCATCATGATCGCCACCATGAACCCTGAGTTGCAACGAATCTATGAGGACTATTGGCCTTACGAGATGCACAAAGAGCTCGCAGAAAAGTTTCGCAAGCAAGAGCGCATCGAAAGGTGTGAGGTTGTAAAAGCTTTCACTAACGGCAAGCCTAAAGATGGAGAGTTCATCTGCACTCATGTGCAAAGGATGCACGATTACGTGGAGAGGCTTAGGAAGCTGGAAATGCATGTTCATGAGGATTTAGCTATTGACATAGTGCTAAACTCCTTGCCCAGATCTTATGACCAGTTCACACTGGCGTATCATTTGAACAACAATCAGGCAACTCTGGCTGAATTACACCGCATGCTTCGTACTGCTGAAGACGGGATGAAGGGAAAAGGTCTGCTCCCTATCAACCCGCCTGTCCTGGCTATTGGCTCTGGCAAGGGAAAGAAAAAGGAAGGGCCCTCCGAAGCAAAACCGGAGGGAGAAGGTTCATGTCGGGTCATCTAGTAGTGCCCCAAGAGCCAAGTCTTCCAGGATCCCGCACGTCACAAATCCCAAAGAAGCCGACTTCTTTTACTGCAAAGAAAAGGGTCACTAGAAGAGAAGCTGCCCCAGGTACTTGTAAGATATCAAAGATGTCAAAATGAATCCATCACAAGCAGGTACTTACTCTATATCTAATAACTCATATTCTTCCTATTATTGGGTCCTTGATACAGGATGTGGTTTTCATATCTGTTCCGATTTGCAGGGCCTAAAGGAAAGTAGGGAGCTGGAGCACGGTAGATTGAACCTGGTCATGGGCAATAGGCGAACGTCACCTGTTACATAATTGTTGCTTAGTAGTGGAGTTAGCTTAGATTTACATAATTGTTGCTATTCGCCTGATATGGCATAGAACATAATTTCTTTTCATGCATTGTTCAAACAAGGCTTTAATTATGAGTTTAATAATTTGAATGGTTCAATTTCAATTTTCAAAAATGATGTTTTTATATTTAATTCTTTGCCTTGTGATGGAGTGTATGAATCTCTTGTGTGTGTTGACAATTGTGGTAAAGATGTATCAACTATTGATTCTTCAAGTGGTGTAGAAAAGTCATGTCTGTGGCACTGTGGCCTTGGTCATATTAATAAGAAACGCATCGCGCAACTCCAAAATGATGGAGTGTTGGAATCGTTCGACCTCAAATCGGACGATGTATGCGAGTCTTGTTTACTTGGAAAGATGACAAAATCACCATTCAAAGGTTCCTTTGAAAGAGGTGAAGGTCTGTTGGATATCATACACACAGATGTGTGTGGTCCTTTCAAAACAACCACAAAAGATGGCACGCTGTTCTATGTGACATTTACTGATGATTTTAGTATATATGGGTATATCTACTTGATCAAGCACAAATCAGATACCTTTGAAAAGTTCAAAGAGTTTAAAAACGAAGTAGAAAATCAACTGGGCAGAAAGATAAAGATGCTTAGATCCGACAGAGGCGGTGAGTATCTTAGTATCGAGTTTCTCGATTATCTTAAGGAATGTGGAATTGTTTCACAGTTGCTCCAAGAACACCACAGTTGAACGGTGTTGCTGAAAGGCGAAACTGAACCTTGTTGGACATGGTTCGTTCCATGATGAATCGAGCTTCGCTTCCAATTCATTTCTAGGGGTATGCCTTAGAGACTGCCGCCCATATCCTTAACCTTGTCCCAACCAAGAAGGTTGCAAAATACCGTAGAAATGTGGACGGGGAAAGTTCCCGCGTTGGCACACATCAAAGTCTGGGGTTATGAGGCTTTTGTAAGACGAGAGACTGAAGACAAACTCGCAAAAAGAAGTGAAAGGTATTATTTCATCTGATACCCAAAACAGTCATTTGGATACTTGTTCTACAGACCGAGTGAGGACGTGGTCTTTGTAGCTAGACGCGGAGTCTTTCGAGAGAGAGATCTCATTTCCAAAGAGGACAGTGGGAGTACAATCGATCTCGAAGAAATTCAGGAGACGCCCGATGAAACAACCTTAGGAGAAACTAGCCACGAACATGAGGAAGAGGTTCCTGTTGGACCGACTGACGTCTCATTGCCCCTTAGGCGTTCGGGTAGAGTTAGCATGCCACCCGATTTTTATGGTTTCCAGATAACTACGGATGGTGATACGTTTGTCAGTGATCGTACACTGACAAATTTGGATGAACCAGCTAACTACCGCGAAGCAGTGGTGGGCCCGAGTCTGCCAAACGGAAAGAGGCAATGGACAGCGAGATTAAGTCCATATATGACAATCAAGTTTGGAACTTAGTTGACAATGTGCTGGGTCGTAAGACAGTCGGGTGCAAGTGGATCTTCAAGAAAAAGACCGACATGGATGGTAAAGTACACACTTAAAATGCTCGGCTGGTTGCAAAGGGATTCACTCATACCCAAGGGGTTGACTGTGATGAAACCTTCTCACCAGTAGCCAAGATTAACTCAATTAGGATAATGCTTGCCATAGCTGTATTTCATGATTATGAAATTTGGTAGATAGATGTCAAAACCGCTTTCCTTAACAGGAAACTGACTGAGGATGTTTACATGAATCAGCAAGAAGGTTTTGTAGACACAAAGCATCCTGATAAAGTGTGTAAGCTTGAAAGATCAATCTACGGATTGAAACAAGCATCTCGCAGTTGGAATCTTTGTTTCCATGAGAAAGTCAAAGAGTTTGGTTTCTCTAGAAGTGAAGATGAGTCCTGTGTATATGTCAAGGCTAGTGGAAGTATAGTCACTTTTCTGGTGTTGTATGTTGATGACATACTGCTCATGGGAAACGACATTCCGACCTTGCAAGATGTCAAGTCTTGGCTCGGGAAGTGTTTCGCCATGAAAGACCTTGGAGAAGCTGCTTATATTCTCGGGATAAGAATACTAAGAGATACAAAGAAAAGGTTAATAGGCCTGAGTCAGTGTACATACTTGGAAAAGGTACTAAAGAGGTTTGGTATGGAAAATTCCAAGAAGGGAGAGATACCTATCCAAAGTAATGCCAAGTTGACTAAGACTCAAAGCCCGAGTACCGATGAAGAAATAGCTGAAATGAGTCGGGTACCTTATGCTTCGGCAGTAGGGTCGATCATGTATGTTATGACGTGTACTCGCCCAGACGTATCCTTTGCCTTGAGCATGGTTAGTTGGTTCTAGGGTAATCCTGGAAGGGCACACTGGATAGCAGTTAAGAACATACTCAAGTATCTACGAAGGACAAAAAACATGGTGTTAGTCCTTGGCGGTAGTGATGACTTGGATATACAGATGCCAGCTTCCAGATGCATAGAGACAGTGGTCGGTCTCAGTCGGGCTGGGTATTTCTTCTGAATGGGGGAGCGATCACTTGGAAAAGTTCCAAGCAACAGACGGTGGCTGATTCAACATGCGAATCAGAGTACATAGCAGCGAGTGAAGCGTCTAAGGAAGCGGCTTGGCTGAAGAACTTCATCGGTGACCTTGGAGTTGTCCCGAGTATTCAGGAGCCAGAGGAACTATTCTGCTATAACGAAGGAGCAGTCGCTTTGACAAAGGAACCGCGAGACCATGGAAAGTCCAGTCACATCGAAAGAAAGTACCACTATATTCGACATCAAGTAGAAGAAGGTCACCTCTTGGTTAAGAGGGTATCATCAGAAGACAATCATGCAGATCCTTTGACTAAGGCACTGAGTAAGATCAAGCACAATCAGCATGCTCGGAGCATAGGGCTGAGGGATGATATTAGTTTTAGTAATTAGATAAGTTTTGAAACTTGTAACAGTATAAATGTAATTGACTTGGTGATTTTATAATGGAGATTTATAAATGAGTATTGTTTACTACTTTTGTTAATTATTTATTATTGTGTTTTAGTGTTTGCATGATTAAACTTCCTGAGTAATTAGATTATTCAAAATTCCACAGTCGATCATACTGATAGGGAGTAAGTATGAACGAAGACTGTCATGAATTGGTTGTAGATTGTCTAAAGAGTTAGACATTGCAGTAAGACTGCTACAACGTTCATGAGTACTTAGAGAATAGAGATTTGAGTATTGGATAAACTCGCGCTTAACTGATTGCTTCATGGATTACATCACGAGCAATGTTAAGACGATAACATCTTTTGATCTTTAAGTGGAGAGATATGATCTGTAATTTGCAAGGCAGTTGCTCATTGACAATGTGAAAACGCATCGGTAACTCGATGTTATAAAACGTATTGTTGTGAGTATTCTGACTGGTAAAAGGTACAGACATATAAGTCGAAACTTATCCGTCCCTTGACCCGATGGGAAACAGATATCTGTAGGCCTCTCAATGATTTTGAAGTTGACTGAAAGTGTTGGCCAACCGGGACTAAATTGATTTGTTCAATTAGTAGTCTCAAAGTCATAAGCAAATTGGAAATCGAGAAACAGATCATTGGACCAAGATTGATCTTAATCCATGTCTTGAGTCTGGAAATATCTTTTTGGACAGAGGATCATCTGATCACTTTTCTTTGGACAGAACTAACTGGGTCAGAGTTCAGGAACAGTTTCTAGAAAACTGATATTAATCAGAAGGCAAATGGACAATTAAAGTCATAGACTTATCCAAGTGGGAGACTGTTGGATTTGGTGTCTAAGCCATGACTTATAATTTTGTTTAACTTGTTAATTGAAGCAAAGTCCATTTGGGTTGCCCTCATAGCTGGAGGATTGATGTAAAGTTCAGTAGAGAGAAAGGTTGATTTATTAATTGTTTAATAAATCAATAGAAATAAATAAATAGTTTATTAATATATTTAAGTGTTAATATATTAATTAGAAACTATTATAATTAATTGGAAATTAATCTAGAATTAATTTGATTTAATTTGGGGATTAAATTAATTAATTAAAAGTGCTGGGACTGGTTTGTATTTATTCAATAGTTGAATAACTGGCAGGCCAGTTGCGAGGGGCCATGGTTAAAAGCGTTATTAAGCACACATGAGAAAACAAAAAGTTGTGTTTAGGATGAATGGAGAAAGTAATAATTTGGAAATGTTCCAAATCTAAGATTGTTGATTGACTTCGCATAAGAGTTTGGGTATTTATATCAGTTGGTGATGTTGTATAAGAAGAATACATGGTTGAAGGATTTCGTCGGTATCTTGATGGTTGTCCTCAACATCAATGAGCAACTTGAAATCTTCTGAACACCGAGGGTGCAGTCATCCTGACTAAAGAACCCAAGGACCATGCGTAATTAAAGAAAATGCTCAGGGAATATCACTATATTTCAGGGTCGAGTTAGGAGAGAAAGTAACAAGAAAAATGAGATATCATCCGAAGGTTGTCCGATCGAATAATCTGCAATAATGTCGACACAAAACAAATTGAAGGTCATTTTTGGTTACATAGACAAATAAAATTTTGGTTATTAGTTTGAAATAGAAACATATAACAGTATTAAATTATATCTGATTTGGTGATTATCATGTGGAGACTTGATAATTAGCTGGAGAGATGCCACTTGCATTAATTTAACATTGTGTTTCACTTTAGCATGTTTAGAACCCGCTTCCCGAGTATTAATTTACTTAAACTTCCACAGTCAGTCGTACTCTTGGAATCAAGTAGTGGTTTAAGAATGTCATGGAGTATTAGTAGATTGTCTATAGTGACTAGACATAGCATGGAGATTGTGACTAACACTCATGAGTACTTGATAGAGATTCAAGCATTGGAACAATCTGCACCTAGAGATTACTTCATGGATTAAGTCATGAGTAATCTAGGATGATAATATCTTTTATTCTTCAAACCGAAATGTATGAGAATTTGCTCTATGATTCTATTATGTATTGGTCTACTCAAACGCTGTTTGTAACGGGTAGTTATAAATGTTATGTCCATGTATAATATGATGAAATAGACATAGATTATGTAGTCAAAGTTTATTTGTTCCTTCTGCCCTAACAAGGAGAAGTGATATCTATGGGCCCCTCGACGATTTAATATATGATATTGAATTACTCGGCCGAGTCCTGACTAAATTGATGTGTTCAATTTCGTAGTCTGATGTGGTCATCATAAATCTCTATCGGGGAACAGAATTTTGAACTTTTGGGAATTGACCATTATCCATGTCTCAGGTTCATTAAAAGATATTTTGTAGAACGGAGAAATAAATGATCTCTTATCTAAGAGCGTCTGGTGATCGTGATCTTGATCAGAGTTCGGTAGTTGCATTGGATGTCACACTCTCTGTTGATTATCTAAATGTACCAGACCACACAAAGATGATGACATGTCCAAGTGGAAGACTGTTGGAAATAGTGTCCAAGGTCATCAACTGAGGCGATATTTCTAATAATAGCAGGGTCCTTTTGGGTTGCCCTCACGACCCAGTAAAAACAAACAGTAGCAGAAATAATAGAGGAATGATCAGTTTATTAATTTATTCAGAAATAAATTAATTAAAAGTTGGATAAAAAATTAATTGATAAATTAATTTGCAATTAATTTATAGAAATTAATTAAAAGACTGGATTGCAATTAATTAAATGTATAATTAATAGAAACAAGTCTAGAGATGCGGCCGCTAGAAAGCTCATTAAATTTGATGATAACAAAAAAATAACAACTTTTTTTAAATAAATATATAAAACAAAAATATATACTTTTTGCATATATATATATATATATATATATATATATATATATATATATATATATATATATATATATATATATATATATATATAGTTTCTATTTATCAATTTTTAATGTCAACTAAGATCCTAGCCATATACCTAAAATAAAATCAAAAAAGATAAATAATAAAATATTCCTCATAGATATGGAAAACTTATTTAATTTTTTACTAAAATCTTTTGATTATATTAAAAAATTAAAAAGTATTTTGAAGAATAAGTTTTAGTTAAACAAATGTTATAATATTGGTATAGATATATCTTTATGAACGACTAGATGTGTCGAGATTAAAAAAAGGCAAGAAGATTCACCATAAGAGTTTATTTATGAGCTTTTTATGAGTTTTAACAAAAAAACTCATAATATTAAAAAGTTATAATGTTTTTTTTTAAAAAGCTGTTAATTAACCTGCCGTTTATATAAGTTTATTCAATGATTTGGCGGATTTCATATATTTTTAACTAATTGTAAATAAACAACTTTTAGAAGGATTTTATAAATGAACATATTTAAAAAGCTCTTCTATTGTGGAGATAAATTGAATTATAAGTTTTATTTATTGGAAAACTTTATTAAAATGCTCTTTAATTGTGGATGCTCTAAGAATACATCTAATAACAACATCATCATTGACCTTTTTTTTTTCCTTTGACCTCTCCAATCATTAGCTAATTTATTATCATTCCTTTGAACTATATTAGGCTACACGGCATGGATATCAATGTCGGCGACATCATCCGATGTGGCCTTCAATATCGGAGGCGTCCTCAGTCCGCAATGGAGGTATGCCATGGAATTGGTTTTCATCGACACTAGGATACCGTCTCTTTCTCTCTCATCTCTTTCTTCCTGCTCTTTTTTATCCTTACCATCAATATCAACTCACACTTCCTATATGCCAATGACGATGAGTTTTTTTGCTTACATGTGGTTGATATCAATAACATCCTTACCCTTTAGCCTTATAAATATATTTAATTTGTGATTTTTTTTAGCATATCTAATATTAATAAAATCAAAAGTATATAAAAATAATATTATATAAAATCAATATATTATAATACATTAAAATATAATAACGACTACTACATCTAGAGTCTATATTGCGTTTTTATCTCGTGACGTAACTACCACTTAAATATTTAACATTGTAGATTAAAATAAAAAAAAAGATAAAAATAACATTATAGATTAAAAATGAAAAATAACAATTAGTAAAAACTAACATTTTAAAAGGTTGAATATAATAAAAGAAATAAAATGAAACATTATTAGACAATAATGTTTAATTATAAAAGACGTAAATCTAACATTTAATAGAATAAAAGGTCTTTTTATTATTGACTCAAAAACATTTCATTTTAATATATAAATTTTTTAATGATTTAAAATTAAAAAAAATAAAAATAAAAAACAAAAAACTCTTAGGCTATATATATGCTAATATGCTATACACCGTGCACGTTTTAGACGTGATTGTGCCACCCCTAATGGAGTCTAACGATGAATAAAACTTTTAGTAAACCTCAACCTGAATAAACACGCAAGTTTCCTCTTTCTTCTCTCCTTTTTCTCTTTATTCTTCTTCATCTTTTTTTGCAATGACTACGTACATGACATAGAGTCATAGAGATGGCGAATGATGTCTAACGAAGACGTGATATATGCTATTTTTTTTTTATATTTTTTTACAATTTTTTTAAGGTGTTCTTACGAAACCCTACCGAAAAAAATCATCATCGGAACGGGACCCTATATATATATATATATATATATATATATATATATATATATATATATATATATATATATATATATATATATATATATATATATATATATAGAGTAAAGTTCAATTAAGAACCTAAAAAAGCCTAGAAACCTAAGAACCCATTTTATGAACTTTTTTTCTACACAATATTTTTCAAAAAAAAATATACCAAAATTTTTGTTATGATACATTTAGAAGATATCAAAAAAAAATTTCAAAAAAAAAATCTTTTTTTTAATTTTTTTTTCATATGGGTTTAGGGTTTAGGGTTTAGGTTTAGGGTTTAGGTATAGGTTTTAGGGTTTAGGGTTTAGGGTTTAGGGTTTAGGATTTAGGTTTAGGGTTTAGAAATCTCTTAGACACTTTAAATAAAAAAATTGGATGCAAAAAAATCATTTTTTTTATTTTTTTTTCATATGGGTTTAGGGTTTAGATTTAGGGTTTAGGGTTTAGGGTTTAGGGTTTAGAAATCTCTTAGACGCTTTAAATAAAAAAATTGGATGCAATTTTTTTTTAAAAAATATTGTGTAGAAAAAAAGTTCCTGGGTTCCTAGGTTTTTTTAGGTTTTCTCATGATCTCGACCCTATATATATATATATATATATATATATATATATATATATATATATATATATATATATATATATATATATATATATATATATATATATATATATATATATATAGGGTCCCGTTCCGATGATGTTTTTTTTTCGGTAAAGACTCGTAAGGACACCTTAAAAAAATTTAAAAAGAATATTAAAAAAATACAAATCATAAAATCGAGAATAATACTATATCATTAGCAAAAAAATTGGAAAAAATATTTGGATCATTGAAAAACAGTAATGTTCCAATTTTTTTTGTTTTTTGTGGATCATTGTTTCATTATAAAAAAATAATGATCCAAAAGTTTTTTTTCGATTTTCTTTCTCCAATATAGTATTATGATCCATTTTATTATTTATATTTTGTTTTTATTTTTTTTCAATTTTTTTAATTTATCCTCACGAGTCCTCATTTTAAGAAATGTACTCACCCGATCGCTTATACATACATACATACATACATACATACATACATACATACATACTATAGGTTTCGTCTCTATAGACTCAAATTCTAGGTGTATAATAGATAGCCTTTAAAGAAAATCCTCGTGTATCTAAAAGATACTGGCCAAAAAGAATTAAGGAATAATCGACTTCGTGGTTTGTGTTTGCTTTTCCTAAAATGCTTATCTACAAATGTGTTTATTTAACTATGGGGAGTTGCCTAACCCACAATTATGGATCTATTCTTATATATAGTAAAGGATTTGAGTTTAATATTGTGGGTACAATAATTTATTATATATGTATATGAAAAGAGATGTTTCTAGTTAAATATGTACGGATCAACTCAAACTTTAGTTGGCTAAAAGTTAAATACTAGGTGATATAAAACACTTTCTAATCAATTGTTTTTTCATTTAATGTTAAAGAACATTAATAATCAAAATCAAACTTGTCAGTGAGATTTAGTTTAACCGAAAACCATGTCTATTCTATCTCTATTAATAAAGCAATCATTTTATTGTGACATGTCAACCTTTTACATCAAGACTTTGCCACATGTCATGTTATAGAGCAATTTCTTTTTCATTTCCCGCCTAAGGAACGTTCCTTCCTATACTCTATCTCCTTCAATTTCGGCTGAAATTAAGGAATTACTCAATTAAATCTCAATAAATCAGTAACAAATAATCCACAACCACGACTGATCCGTTACACACACCCGAACCCTAGCCGTCAATGGTCCTCTACGCTCTCCTTTCCCTTCCCATACGACCCCTAAATTGATCCACGCCTAATTAATGTTTCACAGTTTTAGATGTCTGATATGGGAGAAGACGAGGAGACGGGGATGGGGAGAAGCTGAAGGAGCAAACGCAGTGGTTAAACACGGTCAATGATTAGAGCAGCAATCTAGGCGCTAAACAGAGGACAACGAGACAACATTTTTCAATCGTTGGGCAACGACTTTTGTGCCGATGGGTTCTCCCTTCCGCCTCTTCATGCAATAGATCAATCGGCAAATGCAGGAATGAAGTGTTAACGATAATTGTCAGATAAGGCTTTCATATTTTATGTTGGATGCATATAATTTTTTCCTATTGTTATATGCAATTGTGCTCAAACTCAATGATGAAAAACTATCAAACTACTCAAGCATAACAGAAAGGTAGAAACTGGAACTAAGATATGCAAATAAGGTGTTTGAGAAAATTACTAGCAGGAAAAAATGAACTCAGAAGAGAGTAGAGTGTAACCCAATTCAACTCAGTTTAAATGCAAGATTCTTAATGCAAACTAATGATGATTGCATACTTACATAGTGTAACGCGTACTAGAGAAAATGAATGTATGGGCATCTGAGGTATAGGAAAATCATATGAAGAACAAAGAGTTCAAAATGGATGAAAATTAAGAAAGCAGAAATCCATCAGAGAACTTTTCTTCACACTATTTCCTGTAACTGGGTTTCCTTAAGACAGTTCAATTAGGCCATTATAATCATGTAAACAATACTATTTTCTGTGGTATGTTGAAGAATCTGTCAAGTATATTATGACCTAATACAAAAAAGTTTATATCTTTGGATTTACATTTACTAAGAGTATAAAAAGGATTAATACAAACCATTTCTGTAAACAATCTGTTTAGTTCTAAATTTTTCTTTTCTTTTTCTGTAGCAACAAAGAGTTCAGGTTGTTAGGTTAGCAGTGATGAGCAAAAGTTTATAACTGTGTTTCTTAAGATGGATTAATCATGTCCTTGTGATAATGATATTGACATTTTTCATAGTCAGTTAGATGAAACAAAGCTAACAAGTATGATGGTTAGAGTTGTTAGTTTCAACACATTTTTCTATTTGTTTTTATTTTCAAGCAGTACAATGTTTAGTGTACAATGGAATTACACATAAAATGCAAAAAGAAACTCTTGGTCCTCTACTTCACCCAAAAAGCTAAAAAAAGTATAAATTAAATATTGTATTATGTCCCCCCCCCCCCTCTCTCTCCCTCTCTCACCGACACTAAGCATATTTTATTTCACTTTAAAGAATATGAACATATTACCCATGATACTTATGTTTCTTCGATTGATTTTGCTATGTAGGTTGTATGTAATTAATAGAGATTTTTGGGCTGTGATTGACGACAACCTGAACCTCTGAAACCAGAATTCATCTATATCAATCCCATGCATAGTCTGTCGTTCAAAGAACCTTCGGTAAGCATTTTCTTTTTGGGTGAACATTATTGATTTATGCAAATTGGACCGGATATATGCATGTTAAAAAATCGTGTGGACATACTTTCCGATTTCACACCTGCTTCGTCCGGTATCATCTCTAAACTGTTAAAATTTTAAGCTTTCATTTTGAAGACTTTTGTTCTAAAAAAACAAACTGCTTCTGAGTTGTTGGCCATTGTTGAACATGTGAGAATCATCCCTGTATGTATATGTATGGAGTGGCTAGACAGGAACTATCCCCAAGCCTTCATGAGGCATTTTTATCATGGTACATATTGGTGTATTTTGTGCATGGTATCAATGTAATGAAATCATTTTTTATCCCTGAGTTACAATTGGAGGACATTGTTTTCTACTCAGGCTTATCCTTAAAATCCATAAAAGGTATCAAGTGGTTTCTCCAATATCTTGGTCATGAAAGTACTTCAATTATACCTTATTCCAAATTTTGTTTGTGCGTGATATGTTAGCAAAGTAAAAGCAAGAAAGTTATATATTTTTTGTTTTGGTAGCAAGGTACAAAAAGAAATTAGTTTTCTCTGTTGATAACAAAGTATGTTGATAACAAAGTACGATGCTATTTCTTTTGGTTATTAGAAAAAAAATGTTTACTTTTATTTTTTGTTTGCCTATGATTTAGTAGCAAAGTTAAACCATAAAATTCTTTTTGGATTTTGGGTTACCTGGTAGAAAAGTAGATGAAGTAAAAGGTAAATACATTTAAAACAAAGTACATTGCTATTTCTTGCATTTATAAAACAATAAAGTTTTTTTTTTGGTTTGTAGGTGATCTGGTAGCAAAGTAAAAAAGCAAGCAATTATATTTTTATTTGTGTGTAACCTGGTAGAAAAGTACAACAAGAAAATATGTGGTTTTTTGTTTATATATATATCAAAGTACGTTTGTATTTCCAGTGTTTATTAGAGACTAATGGCAAATAGCTTTTTTGAAGCTAAAGAAGTCTGGGAAAAGTTATTTAAGAACAGAAGATGCTGCAGGAAATGACAAAAATCTACAAGCTTCAAATACATGTATGTGAAGTTCTTATGAACATGCTAAAGGTGCGCATGTTAAATGATGGTATGTATGGATTCTACTTTAATTTGTAGTTGATTCATTTTTACTGATAAAAAACAGAGTTGGCCTGGAGTATATCATTTGTGGACGTGCTAACTCACAAACAACTAACAAAATACTAACAAAATTTGGCGAAGAATGAAATTGTTGGATTAGATGATGGTGATGATGTATTCTTGGTAAAAAAAATTGATTTGTTACATCATAATGGATTGTTGGATCAATAATCTTATTGTATAGAGAATGTTAGTCATTAGGTCTTAAATAATATAGCATCTCAATCATCCCGTGTTCGAATCCAAGCAGCACCGAATTTTAATTTTAAGTAAAAGATTGATTTACTAATACATGTGTTTCAATATGAACACAAACTTGCTGCAGGAGTGTTCTGATAGCTTGCATCTAAATTTTTTAGGTAGAAGTTGCGACTTCTATACTTATTAAACTAAAATGTTTTGTTTTACATTTTTAAAATAATCAATTTTACTAGAACAAAAACTTATTAACAGGTTTTATACTACTCTTTCAAGTAATCAAATTTACTATAACAAAAACTAATTTCATGTTTAGTTGAGTTTTAATTAAACTACGTTGAAGCTACAACGGAAATCTGCGTTTTTAATTTTAACTCAATCTTTTTCAAAATGTCTGATCTAAAATCTTTATAGTATTTCTGTAACATATTTCAATTTTTTTCAAAAGCGCATCGCTTCTTTATTTTCCTTTATTTTCTTTTCATACAACATGGTAAACTTAAAAAGGATACAAAACATGTTTAAGATTTGTAACAAGATTACAAATATATATTATTGAAAAATAATGATACTAATAATTGCGAACAGAAATACGACAATTGTTAACTGAAATTAGAAATTTATAACAAGTAATTTAATATTAACTTTAATGTATGAGCCTAAACATCATTATAAAAAGTAAAGATTAAAATTTCATATTTTCGGTTAACCGTCTGAGGCAAAAAATGCACATTGTAACTAAATCGAAAAACCAAAGATTTTACCGGTACGGTTAACCAACTGTAAAATAGTGAAAAGACAGGTTTGGTTTCACTTATAATTGGTACGACTTATGGGTTTTTAGGTTTTGTTACTAGAGACAACTTATCTGTTTTCAGGTTCGGTCAGATTTTAAAGATGCTCTTGCTTTTGAACCAAGGAGAGCTTGACCATGATGAATACTAATATTGTTACAGAGCTGGACCATAATTTGAAAATTTTGTTTGTAAATTAATTATTAAACATAATTTTTTATTATATAGTTTGTTTTAAATTTTCAACCGTGTATTACACGGGTTTATAACCTAGCAAACAAAATTCTCAAAGTTATTAATCTTAGATAAAGATAGTCACATAACAAACAAAACTTTCAATGATGTATATAAAGAAGTCTTTCAAAATTTATGTTGAAGTTTTTTTTGTTTTTTTTTATATCAATATTGTATAAATTAAAAGACAAACCATTGCACAATTTTGGGTTTTGTTTATCTTTTTCAGTTTGTGAACATACAACATCTCTAAATTACGTAATTCATTTGTATTTTTAGGAACATGTACGTCTTGATATTATTTATCATTATTTTTACGTTATATTTCAATACATATCAAATTAAATGATTCAATAAAATATTTTCTTACCTAATATATAAAATAAAAAAATATATAAAACTTTATTTAATCCTCAACCGCGTAACACACGGGTTTTAAACTAGTAATAAATAAAGCAGTTTAGTTAATATATTTAGGCACTTTGCTTAGGTGTTGTTAATTTTTTGATAGACTTAATGAAAATGTTATTTAATTAGTTATATATTATATATTTTGTTTGGTTTGAATTTTTGTTTCATGTAATTGGTCCCCTTTTTAAACATTATAACATGTAATAAAAATCTGGGTAATCACAAACTGTATACCATAACAATAAACCAGAACTTACACATAACATAGTGATTGAATACAAATTCATTACCTTCCATAAATACTTCACTCTACTTTATCTTCTTTAATCCCTATATACCTGGAATACATAACACAAAACACACATACGTAAGACTATAAAGTCTCGTGAGTTACATGAGTTTGGAGTCATAGTATATTCATACAAATGCTCAATTGAATAGAGCTTACTTGTGAAACGTCATTAACATATTCACATCTACTTATCCCCCAATTATTCCCTCTTTTACACACCAGGTCGCGGAAAATGACTGCACAATATTACTCCAACTAATGATCCATTTTACATTAAACATACATATTATACATCATACTCTAGTTGTCACAAAAAGTCATACATCATTAACTCCTTATTTACTGGTTGAATACACAAGACTTACCACATACGTTACACAAGCAACCCCTACCCATTAAGTCTCTATAACGACTCTATAATTACTAACACTCACATCTTCCACATATAGATAACAAATATACCTGTAAATCATACATATCTATTAAGTCACATGGATGACTTCTTCAAACAAGCATATATATATATATATATATATATATATATATATATATATATATATATATATATATATATATATATATATATATATATATATATATATATATATATATATATATAACGACTCTGTAATTACTAACACTCACATCTTCCACATATAGATAACAAATATACTTGTAAATCATACATATCTATTAAGTCACATGGATGACTTCTTCAAACAAGCCTATATATATATATATATATATATATATATATATATATATATATATATATATATATATATATATATATATATATATATATATATATATATATATATATATATATATATATACTAGGTTATAAACCCGTGTGTTACACGGTTGACGATTAAAAAAAACTTATATAATTACAAAAAACATTTTATTAATCATACGATTTGATATATTGACTGGAACTAAGGGGTGGTTTTTTTACATCAAGTTTCGTAGTGTAAAGTGGTTCAATGAGAGATGGCATATTTCTTGGTAAAGTGTGCTATACATAAGTTATATTTTGGTTTATCACAAATTGAATAAATTATAAATCCAAATGAGACTAAATAACACTGCTGTCATTACCTAATAAACACTTTTCCGGTCAACCAGTGGTTCAAGTTCACTAACTTGCACGCACACATACACACAAGTATTTAGAAAAAATGAATATGAAAAATTAAATATTACATTATAAAAAGTATAAATTTTTATAAATATTAGCAACTTCGTTTCAAACAAAAACCTCATCCATAAATGTCTTAATGCACTGTTGGAGATCTTTACAAGAAGCACCCTCTGCATTTTGGCATTGATGTCCAACCCTTTCACCTACTTAAATATAGAATAAGGTTTGGTATTTATATATTTTTAGTAAAAATAATCATGCTTGGAAAATACATGACCCAAGCAGTTTTTAGCAACGTGAGCATACTTGTGCATTGTTTTCCTTATTTTTAACCAAGTGGAAATCTACATAAAGTTGGTGTTCACAGTGAGGTGGGCAATATACAACTCATGTAAGATGGCATTCATATAAACCGTAATTCCTATCAAAAAAGAAGCAATCAACAGTCATTTAAAACACTATGTTTAGATCGTTAAATCGAAGGGTGACATCCAAAAATCATATGGAGGACAACTAATGGGTAGAAAAGCTTGATCACGCCTGCAAGATTGAAAAGGAAAGTTGTTGCATAGATTACTTAAATGGTCTAAATGAAATTGAAGCAAAAATATACTATTATGTTAAAATAACTAATAAAAGTACATTCTTATTTCTTACATGTAGCCCCTAATTGATCATCGATACATTCACCAAGGGCAGAAGGGTCATTTTTACATATGAAAATAAGCATTTAGGTGGTGGTAGAAAGTTACTACATAATATTTTTATTACTAAATCTTCATAAATAAATATGACAATGGTTTTATTGTATAATTAGTGACCTGTCGCAAGGGCGTTAGAAGGTCAAAAATATAAGCATAGTTGTTCATCAGTGTTCCTGCTTCAACATATCTACATAAGAAAAAAACATTTCAGGAATAAAATTTCCTAGAAAATAGAAATAATTAAAAAGATTTTACAAAAGATTTTACGTGTTGAATTGCGCTTGACTTTCACTGTAAAGTGAAGTGTAATAGTCTTGCTCTGTGATATCAAGGTAGTCACGCCTCAGTGAAATCTGTGAATATTATATCAAAAGTTTTATAAATTAGCAACCAACTAAATGTATTTTCTTGATATAATAATATGAAACAAAAACTTACTATTATAAGAGGGAGTCCCCAGTCAGCAGCTCTATGGCACAAGTACAAATCCAAACAACGGCGAAAAGTTTCCCTCACACTCTTTTCATAAGTTGGAAACCCTCTCAAAGATGTAAATCGAATAAAAGATATATATTAGTATTTAGTACCTAAATCTTGAAATTTAAAGCCAGAATCAACAATCAAGAAAGTAGGTTACCGTTTCGGTATTATTTTGCTAAATGCCAACTGGTTTCTAAATGTCTAATGGGTTTCGATGATGATATAGAAAGGTACTCACATCTCCAACGCATCTTGATACATCTGCAACTTCTGTCTTTCTTGAGGAAAAATCCAAATAATACATTGATAGAACTAACTCTTGAGCTTTTTAAGTTGGTTCTTGTTTATCAAGTTCTACTAACAACCTCTACACTAAATTTTTTTTCATATTTCTACAAACAAAGCCAAGATAAAACTCTTGGTTAGAAGCACAGGCTCATAAAAAATTCTATTATGCTCTGGGAAAAGAAAGTAAACATATAAAAGTTGTAGTTATGAAGCCTTTGTATTTACATCATAAAAAAATAGTAATTAAAATTTAAAGCAAAACTTGGAAGTGTGGTATTAGCAATTAAAAGGTTAAGAAGGCATGAGCCTAGAATAAATCCAACATCACCCAGACATTTGACTGTTGTGGTATCTGGTATATAAGTGGTGAAGTTGTTGCAATGGAAGTAGGATTCCAAACCCCCAGTTGAACACCCAGAATACAATGCCTGGAAAATTGAAAAAATGTATATTACAAGCCTATGAAAATCATTCTGGTGCAATTCCAATTAGCACCAACCATGGAGAAATATCAAATTGAACCAACATGGATTCCAACAATCAGAAAGCCAAGAATATCTTTTACAAAAATCCCTACAAAATATCAAATTTTAATAGTATATGCAGATAACTTAATAAAAAAATCTGAACTTTAACTATACGTGATAAAAATATGAATGAACTAACCATTTTGAATTGCAATTCTTAGTATTGCCTTAATGAAAGTAATTTCTGGAAATTACTTTTATCAATGTCTGATTCATAGAATTCGATATAGAACCCTAATAATCTCCCGTAACTAAGAAAAAGAAGAAAGGAGTCGTACCTGGCTTGATTTTCCCAATCAACGCATACCAGAAAAAGACGCAAGTCGCTCCTAAAATCAATGCAGGCCAAGAATCGTGCTTGGTGAGTTGATAAGAGTAAGAAACCGTAAATGCTCATAAACCATAAAAAGAGGCAAAATCGATCTCATTAATAGCGGAGCTTCGTTGCCAAGATAGTATCTCTGTTCACCTCTATCTCACTCGATCGGGAATCAAACAATAGAAACTTGGACGAATTCGCGAAATGTAACTACACTTTCATTGGATTCAAAAACCAAACACGAAAATGGTTAATAGTAGCAAAATCAGAAAAAGTAATCACTGAATCAAAAAACGTCAAGGAGAATAAGGATTCATATGGTCGGAATTCAGGAGATTATCGATTAATCTCTGTAAAATTGAGACTAATTCAAACTTTTGCTACCTCAATTGTAATCAAGAGAGAAAGTGAGATCGGGTGGTTGAATCGATGAACATATATAATTGGGTAATTTGATTCTCCAAAAGCTTAGGCGAAATTTAGGGAGAATGAGCAGTGATTAGTGGTAATAATATAAATCTTCTCATGAATTTATGGAAATTGATAGTAACTGTTTTAAAAACTTCCTAATTCCTCTCATCAATTTAGTCTTCAATTTCAGGAAATTGAGATTAAAAGTTTTAGGCGGGAATGAATTCCATAATTTGCTCTTATGAAGCCACGTGTAAGAAAAGCTTTATAAAAAAATGACATGTGGCATAAAAGGGATTCCTTTATTAGAATATATATATATATATATATATATATATATATATATATATATATATATATATATATATATATATATATATATATATATATATATATATATATATATATGGGCATAGGGAATATACAGCTGTTATGTATGTAGTGTTACGTATAGAACATGTAAAACAACGTCGTTTTTAGCTAAATTAGTTTCACCGATGGACAACTACTTTTCCTTAATCAATATTCACACGATGACGCTGCAATTCCTCCTGCTTCAATTCAATTCAAACCATTGGTTTTTCCAAAATCAAAAGTATCTCTCCAATTCAATTCGAACCACTAGTTTTCCAAAATCAAAACTCTCTCTCCTATTATCTAATGTGATCCAAAGCACTACGATTAGAGCCCTTCTTCATGAAATCGAACTGTTATTCTAAAAAATTCTATTATAAAATCAAGTAAAATTCATAAATTCTTGCAACTAGTTGATATTTGGTCTTGTTGTAGAACATATATTTGTTTTGGTATATGCACCGACTAATTTCCTCTAAAGAAATTTAATTCTTCTTTTGTGCATGCCATATGTTCGACAAAAGCCCACATAAAAGCTTGATTCGTATTACAGGTATTTAAGGTTGTTTATATAGGCTATTAATGAAAATTATTATAATTGTAGGATTATTTGAAACATTGTACGCATCATTACATAGTATGTATTTCTATCTCTAAATTCCTTGATGTATTTCTCATATGATGTACAAGTAACTTTGGCTTTGCTTTCAGCAAGAAGGACATCAGGATTGTGGTTTTCTTGAAATTCATTGCCGATAATTAGATCCAAGAACCAACCAACAAAATCCAAATAACAAAGAAGGGGGATTTTGATGATTTCTCAATTAATGAGCATGGATTTCATGGATTTGTATAAGCATAACACAATACTTCTAACTTTTGTGAATAGGGCCCCAAGTGACACATAAACTAATATTTGTAACTAATTTGTTTTCTTGTAATTGTAATTAGTAAATTTTCTCTAATACTGTGTCATATGTTTCTTCAATAAAAGCCGATGGATTAATCCGACTAAATGTTTGCTTATCTATATGGATACATATATCAGCAACTATTCATGACTCTGTCATACATTATTCTTATAAAAAGCTATTCTACGCATATTTACATACATGTGAGTAACCGAGATCCATAAATGATTATTTCTACAAACTGTAAATATGAGATATGCGCAACACCATCATGAAAAAGTAGTTCATTAAGAATATGTAGAAAAATACTATAACATCATGCACTAGAAATATCATTAACATCAAGCCTATGATTACATTCCTTCATCTCCGAGTTATGCCCGCTAGTGTCACCGTCCCTGGTTGAAGCACTCGAACTTTTGCTCGGTTGAACCTAATCTCCATTTTCTTTTGTGTTACTGAATGATGCAGTTGTTCTCAGTCAAACTCGTAGTTATATTATTGATGTTTTTTAAGGTATCTCCCTTCTACCAATAATCCTCACCGTTAAGTTCAGCTACATGAGAGGTGATCTAAGAAGGCACATTGTAATATTTGTCTTTAGTCTCGATTTTATTTTCCTTTTAGATGGCATACTTGTCAACAATTGGAACTTCTTGGCTTGCTTGTAGATCCCATATGGAATTGATTCGGATCTGGTAATAGACACGCAAAAATCCTCTTCTTGAGAAGAAATATGTTTGTGTCATAATATAAAAACTTGTTTTTTGGCCCTTCTTCATCCCTTGCATGTGAGTTAGAATTACTTGTCCTCCAACCCGTGTATCATTTGAGGCTCTGGATTCCACAATCTATACTAAAGTAACCAAATTAAAACTCATGGAGCAAAAATAGTTTCCATTAAATCAACCTATGTTTTCTACGACAATTAAATCAACTT
This sequence comes from Cichorium intybus, assembly GCA_023525715.1. NCBI lineage: Eukaryota > Viridiplantae > Streptophyta > Magnoliopsida > Asterales > Asteraceae > Cichorium > Cichorium intybus. The sequence goes on along the minus strand of CM042016.1, from coordinate 59,042,364 downwards.
ATGTAAATACTACAATTGATGAACTTCTGCCTTTTTGACACCAGAAAACCATCGATGTGATTATAATACGGTATCAAGATAGTTCAACTAACGAACTACAATTATAATGTTTTTTCTCCATTAGCCACCATCCCCAATGCTATCACCAATATAATGACATAAATAATGTGCATGCGGTTGTTCGTGCCATTAAAGAAAAGAATGGGTCAACAGAACAACAAATGTCCACAACTATAGTAACTTTAAAGAATGAACATATTAATATCATCGATATGTCATTTGATTTTACCCATATCGGTCTCATAAAAAGACAACTAGTTGAAAAAATAGAAATTGACCTTAGGACGCAACTTTGAAAGTTAAGGAACAGATCATACGCATATGTAATATATTTCCAAATTAGAGAGTAAATGATATTCTACTTCAAGATCGACAAGGTGCGAGAAAGCAATAAAATTTTGGAAAAAAGAATTAGTAGACAAATGAGATGAAAAGTGATAAATTTTACGTTATGGACATTGACGTGCAATAAAGCGACTATGGGAATCTAGAATAATATGTTTATGATCAAAGAGAAAGAAGCATAATAATTTGGGCAATCGAAGCTGTGTAGTGAAAACCTAAAATTAGGTTGCAAATTATCTTCAAGGCGTGATAATAAGGAAAATCGGAAGGACAGTACACGGCATTTGTATTCACTATGAAACGACGTAGCTTTTGGAGTTCTACACCTATGATTAGTTAAGCAACAGCCATATATTCCCTTTTCCATATATATATATATATATATATATATATATATATATATATATATATATATATATATATATATATATATATATATATATATATATATATATGTACATATATATATATATATATATATATATATATATATATATATATATATATATATATATATATATATATATATATATATATATATATATGCCAAACCTCTAGCTATGAGGGTAGGTAAATACAAATTATTAGTCATGACATAGACACCTAATCCAATAGTCTCCCACTTGGATAAGTCTATGACTATAATTACCAATTTAACCTCTAATTAATCAGCAAACTGTAGCTTCCTAGAAACTGCTGCCGAACTTTGACCTAATCAGTTCTGTCCATAGATAAGTAATCATATGATCCTTCGTTCAACAAGATATTTCCGGACATGAGACATGGATTGAGATGAATCTATGTCCGGTACTCTGCTTCCTGATTTCCGATTTTGCATATGACATAAGACTGTAATTGAACACATCAATTTAGTCTTGGCCGGCCAGCACTTTTGTCAACTTCAAAATCATCGAGAGGCCTAAAGATATCTGTTTCCCATTAGGGTCAAGGAACGAATAAGCTTCGACTCATATGCTTATATCTTTTACCAGTCAAGTCATTCACAACAACATGTTTTATAACATCGAGTTACCGATGCGTTTTCATGCTATCAATGAACGCCTTGTAAATTATAACTCATATCTCTCCACTTCAAGATCATAAGATATTATCGTCTCAACATTGCTCGTGATGTAATCCATGAAGCAATCTATTGAGCGTGGGTTTATCTAATACTCAAATCTCCATTTCTAAGTACTCATGAACGTTGTAGCAATCCTATTGCTATGTCTAACTCCTTAGACAATCTACAAACACTTCATGACAGTCTTGATTCAACACTTACTTCCCAAAGTATGAGCGACTGTGGACCTTTTTGAATAATTAAATTATTCGGGAAGTAAAACATGCAAAAGTGAAACATAAATATCTAACTGGCAGCTACTCCTGCTTATTACCAAGTCTCCATGAGGTAATCACCAAGTCGGATCTTGTCATAAACTATTATCGGTTTCAAGATTTCTTTTAAACTTTCAATTCTAGTTTTATAGCTATGTCTTTATGAACCTTTCACTCTTTCTATGTATCTAAAGTATCTTATACTGATACACTTTACTGCAGATGATCCAATCGGATGCTCTTCCGATGACATCTCAATATGTTATCCTGTCTTTTTCTCTCTTAACTCCATTATGGTAATGTGTACTGTGACTTCCTATGGTTCTCGAGGTCTTTAGTCTACATGACTGCACCCTAAGACTATTTTGAGGTGCTATGATGTGCCAGTGAACCACACGCGCTCCATCAGAATACCAACGAGATTCTTTAACCATGAAGTCCTTTAACATCATGTCCTGACGTTAATAATTACCTCTTTGAAAAATCTTTCAAATTATTACTATTACTTTCACCCCGATCATTTCCCAATGAATTCTCACATGAGTTCAAACAAACCATCTAGTGTTCCCAGCCAAACAATGTCCTGAATCCAACTTACTATGCCCTAAGCATCAAGTCATCAGGATATGTTCATGACATTTTAATCGATCCAAGAAACTTGTGGAACCCGATCTAATCTTATTCCAAACCCTTTCGGAATCCAAAGATTATTTATAATCCTTGTGTCATGATTTTCGAAAAACTATTTCCTTACGGAGATTCTTCTCATGCATCTTGAATCTTATCAAGATTATGCTTAGAATGGCTAGGTCTATGCTGATGATTTCATCTATCCAATAGATTTCTGTGAATTACGTGAGTATGTTGCACCTTCTTTATTTCTTTCATGCCAAGTCATCACACTTTGAAATGATAGAAAAAAAACTTTTCCTGGGGCTATGCATCTTGAATCTCATCAAGATCATCTTGGCAGAGTTTCGATCTATCTCATAGACGTTTACAACCACCTGAGTATGTCGTATCTCTATTAAGTCTTTCATAGCGATCCATCTCTTAACACCAAGTCATTACACTTTGTAATGAAAAGAGACGTTTCCTAGAAACAGTATGTAACCCACATATGGAGATAGTAGATAACAGCGACACTCCCACTGGCTTTGACACGGTTATGGACTATTCACAAAATCCAGGACTTTTGGCACATTTTGAGAATCCAAACCTTTCTGACATCTTAATGGAAATCTTTCTGCCCTTTCTCAAAATCCAATCCTTTGGCATACTTTTGAGAATCTGAATATCCTTTCTTGTGAGATGCCCGTGGGGTAATCCCGGGCTCATGTACCTTTGTACTGGGTCACTCTTTGTGAGTCCCTATTAGTGTTCCGGTGATCCACACGCACTCCACTAACGATTGACAATGTGCCGTACAGTATCCTTTCAGATTTCATCTTCTATTGAGAGTGCTTCTCCCGGAATCAATTACTTGACCCTAAGTATCGTCTCACTCAACCAGATGTTCTGAAGGTATGTATCTGTCCATGTTGCTTTCTTTTGATGATTCAGTTACTCCTACTGGTTTTTAGACCAGGTGTAAAATCAATCAAATTCTCACATAGACTGTGTCTCGCCCTAAGGTTCTCTTGTTTGGAAGCAACCGTGCTCACCAATGATTCCAAGTAGTCGGGTTCTAAATATGTACCATCTATAGTGTTTTACTACCAATCGGTATGCCACCCCGATCATAACTACTTATGATAGTGATCAATACTACTGGTCAAGAGGAGATTATGTCAGTTGTAAAAAACAGAAATCTGATTTCTGCTCCAAGCCTAGTGATGACTAAAAGGTTCTTTCACTTGGCTAATCCTGAACTCATTCAGGACTGTCCCAGCTCCCACTGTTTCCTTAGAACATGAGTTCTTAAAAGAGCTCTTCTTTTACAGTTGCAGTGGGATAGCCAATGAAACGACATTGCTGATCATGTTCAAGCTAGTCATAAGGTTCGGATGAACACTACAAGACCCTGGACTTTCTATGTGCAAGTGGGATTATCCCAGCTTTACATTTCAGACAGTGTCTGCAAGGCCTACTTAGTCTAGGATGTGGTCGGAATATGGTTTATATGGTCTGACTGGTTTTTTCAAATCATCGGAAACCAATTGACGATCTATCTCATGCATCGAGGATCGAACTATTTCGATTAAAGCTCCATTATCTTCCCTAAGACACATTATAACCATTAATGTTCTTGGAAGAGAATAAATTGTGAAACATTTTTCAGTTTATGATGTCACTCAGGTTCTGTGGATCTCATACTTCCTTTAAAGTCCTTGAACTGTTCAAGGTTTCAATCGCTTATTCTGATAAGCGAAGCCATATTCGTCATACTGATTGACAAATACCGTGAAGTATAAGCAATTGTGTTTTATTTGAATATTCGAGCAATACCCATCAATTGATGTGTCCGTTGCTCACGATCTTCACGTCTTTTACATCTCTATGTAAATTTATGACTTTGTTAATTTTGTTCAAGACTTGCAATCATCACTTGACTCTAAGTCAACTGATTCCAAAATCCTATCCGGTGGATCTTTGGGTGATTCATTTCTTGCCACATGTGCTTTATAAAGAACTTAATCATCATGTGACTCTAAGTCAAATGATTCCGAAGTCCTGTCCAACTGGATCTTTGGGTGATTCATTTCTTGCCACAAATGTTTTTATTAAGAACTTAATTCATCATGTGACTCTAAGTCAAATGATTCCAAAGTCCTGTCCAACTTGACCTTTGGTTGAATTGATCCTTATAAAATTACTTTTAACAATCATAGAGAGCACAATTCATGAATCTAAACACCTTGGACGCATCAACATTCAAGTCATTGTCATTCATGCAATTAACACACTCATACAACATTTCAAGGATAAATCAAATAAACATGTATTAAAGGAAAATTAACATTTTATAAAACCGAAAAATATACTTGAACAATGTACTATATGACAAAAAATGTCGCTTGCATCTAATAAGCTAATAACATGATTGTAATATCTATCTAAACTTCAAAACTGCATGAGTTGGAGATCCAATCCAAATGTGCCAAAGTCCTGTACCCTACTGATTCCCTGCATACAAACCAAAATGTGACTATCACATCATGCATCAAGGAATTATGGATCAGGAGTTTTGAGGTTTTTAGATGTACCTGAGCTTTCAAAAAGATTCTGACCTTGGAGCGTCTTCCAATCTTTCCGTGACTGTATCCGATCCTATGGATTCCCAGTTTGAGACATGTCCAGACGATCTGGATCGTTTCTTGTTGTGTCTCTTCACCGGACTCAATCCAGAAGTAGCTAAACCATTGGAGCTATGCATGTCCATGAGAGACTCATTTAAAGTCAACAGTGGACACATTTCCATAAAAGTCTTTTGTTGGCCTTCCTTTCTATACGTCTGAATGAACAGATCGTACCTACTAGTCAGCGAAGCGAGTAGGACGTCCACACTCATCTCCTGACTCATGGAGTAACCATGTTGGTACAATTCGCCTAAGTATGCTTCAATCTGAAGAACATGCGAATCGATGCTACTTCATTCGTTTAGCTTCCACTCTGCAAGTCTTTTGAAGATCCTAGCTCGTTCCTCTTCAATTGGTTTTTGGAACCTTTCCTCAACCGATTGCATCAACTCATATGGCCACAGGGATTCAAAATCCCTATGGAGCTTGGGTTAAATGGTCAATAGCATGAGGTCACGAATTTCTTCGGATTCATCAACTAATAAGTTATGCTAATCGTTAAGACTTTTTATGATGACTTGTTCTGGTGGAACCGGGATTGGATACTTAATGAGTTGTAGCTTGCCAGTAATAGCGAGAACCAATCTCCAACTGCGAAGCCATTCCTTACAGTTCAGGCCAGTCAGCCTTTCCATATTTGGCATGTGCTTTCTGAGGCTCTCAGAAGTGGGTGAAGGAGGAGAAGGAGGAGAATTGACACTTGACATCTATAAAAGAAACATAATTTATTAGTTTAATTGATCCTTTTAAATAATTACCCAATATGTTATTTAATAAGGTTAGGATCCAAAATACCCCAACTATGATGTGAAGAGGGATGTCGTAATCACAACATAATGGTCATTAAGGTAGATAAAACACTTATCAATGTCATCTTATGAAATTCCTAGATCTGTTGAGATTCATTAAACTGTTCAATGACATGTTTAATCTCGGATTTGCTCCACTGTTTGTGACTGGGATGCCGAGGATCACAAACTGGATGTGAATAACCATGCAAATATGCTCAGTAACCTCAATGTCATTTATCATCTCTAATTGATGTGCCGGTTAACCACACGCGCTCCATCAACAATGATAAATCATGAGAAACCCATTACCACTCTTTATGAACCCCTATTAGTGTGCCGGTAAACCACACATGCTCCACTAATGTTTCATAAAGTGTAATTTGCAATTTCATGGGTTAGCATCTATTCATATTTTTCCTAAAGTAACTAGATTTGGGATTTTATAAAACTGTTCTAGTACTTTCATTAATAACATTATACTTTTAATGAGATTAAGTTGTCCTATCAAACCCGTTCGACTAACGACCTTCCACTGATCAAGAGAGGGGTGGGTGAGAGTGGACACCCATTCAACCGTCATTTTATTTTATAGGCAGTTTCCTTATACCCTCCTTATAGACCAGCTTCGTGAATGAGGCCTACTATTGATTTGACTGACCAATTATCTTATACATATAATATTAATTTTTAATTATAATATATATAAGATGTATTTTAAACCTTTTAAAATATTCCTGGTTTATCTTTTATTTTTTTTCGAAACTTAAACTATTAAATTTAAAATTAAATTAAACCTTTTAAATGATTTAATTTATCTTTTAATTAAAAAATTAATTAAATTTAATTAAATCCAAATATTTTAGACTTTTAAAATATTCCTAGTTTATCTTTTAATTTTTCGAAATTTAAACTATTAAATTTAAAATTAAATTAAACCTTTAATTATCTTTTAATTAAATAATTAATTAAATTAATTAAATCTAGATAGGTATCACAAATTAATCAAATTAATTTATACCTATCTTAAACCCCCTAAAAATCAAAAATAAAATAATGGGTTTAAGGTTATCCAATTATTAAATAATTAAAGTTACCAAAAATAGAAAACCTTCTAAACCCCTATGCCATTTTCGAAATTCATAGAGGGGAGGGGCTAGGGTTTTCAAAACCCTAACCCTAATTTTCAATTTCAGCCAGTTAGGGTTTACAAGCTTTAAACCCTAATTTTTAGGAAAACAATTATAACAATTCAACAAGAAAACAACCAAAAAGCTCTGATACCACTGGAAGTATTTATGCAAATCTATGAACTAAAACCCTAAGTTCACATGCAACCTATAAGGATCTATGTTTTCTTCTAATTGAACATATAACAAATTCCTAAATGTCATATGCAAATTAACTAAAAGAATAAATCAGAAAAAACTAACCTTTGGGAATTTTCCTGAAGCTGAGCAGCACAAGTGTCCTGCCTCAAATGAGATCACACCAAAGATCTAGGGAGGTAAGCCACGAAATTTAGAGAGGGAATAGGTCAAAATTGCCGCAGAAAACAAAGGGTCTGAGGCTCCCTATTTATAGCCTCCAACAGATAACCAGATAAGCCTTTAGAGATAAACCTTTTGAATTCAAATCAATATAAACCTTTATCTTTAATTCAAATCTATTTATACTAACTTATTATAATCGAAATTATATATTAATATATATATATAATTTCGCTGGTTATTATCCTGCCAAAATTGTCACTTACTCAACTATTGAATAATTACAATTTTAGTCCCTGCACCTTTAATTAATTAAATTAATCACCAAACTAAATCCAATTAATTTCAGATTAATTTCTAATTAATTAATATAGTTTTTAATTAATATATTATCACTTTAATATATTAATAAACTATTTATTTTATTTTTATTGATTTATTAATCATATAATAAATCAATCTTTCTCTCTCCTAGAATTTCTGCCAAACCTCTAGCTATGAGGGCAATGACAACGCCTAGTAATATCACATATTTTAGTCGTTGTTGAGCCCTATTCTTAGTGAAATTATATCATATATCTACTGGTATTACTCACTTTTTGTGCCAGCACTTGTTTTGAAAGAAATAATGAAAACAGGGACTAAAAGCGTGCAATTTGGAAGAAGTTTGAAGATCAAGGCAAAATCAGGGAAATACGTACGCGCGCCGTGGAAAACATCAAAGCGCGACGCGGATATAAGGCGGTGGACCAAATTCAAATGACGAGAAAACGGGAAGAGATCACTACGCGCGACGCGGAAACCATAAAAGCGCGGCGCGGCTGCGGGAATTTTGCAACTATAAATAGAGGCTTTTTCAGCCGAAAACCCGAGCAAAGACCTGGTGTAAAATTGACCTTCAAGGCTCTTTGACTCCGAGATTTAGCTTCAACAACTACCTTTTGGTATTTTCAGGTTTTATGTTTAATTTTCTTTAGTTTAGTAGTTAGTATTAGTGGCTAGTATCTTTGGGAGTGACAACCATTGATATTGAGCTTGTTAGTTACTGTTTTCCAGTAGTAGGTTACTGTTTTGGACCTGTGGAATTCGTTTTGGTTTATAATAATCATTTGGTTACAAGTAATTATTGGTTTTCGATGTTTTATGCTTGTTATTGGATTATGCATGTTTGGATTGTGTTTGGATGTTTGTATAACCTTGTTTGGACTGATTTCCCTTGCTGATTTCAGTGACCAACTAGGGTTAGCTTTTGGTTTTAAACTTGGCCAGGGACTGTTCATTGGGACTTTGGTTATTGGTTTAGTTTATGCTTGGTTTGTGTTGATGTTCGATTTCCTTTGTTTGCTTCTGAATTAGAGATGCACTTCTGATTTCAGCAAGTGACTAGGTTTGGTTAGTAGTTTTAGTTAGTTTAGGCTCTTTGGGATTGATAGTCAAAAGCTAGGAACTAGGTCCTCTGCCTATAGCGTGACACTATAGTTGGTAATATGTCACCTGACTCGACCACGTAACTCCTGCGGATCGACCCTGACTACCACTGTGCTAGTGTGTGTTAGGTATTTCTCTTATTTTTGACCGCATGACGACCGCTGTGATGTCAAATCTTGGCGCCGTTGCCGGGGAGTTGTGAGCTTGAGAGTGGGTGATCTGTAGTACTTAGTTTCTGATTTTTGATGTTTGATTTTAGTTTTTTGGTTTTTGGTATGTGTACGTCTTCATAATGGACGATTACATGTACCCGGATCAATATTATGAGTATTATGAAAATTCGGCCGACACCTATTACGAGGATGATTGCTACAATGGATCATTCGATGACAATGGATGGCGGACCAAGGAGTCATCTCAACTGGAAAATCCTGCAATTTGGGCCCGACTCTAGGTACACATGTATAACACCCACCAAGTGCAGAAGGACCAGGCTGATGCTCTTGTAAGATTGCAAGCTTCTTTAGATCAGTTAGAGGAAAGTTGGAAATGTTCATCAATTTCGCCAGAACCTGAGGCGAGTAATTTTTATACCAATGATATGGTGTGTGAACCTGCATCACCTAAATATGTGATTGAAGGGCATACACCTTGGGAAAGTCAAGAGACCACTGAGATGGTCGTAACGGTTTTTGAGGAAGAGGTTGTAGGTGACAATGCTACCTCTGACTTAACAACCTTTGAAGTTGTTGATATTTTTGAAAATGTTGATCTAGCAGTGAGTGAATCCATACCATCACCAGACAATTTGGTTAATGGGGATGTTGAGGAGGAGTCTGTAGGTAACAGTACAGACCCCAACCCAATAACTCCCGAAATTGTTGAAGTTGTTGACACTATTGGGGAAGGGGTATAGATGACAATACTACCCCCGAACCTAGAATTTTTGAAAATTTTGAGTCTTTTAAAAGTAAGGATCTGGTGATGGGTGACTTTGTACCACCATAAGATCAAACTAGTCACCCACTCTTGGTCCCGATCCACCTATTGGACGATGATCAAGAAGTTGATGCTGACGAATTGATTTTTGAAAATAATAAACATGATTTTATCACCACTCATGATCTATTCATGAATGGAAAATTAGATGTGATCAATACCATCAATGAGGATATATGGAAGCATCCCGATATGTTGCCTTCCAATCCCATTCGAGTGGAAAATCTTTATTGGTATTGTAAGCCAAAATTGGAAATTGAAGATAGCACGCGAGACGCAAGCAACGTGAAATATGCAAAACAATTACTGGGAGAGGCACTAGGCGTGCTTCATGTTAAGCCAGTGATTTTGAAGAGATATAGAAGGAAGGATCGAGCTTGGAGGTTCAAAGCTACCTCCAAGCATTCACGGGAATTAATCAGAAAACGGCAACCGGGCAGCAGCAGGAGAACCGGCAAGCCATTCGACCCAGGAAAGTTGGAGGAACATTGGGACAATGAAGGGACGGTGGTGATTGAAAATCAGCAAAAGAAGAAGGCATACAATCCACCGTAGCTGTAGAAGGAGTAGTACGTCTGGCTGAAGACGTTAAACTTAGCGCTTGTTGGGAGGCAACCCATCTGTTCATAGGTTAGGTACTGTATTTTAGGGTAATTAGGAAATTATATCATCGTCATTTGCAGGTATTATTGGTCCAAGGCAAGTGTGGGGTCGTTTTGAAGAAATTTGGATTTTTGATGACCGCTCCGCGGTCAGGAAGATTGCATGCCGTGGAATCGTAAACCAACCCGATGCGCAGGGGTTGATTTGGGAGTACGCGCGTCGCGGTTCACTCACATCCGCGCCGCGGGAAGTGATCGGTCGGATTTCTTCGATATTAAGGTAAGCCGCGACACTATTCACACACACCACGCCTCAGAGCTCTGATCATCAAAAGTTTCTCGTGTTTTTTCTTGCTCATTTCATTCCTACTACCAAGGTACATCATTCTAACTAGTTTTTACGTGTTTAAACTAGTGATTAGGCTGTTGATTTTGGTGATTTCTCCAAAAACTCAAAAACTTCGAAATCGCCAAGGCTGACTCGTAGGGTGTTTATTTTGCCAAATAATGACCCTAGATGAGTTAGTCGGCACTTAGGCTACCTTGTAGTGTATTTGGATTGAATTCAAACAGGTTAAATCAAGATTTTGGCTTTGGATTTTGAAACAGCCGCTCGCCGATCCGTGCCATGGTTCTTGGGCCGCGCCGCGGTGCGGTGGGGAAGAAAAGGACTTAATTTGCAAAATTTCTCCTTTTGTGCAGATGTCGTTCAGATTAGATCACTAGTTCCTCTAGTTTCCCGAGGGACCAGTCAGCTCCGTGGAGTATAGTGCGAGGAGGGATGCTCTCATCGGTCGCCGGGTTCTTGAGGCGACGATCATCGATCAGGACATTCAACGAGACGCAGGACTTTGGGAAGAGTTGGAGCCATTCCTTCACCGCACATGGACACACGGGGATGCTACATTCACGTGTCGGGCCTGGGACAGGCTCATGGCCAACGAGGAGGACACAGTATACACCGAGCTTCTCTTGGAGTTCTTATCCACAGTCCAGTTTGCACTGGGCTCGAAAGATCCACGTGCCAGATTGATACGGTTTCGATTGGGGGGTGTGCACAGGGAGTGCAACCTCCTGGAGTTCGGGAGGCGTACCAGCATATACACGGAGGTGGATCTACAGCACACCACTTCACGCAGTTCATGGGTACATGCATTCAGGGGCAACCCGAGAGGGCTGCCAACATGGAGGTTTGGACACCATTGTCTAATGTATTCTACGAGGCGGGGATATCTAGAGAGAGTCATCTTCGCGACCCACTTCTCCGACTCATGCACCGCATCGTCTCCACCTCCATCATGCAGCGGGAGGGGGGCGAGAAAGTGTCCGGTAAGGACATGACTTATCTCCGGGTCCTCCTTGACCCCTCTAGGTTCCTTCACCTCCCGTTCGCCCTAGCCGTCGCACTGTCCACCCGTGCGACGGGTGCATCAGCCAGCAGTCCCCTGGGCTGTGGGTTATTTCATCACCCGCTTAGCCCGGTTGTACCGGATTCTTACTGCCCCGGTTGTGGCATCCTTGACCGCCCTACCTCCAGTTCACACCACAGCGCGAGCCCTGGAGAAGATGGGGCTGATTGAGCAGCAGCGCCCGGGCCAGTTTGTGAGGGTGGCGACCGAGGCCGCCCAGGACCCCCTGCCAGCTTACGTTCAGCCAGGTAGGAGACGCAGGAGGCAGGCAGCTCCAGCAGATCCAGCGCCACCACAGCCACAGCAGGAGGAGGTGACAGAGATGAGGCGACTGCAGGATCGAGTCGCCAGGATGGAGGACCAGCCGGAGTGGATCGGGGAGGTACTTTTGGAGTTAGCCACACAGCAGGGACAGCGCCCCCGACCATTCCCAGCTCGAGCACATGATCATGAGGCTGGTTCTTCCAGGCCACCAGGTGGCAATTAATGTAGTTTCTTTTTCTTCTTCTTTTTGGATATATGTACTGTACCTATGACACTTTCTATCTTTTGTTTGTTTATATTTTATTGTTTATATTCAGTTTGCATATGATTTTTTTTGTTGAGTCATGCATGTTATACCAAAATGAGAGGAGTTGTTTCAAATAAGTGTGGGGTAACAGTGCCCCCTCCACTTACTTTGACTACCGGCGTGTTTACTGTTGCGCTACAACTCCAGAATGCGAAATCGAGGACCTTTTTGTTCGAATTTTGTACTTGTGATACCGAGCACCAACCAAGTGATCTACTGTCCAAAGGGGTAACTCTTTCTCCCTAATTTTGATTTTTTTGTACAACAGGGACGTTTTACGATTTTAAGTGTGGGGTGTGGACGGTCGAAAGAGTTTTTGAAATTTTTGCAGAAATGACCGATTTTAAAAATTTTAAGCAACCTTTTCAAAATTTTTATTAGATTATAATTTTGAAATGAATAGTTTGTGATTGTTTATAGCATTAGTATGTTTTGAGAGATACTATTTAGTTGTGATCATGCTACTAGTTGAGTCAAAAAAGTTGAGTTTTAGGAGTTTGAAGATTGGACTGTTTTAGGATTGGAATTTAGGAAGGAACTGTCAATCACTGGCCTTTGTTGTTCGAGCCGGTAGGTCCGTAAAGGGTGGCCTCGAAGAGGCATTTATGCACCTTACCACCTAAGATCGTCTGGTCTGGGATGGTATTTTCGAAAGCTCGCTACACGGACAACATCGAAAGTCATGGACAATTCTTTTATGGCCTTTAGAATCTGAATGAGTATGTACACTTCATTGTGGACAGAAAATTTGTAATCAAGGGTTCTCTAGAAAGCCATGAATTCCAAAGAACATTCCGATTATGTTTTCACGAACTATTTCACTCTAACTCATAAGGCAATAAGCTTTGAAACTGAACACAGTCAAAAATTGTTTGAATCTTAGTTCAAATCTATTAAAAACTCTCTTGCTTGGGGACAAGCAAGGCACAAGTGTGGGGTGTTTGACAATGCCTAGTAATATCACATATTTTAGTCGTTGTTGAGCCCTATTCTTAGTGAAATTATATCATATATCTAATGGTATTACTCACTTTTTGTGCCAGCACTTGTTTGGAAAGAAATAATGAAACAGGGACTAAAAGCGTGCAATTTGGAAGAAGTTTGAAGATCAAGGAAAAATCAGAGAAATACGTACGCGCGCCGCGGAAAACATCAAAGCACGACGCGGATATAAGGCGGTGGAACAAATTCAAATGCCGAGAAAACGGGAAGAGATCACTACGCGCGACGCAGAAACCATAAAAGCGCGGCGCGGCTGCGGGAATTTTGCAACTATAAATAGAGGCTTTTTCAGCCGAAAACCCGAGCAAAGACCTGGTGTAAAATCAACCTTCAAGGCTCTTTGACTCCGAGATTTAGCTTCAGCAACTACCTTTTTGGTATTTTCAGGTTTTATGTTTAATTTTCTTTAGTTTAGTAGTTAGTATTAGTGGCTAGTATCTTTGGGAGTGACAACCATTGATATTGAGCTTGTTAGTTACTGTTTTCCAGTAGTAGGTTACTGTTTTGGACCTGTGGAATTCGTTTTGGTTTATAATAATCATTTGGTTACAAGTAATTATTGGTTTTCGATGTTTTATGCTTGTTATTGGATTGTGCATGTTTGGATTGTGTTTGGATGTTTGTATAACCTTGTTTGGACTGATTTCCCTTGCTGATTTCAGTGACCAACTAGGGTTAGCTTTTGGTTTTAAACTTGGCCAGTGACTGTTCATTGGGACTTTGGTTATTGGTTTAGTTTGTGCTTGGTTTGTGTTGATGTTCGATTGCCTTTGTTTGCTTCTGAATTAGAGATGCACTTCTGATTTCAGCAAGTGACTAGGTTTGGTTAGTAGTTTTAGTTAGTTTAGGCTCTTTGGGATTGATAGTCAAAAGCTAGGAACTAGGTCCTCTGACTATAGTGTAACACTATAGTTGGTAATCTGTCACCTGACTCGACCACGTAACTCCTGCGGATCGACCCTGACTACCACTGTGGTAGTGTGTGTTAGGTATTTCTTTTATTTTTGACTGGATGACGACCGTTGCGATGTCAGGCAACCCAAATGGACTTTGCTTCTATTAATTAGGTAAATACAAATTATTAGTCATGGCTTAGACACCTAATCCAACATTAGGAAGCTTGCATCGGTGGTTATGACGGTCGAAGATGATGGTGCTCTCTTGATCGCGATCGTGTGTGTTTCGCTCGGGTAATGGAGTGTGTGGCCGGTATGGTGATGTTCGATTTTCTGAGTCGGAAGTGATTGGTTAATCGTTCTGATGGTCAGGATGTCGGTTGGGTATCCTTATAAGTGTTAGGATCGATTTGAATTACCTGGAATTACAAATGAGTTCGTGTTAATGCTATGGTGTCGTCTGAAGTTGATTGCGTAGTGCTGGCCTTAAGATGTCGGAGTTCACTAAGTAGTGGAGTTTCCGGTAGAGTTTGGCTAGCGGTTGGGCTACCGTTAATTGATCAAGTAAGAGCAAGGGGTAATCGTTGGTGAATCCTTCAGGGTGATAATGTTTAAGTTCGTTCGTGTGTTCTCGTTCAGGTTGAGTAGTAGCGGTGGCGCATGTGGTAGAACAATCGAGAATGTGTGGGGAAGAGGTGGTTATTAGTGTGCTCATTCGTTGTCAATAAGAGCACCTCGGTTCTTTAGGATTGGGAATGCTAGGCTCAAGTATATATTCGTGTTTCTTTCGAATGATGAAGTAGTCGTGTAAGAAGCTCTAGGTATTCGTGGAGGTTCCAGGCGAGGCGTTAGAAATCGGTTGGATAATCAATATGTGCATGAGTGGTGTATCTTGTGCTTGTATTATGGTTGATAATCAATATGTGCATGAGTGGTGTATCTTGTGGGTCTATAGGACGATGGTTGTTGCCGTGTATATAATGACATGGTGTTATGCATTGGTAACATTTGAAATGGTGTAACTAAATTGCTAGCTATGGGACTTGGTAAAATACTCCGAAGGTGCGTATCTAAGGTTACGTGTCGGCGTAGATTAGGCGCGTGGCGGTCGGTGTGGTTCTCGAGCATCAGGGAGTGGGTTTAGTGCAAAGGAGTCGTCATAGGGTTTTGGATCTTCGAGGTTCTGCAGTAAGACCTTTTGGTTTGGAAATTTCGGGCATATAAGGATTTAAGTGCCCATGATCTCCTAGAAGTTGGCGGTGAGATCTTTCTGGTTCAGTCATGTAAATAGATGAATAACTATGGAATGGTTAAACTACTCATGCGCGATTAGGGCAAGTAAGGAAAGAATTTTGGGGATGAAATCCCGTTAAGTGGGAGAGAGTTGTAAGCCCCTAATCCCGAAAAGTCAAGTTCCGAGTTTTAAAGAGTCAAAGTGTAAAGCCCGAAACCAGGTATTGAGTGGATGGCATTTAATAAGAAAATCAAAAATGAGAAAATGGGAAAAAGGGCATTAGCACCGCTAATCCTATGGTTAGCGATGCTAATGTGACAAAATCGCAAATCAGTCGCGAGCCAGTCTGGAAAGCTACAGGTTTTGGATATACATGAAGATTAGCGACGCTAACATTCAGGTTAGCGCCGTTAATGTCGTCTGAGCGGGATAAAACATTTTCGTGATTTTAAATCTTTTTGAAGTCTGTAACTCTTTTGGGGTCCGTTTCTCTTCAGTTTTAACCCCTGGAAACACCTTAGAAGTCTCTCTCAAGTCTCCATAGTCGAGTTAGCTTCATTTGTGGGTTTGTGAAGGATCTTGGAAGAAGAAGAAGGAAACAACGGGCTCAAGAGAGTGGTGATTGGAAAGAATCAAGCCTCTTGCTGTCCCTGGACCATTGTAAGTGTTTAAGACCTTGTTTTCCTTAGTTTTTTTGTTGTTAATGGAGTTATAATATCATTTTCAAGCTCCTCAAGGCAATGATGGCTCCATATCTTGGATGAGGGTGGGATTTAGGGGCTAAGGAAAGAGTTCTTCTTCTTTTAGTCTCTGAATTATTGAGTAGAACCCTAGCCTAGTCTTAGTATGATTTTGTATGAAGTTCATGCAAGTTAATCTTCATTTTGAAACTAGATTTGTCACCATGAGCTTGTTTGGCAAGGATTGGTTGGTACAGTCACGTTTTTGTAAGTTAATGGACTATCTGTGACAACCCCTAGAAGTTGTGGGTTCTGTCTTAATGGATTAAGCATTTAATGGAG